>OY293421.1:20567716-21167716 GCA_958502065.1 Chrysolina americana | reverse complement strand
GAAGAACTTTCCCAGGCGATGGGCTGAAGTGATTCAGCAGTCGTAGAGGGCTGTTGAATTATTTTCTGTTCGACGTTTGCCTATTATATATGGAATAAGTGAAAGGCTCGATTATTTTTGATCAATTTAAATTATTTGAACTATAGAAATAATCAAAAACACC
The DNA here is from genome assembly GCA_958502065.1 of Chrysolina americana. Lineage (NCBI taxonomy): Eukaryota > Metazoa > Arthropoda > Insecta > Coleoptera > Chrysomelidae > Chrysolina > Chrysolina americana. Next base: position 21,167,553 of record OY293421.1, on the reverse strand, counting down.
CAATATAAATATTAAAAATATACAGGATCTCCCTATGTAGTTCCAAAAGTTTAAAATGATAAACAACTATTCCATCAACAGTATTCTTCAAAACAAATGTAATGATGACATCAAGGAATACTTTGCACAACACAAAATTTGTAATTCTGAATTTTAATTCAGCCTTGTATCAGATATACTGTTCAGTGGCGAATTTCCTACTAGTTGGAAGAATGCCTTAATATTACCAATTCCCGAAATAAACTGTCCTCAGATATATGAGTACACTTTCAGGCCTATCCAAAGTAATAGAAAAAATCTTGAAACCAAACAGAGAGTATACTAGAATATTGATAACCTCCCAACCAGTCTAGTTTCCGCCCTAATCACAGCTACACAACCTCATTTCTCAAAATATTCGATGACATTGTACAAGCAAAAGATGATGGTTTTTGTGCAGAGCTCTTATTCATAGATTTAAGTGAGGCCTTTGATATAATCAGGCACGACATTTGGTGTGCCACAAAGAAAAATTCCTGGCCCTCTGCAGCTCACAATATATACGAACCCACTACCATCAATTTTGAACTAATGTAACATTCACATGTATGCTGATGATACACAGATATATCACTTATTTATTCCTCAAACGCAATCCAAACAAATCAACTGTTATTTTATTTGGGAAAAAATCTAAGGAACTGACTCAATCGCATCAATGGTAATGGATTCTGTGAAACATCTCGTGTTAATAATAGACAAAAATTAAAATTTCGAAAAATTATCACTGTCTGTGTACAACAAGCTCATGATAAGATTACTCTATCCCCGCAGACAAAGTTTGTGTAGAAATACGTAAAAGATTTTGTGTGAGACTAGTACTTTCACCACTCTTTTTGTGCGCGTTCATGGCCCTTGCTTGGATCAGGATACGATCAACAGAATCCAACGAGTTCACAACTCTTGTGTCAGATTCCTAACTGGGATTAGAAAGTATGATTGGGTTTCACATGTCCTAGCAAGAAACATAAATTACCGAAGTGAGGTTTACAACAACAACATCAGATGTAAGAGTTTGCTGACATGCCCACCACATAGAGAGAACATTTTTGAACAGGGTTTCAAATTCTATTTTAATGAAGTGTATCTGCTCTGCCTTATCACTTGAAAGAGTTCTACTCGCCCAAGTTTGAATGGGCTATAACATTTTATCTCAAGAAATAGTTATATTCTGAGGTGTCACTTTCCTTCAATCGATTCATTTTTAATTTTTTTTCACCTTCTTGTTTATCGTTTCGGTTTGGTTATACAGTGTCTTTCGAAAGTATTGGAAAGGTCTCATATCTCAGAAACAGCCCTGAGAAAATTTACGAAAATTTTGACAGTGTGGTTTTTGATGATGCCCGATTCCGATGGTGATATCGGCAATGTTGCCAAATCAACAGTTTTTCAGATATTGAGGGTAACTCAATTGTTCCGAATGGAACATATTTGTTTTCATTGCAATCAATTCAGCGACGCCTCATTTCGTATGTCTCCAAATATCAGATTTTAAATTAATGTTGTTTGAGCAAACAGCAAATGTAGAAATCATAAAAACTAAAATATGTCAGCCAGCTCTTTTATTCACACCTCAAATGCTAACTAATACCTCGAGGGAATTTTATGACCGCTTGGGCTATTGTCCAGCAAATGATGGCAAAAATTTTGAGCAATTGGTCAGATAGTTTTCAGTTTCTGTTATTTGATTCAAAACTGTATTGGAAAATAATTCAATTATTAAAAAGTTGTTTAACAGAAACCATTTTGTATGCCATTTCATGATATTTTCTCGAGCCCTTTGGAAAATATTGGACCATTCGCAGACAGTTCAACGAACTATGTTTTCATATTTCAAAAACCACATTAATTCACAATCTGGTATTTGAAGACATAAGTAACGACGGGGCGCTGGATTGATTGCAATGAAAATAAATAGGGTTTTCCATTTGAAAAAATTAGATTTACCCACAATATCTGAAAAACTGTTGATTTCAACATTGACGATATCACTATTGAATCGGGCATCATCAAAAACCATCTTGTATAAAATTTCACGAATTTTTCTTGAACCGTATTGAAGATATTCGACCGTTCCGATACTTTTGAAAGACACTGTTTATAAGGTTGAGGTAGGAAGAGTATTAAAATTATCCAAATATTATGTAATGACCATGACAAGGATTGAGTCGAGGAGCACTTGCGATTTCCGAAAAATTGTATAACAGGTATTATTGGAAGCCTGTGGAATAATGTGGAAATGAAGACATTATTATATAATTACCCTGTTGTCTTTTATGGAAAATTCTATACATCACTGATGTTTCATTTCGATATAACTTTGTTGATTTGCGGAATTGGTATATTGTTCTTCGATGCAATTTCTTTATTGATTTTCTTCTCACATTGTAGGTTATGATGTATGACACGAGTATCAACACATTCGAATTCTTGAAATTGACTTTTCCAAGCAAATTTTTTCTTCTAGCGCTATAAATTCATTCCATCAGATTATCAGGATGCTACGATAACTCATCAAAAGTTGCTATTTGGAAATACAGGATACATTTCAACACACAGATAATAGTTATTATCCTAACAAGTATGGAAAGACTACCTACTAATGGGCCGCGATGGTGTGCCGGTTGAGTCCTCGCCTTATAAGCCAGACAGCGTGAGTTCGAATCTCAGCATTGCCACCGGTCTCGTGCATGGCATCATACGTATTAAAAGGTAAGGGCTACGTCTTCCTAGCTCGCACAAGTCTCTGATTTTTAAGGGTTGCACGTAGGGGTGCAACCGGTTGACGAATATAACAATTTTTCCCGAATATGACTGCCGTTACCCGAAAGATGAAAAGCGGAGTTCGGGTAAGCAGTCGAGTACAGTAGAGTACATTTCCGTATGCATTAGGATAAAGATTTTTTGTACAAGCGCATTAAAAATAATTATGTAGCGCCCTTGAACAAACTTTCGCGTGTGGATAATTTTTTTCCAGCACTAGTGCGGGAATAACTCAACTGAAGTGACTTCAGCGTGCGGAAAAATGAAACCTCTCAAACTCAATTGCGTGTGGGTATAGACTGAATCATGCACGCTTGTAGGAAATAGTTATTATCCTAACAAGTACGGAAAGAGTACTGTTCCCGCATGAGACTGCCGTTACCCGAACGACGCAAAGCGGAGTTCGGATAAGCAGTCGAGTGCGGGATAGTACCTTTCCGTATGAGTAAGGATCAAGATTTTTTCTACAAGAGCATTGAAACATCTTATGTGATGCTCTTGAACAAACTTTCACGTGCGGGAAAAATTATTACCGCACTAGTGCGGGAAAAACTCACTTAAAGTGGCAGTAGCGTGCGGGAAATTTTTTCCCGCACTAGTGCGGGAAAATGACACCTCTCAAACTAAATTGTGTTCGGGAATAGGGCGGAACACGCACGCTTGTAGGAAAATAACTATTTTCTACAAGCGTGCGTGAAAATAGTTATTTTCCTACAAGCGTGCGTGTTCCGCCCTATTCCCGCACGCAATTTAGTTTGAGATGTGTCATATTCCCGCACTAGTGCGGGAAAAATTTTCCCTCGCGCTAATGTCACTTCAAGTGAGTTTTTCCCGCACTAGTGCGGGAATAATTTTTCCCGCACGCAAAAGTTTGTTCAAGAGAGCAACATAAGATGTTTCAATGCGCTTGTAGAAAAAATATTGTTAGGATATAGTTAGGATATAGTTATTATCCTAACAAGTACGGAAAGAGTACCATTCCCGCATGAGACTGCCGTTACCCGAACGACGCAAAGCGGAGTTCGGGTAAGCAGTCGAGTGCGGGATAGTACCTTTCCGTATGAGTTAGGATCAAGATTTTTCCTACAATCGCTTAAAAAAAAATTATGTACTGCTCTTGAACAAACTCTTGCGTGCGGGAAAACTGTTTCCCGCACTAGTGCGGGAATAATGCACTTGAAGACTTTAGCGTGCGGGAATGTATTTCCCGCACTAGTGCAGGAAAATGACACCTCTCAAACTAAATTGCGTGCGGGTATAGGGTGAATCACGCACGCTTGTGGGTAAACCTCAAACGGTTTTTGGTCTCCGAAGCATTGTTTTTCGTAGAACAATTACCTTTATTCAGAAAAGTGATGACCAGATTCTACAAATTTTACCCAATCTACCTTCAAATAGTCTGGGAACAATTGGTTGGGAAAAAATTAACGTTTGAAACTTATGAATATTATTTAATAAAACAATCTTTCAACAAGTGTATTGGTGAAGAAAACATTGCAGAAAACAAAATGATAAAAACTACTGAAGAAATGTTTCATAAACAGTATATACAAAAAATTATTCATACAACTGTGATTACATTTTGTGAAAAGAGTTTGTTAATAAATGATTAACAATATTGAATTATAGAAATATTAACGAACAATCAAGTCACCAGTACTTACAAAATAATTGATTTTTCATGAACAACGTATATATAGTATAAAATTTATTGCTCTTAAAGACAGAGTTTTATAGACTTCTAGAAATTCGCTTTATTCTACACTAGATATAATCAACAGTGTGCAGCTATATATAACACAGCGTTTTGGAAAAATAGAACAGATGTTGGACCCGTATCTGTACAGAACTACCTTCTACAAACCTGAAAATGAAAAATAATGACCACGCAAGATCTAGTGGAATCCATATAACTTTCAAACGGAAGATTTTAATCATCAACGTTAAAATCTAATATGACAAATAGAATCGATAGCCCAGAATCTTTGTTAGATATAGGATAAACCAGAAGTTTGCGGAGATATACAGGGTATATCACCATGAGCTGAGCCGATATGGGTATGGGAAACTACTGGGAGTATTTTCTCTAAAATTCATATATGGGAGTATTCCGAGAAGCTCGTTTCAGTTGAAGTTAGAAAAGCCTACCGATAATTAAGATATCTCCAATAACTAAAAGGAAATTTCTGTTTTTCAAAGTTTCTATGGAAACCGGTATGCATGAGCTCCCCCTATTTTTGGCGTAGAATCCAATGGTGTTGATGAAACATGGAGTTGCTATTTGAAAAATGAGATAAATAATTTTCGAAAAATCCAAATTTGGTGCCAATTTCTGAGCACCACAAATAATTTTTTGAAAATTTTCCGAAGATTTAGGTAGCTTTATTCAGGCAAATCTTGGCAATTTTTGACCCGACTCTTTTTTTTCAAATTAAACTTTTTTTGTGGAGCGTTGCATCTGTCAAAATTTCCAAAAACATTGACATTTCTGAGAACTGGAGCCCTCTAGACATATGACGTTTCTGATAAAGTTATATTGAAATGCAAAAATATAGGGTGTCCAATTCAAATAAAAAGAACCACTTCCTCTATAATTGGTAAAATTAGAAGTCTTAGATAACTGAAAATATTTTAACTGGAAGGAGCTCATGGGAAAACTTCCGTGTCCAAATTTTCAGTAGTTTTCAGTGCACATCGACTCAGCTCATCGTGGTATAGCCTTCTGTATAACAACAGAACAACACTCAGTTCAGACCAGAGTAAGAATGAAAGTTCCATCTATTTTGTTTTCATTGGTCGACCCTATTCGAATATGTTCGTATTCGGGGGCGCTGGATAATGAGATTCAGAGGGTGTATTTACTCACTAGCTGATTATTGTCATTGAAAATATCAAATTATCGAAGAATATCATCACGTGGGTCAGATGTGGAGTGATCCTAACACAAAGGATCCCATAATTTTCGATATAGGAAGATAGCGATCTTGGAATCTCCTAGTTGAATTTTTTCAAAACTTTGCAATTTGCTTCTTTACCTAATCAATCAAGTTAATTAAACATCCAATTGATATTAAGAACGTTCATTTGGAACTTTGACTCAAAGTGTGACTGAATTGAATCCAGAACTTTAGGAATATCTACATGGAATATTTCAAAGACGAAAATCTTTATTTCAAGAAAAGGAGTCACTGGAATGTACAAAGGTGTATTTGGTAGCCTCGTAATAGATAGGACACGACCAAGAAATCGATATTATGCACTTTACTTTCGAGAAAATATTAGAAAATTGAAAAATAATATTCCTGTACCTGTTTATTCACTGAATTTTCATGATATTTGCTAACCGCAAGTGAAACTAATGGTCATGGATAATGGAGTACTTTCTAATTGAATCAAGCCCTAAATTTGAAAATTAAAGTTCACAAACCAATCCAAAATAGCTGATCCATCAACTGAACCGATTTTATTACTGTTAACAGCCATTATTGTTCCTATCATGACAAATATACAGGGTGACCTAGGGTTAAACCGACAAACGTTCAGTATCAATTTTTTAGGTGAAAAAAAGATATTCTTCATATAAGTATGTCCCAACTTGCTTCGTTTTCAGATACAGAGTGTCAAAGTTTTCATAAAAAATTAGTTTTTTATTCATTACTCAAAAACCTTTTGGTTGATTCTGATAAAACTCAGCATATTTATTTGCTTATTTTAATGTACCTGGAATTAAAAAAAATAAAAAAATTAACTTTGACACCCTGTATCTTGAGAACGAATCACATGCTTATATGAAGAAAAAATCCTATTTTCACCTAAAAATCCGATGCTGAATGTTTGGTGGTAGGTGACCAAGCATGTATATAGATTCCATACCATCCCTTTTGAATCAGGCTTGTCAGTAAAAGTCGGTTTGATTTCCTCTGAAAGCCAACAATGTGATGCGAAATATTCAAATACCAATCCTAGTGCTTGGAAACTATGCCACAAAAAAGTGATCATTAATATCGTTATTATTTGTGAAACCTTTATTCCAAAAAAAACGATTTCTTGAACCATATTACCAAATACATAATTAGATATTGCGATAGACAGTCATGAGAACGATGAAATCGTTCATAGTTGACCTTTTCATAAATTTACAAGAAAACAACTAACCTTTGTGTAATTTCGAGACTTTCTATAATTGCAGAATTTTAGCAAGCAAAGGAAGTGTTCTTAAATCCAGAAATATGTTAATCTGTAAGAAATTTTGCGTAGACATGCCCCTACATTTTGGCGTAAAACTCTTCTACTAATTTTTATAATTCTATTCCTAAACTGTTATGATTATCTCTCACTAACCTATTATTATTATTGAAAATTTTAAGTCACTCTAACTACGAATTTAGCAGATGGTAGGTATCTAGATCTATTTGAGTTTGGTCATTTCAATTAGGTACTATATGTAATATTTACATTTCATTTGCTGACTTGCTGATTCGCATATTACAACTAAAATAAAAATACCTTATAATGAGATATGTGGATTTGTTTCATCATTTTCATGAAGTTGGTATCATTCAACAAAATAATGTAACATCCCTGGATATTGCCTTTTCAATACAAAAAGGAATTAAATGATATTTATATACAGGGTGATTCATAATTGAATGCTGTTTCCAAAGGACGATAATTCTTGAATGAAAAAAAAAAACATATTCATAGAAACCACCTCAACCACTTCTTTATTTCTGATATACACGGTATTGAAATTTAACCGAAAAAATAATCATAATTCACTATTTTTCCTTCAATTTTTTTATGATTGTCCTCTATCTTTGCTGGGCATTATAACAGGGACGATGGCAGACATTGCAAGTACCATAATTGAAAATGAATACAGATTGGTATCATTCATATTTGGAAAAAAATCTGATTATTTGTTGAACTCCCTTGTACATCAGAAATAAGGTGGTTGGGACCTACAATAATAGGTATATTATATTATGGCAGATTGCATGAAAAAATTAGCTAATATACTAGTTATAATAGTTGTTTGTATAGAACCACGAGTTCCTTCAAAATATCGATATGAGTTGGTGCTAGATGGAATGTTTTCGAACATGAATGCAAATATGACTTTCTTCGAGCGTTGAGTGGCAGACAGGTGTCTATTTGTGAATATCAACATTATTTTGTTCACTACATGACCTATTTTACTAACATTTTTCTGAAAACATTTTGTGAACATATGCAAATTTAAAGCGATAATCGCAGAAGCTTTCTGAATTTTCTTCAAGTCTCAATAGCAAGTAAATACATACTATTGAATAAAGAAAATAAAGATGGAAACATTTTTAATTTTCTCCGTGTCGCTGGGGTGGTGTTCCTGAGTACGTACCGACAGTTACTCTGATACTGATTTCCGAGAGTTTCCGACTTTACAAAACATTTATTTCGTATTTGACATCAATCGTAGATTTAAAATTTGGCACTTTCATCACTGCATCCACGTTAATTGGATGTTTCAAAGCACTGTGTAGGTAAAAATTGTTTTCATTACATTTTCCTAAAATGGATACTACGTACACCTTTTTTGTTTTGGAAAACGAATGTTTTTTGTTAAAATATTATTGAACAATGAATTCGGTTCGCGGGGAATTCATATTGAATTGATTATTATGGGGTTGACCAGACATCGGAATTAATCCAAGTAATTTCTCAGTCCAGCTTTGAACTCTGGAGGTACTTGCTTACGGAAACAGTCATCAAAAAAGCTGCCCATACTTTCGTATAAATGTTTTTTGACTCCACTCAAGCTATGATTTTCGTCAGGATATATCTGAAATGAAAAAAAAATAAAAGAAATGTATTAAATGATATTAATACCACAAATCTGATAGGAATGATGAACTCATACATAACTTATTGTTCATTCTTCAAGACAATAATTTACAAAACAGTAATGTTGTGGCCTACAACCATATGGTTGTAAATATCCACCTGCTTACATTCGTTTTTCTGGGTTCTTGTCTCATCAGTGTTAGGATGTGTCAGACAATATTAGAGTCGTCTTGTTCCACAAAATGAATGATAATATTCAAAACCTCATCACGACATATATATCAATCAGCAATGACACTAGGCCTTGCCTTTGATGTGAAAAAGTATCTAGATGCCATTTTGGGAGGGGCCGATGGGAAGACTCGCGTTTTGACAGATTGTTACTCAAAATCTTCTATACCCAAATTAGAAATTTGACTATGTAATTTCCATAAACCTCACTGAATATAAAAATGGATTCAAAATCAGTAATATTATTTTATGTGCCGACCACATCTACCTGAGCAAAGAATATTTTCTTCTTTTGTCTATTGGGATGTTTTGAAAAAAAATATAGTGCATTCCATTTAAAATGAGCCACCCTGAATAACTGTTAGTACAATGATTTTCAGAAAAATAAAAAAAACACGGCACATTTTATTCATATTTGATCTAACTTTCCCTATCGCACTCCAAGAGCATGTCACCAATTTTTTTCAAATGGATCATCCTATATTGTTTTGCATTATCAGATGCTCCATGATGAGCAGATTTCAACAAAGTATAAAACATATGGTCTGAAGCTTATGGTTCGGGAGCTACAAATTATTTGAGTTGAGAAAAAGAGATTTTTCATTAAATTCTTAAATAAAAATCTGATGACGTGACAATGAGGAGAAACAAATTTTCTATTGTAAATGTTCAAAAACATTTTCGCTTCCATACAATGGTACAAACGAGCTTATAATGCAGCCCTCACAATGTTGAGAATCTCGGGAGTTATTTCTCTGCAATGCCTCATGATATTCTTTCTCAAATCTTCTTATGTTCTTGGTTCTATCTCATACACTTAAGAATTCGAATGACCCCATAGAAATAAATCTAAAGGAGTGATGAGATCCGGAGTCCTTGGTGGCCATTCTGTAGGACCTCTTCTGCCAATCCAGCGACCAGGAAAATGAACATCCAAAAATTGCCGCACTGGAGCTGCATAATGAAAAGGTGCACCATCCTGCTGGAAAACTATTTCGTTTTCGAGTTAATTCATATCCTTTTTAATTGCCCTATTGATGCACAGTATTATTCGATTCTCCAACATATCAAAAAATATTCCCCACCAGTCGAATTTTCATCGATAAAAAAGGTCCAATGATGTGGTCACCTAAAATTTCTGCTCAAACATTCAGTTTTTGAGGTCGTTGGGTATGAACTTGACGGTATAAATGAGGGTTCGTATCACTCCAATGTCGACAATTTCGCCGATTCACCTCTGCATTCTAACTAAACGTAGTTTCATCTGAAAAACAAATCTTATACAAGAAATTCTGATGCAAGTTGATCCGTTCAGTGAGACATTCACAAAACTCGATACGTCTATCGAAATCATCTCCGTTCAATTCATGGATGAAATTTGTACTTATGAAGGATCCTGAAAACATTTGTACGACTGATTCCTGATTCTCGAGATGACTCAGTAAGACATTGCGTACTTTTCATTAGTCCAACGTGCCCTAAAACTGCAATAGACATAGCTTCATCGTTGACAACTCCTGAACGGTTATGCTTTTTATTGTTAACAGATCCAGTTTCCATAAATTTGTTCAATAATTCCGAAACATATTTGTGTTGTACATTTCTTCCAGGATGATTATGATTGAACATACGGGCAGCAGATCTAGCACTATTTCCATTCTGGTAGTACAAACTCACTATTTCAATCCGTTCTTGAAGCGTATAAACCATTGCTTCTCAAAAATTAAAAAAAAAAACAGAAACACCAATTGTAACTTCCCCTGGTAGGTAATCGTTACTGTAGAATGAGACAAATACAAAATGAAGAGAATATCAAATTCATACTTAACTAGGTAAAATACGACTTTTTTGAAGTATACTTCAAAAAAACACCTACGAAACCTAGGTAACATATTGTACAGAAGTTCATTCTGGGTGGCTCGTTTCCAACTCAAAAAATTTTTAGCTTACAAACTATTAGCTTCAGACCAAAATATATTCTACTTTGTTGAAATCTGTTCATCATGGAACATCTGATGATGCAAAACAATATGGAGTGATCCATTGAAAAAACCGGCGACATGTTCTGGGGGTGCAATATAGGGAAAGTTACATCAAATCTGATTCTGTTAAGATGTGTTCTGTATACTACTATTAACGTGTTTTTTATTTTTCCTGAAAATCATTGTACCAAAAGTTAGTCAGGTTGGCTCGTTTTAAATAGAATAAACTGTAAGTATCTCTATTACTCGTAAAATATCAATGTCTATCCAGCACATGCCCCATATTTTTTGAAAGGGCATAAAAAGATTATGTTTTTACACTATTTATGATGTTCGTATGTCGTTAATTGAGATATTTTTTTTAATCATTTCGGAATTAATTCAAATGCTTGTTTTGAAAAGAAGCTTTTTGAAGAACAGGCAATATACGAAAAAATCATGAGAAATGCTCGGACACGTGAATTTCTGTTTTGAATTTGATGATTTTCGAACTAAAAATGAAATGTACTTGTGTGTAGCACAATATGGTGTCTTTTTCAAATGGATAGTGTACTAGATTGATCTGTCCAAGCGTACTACAAGTGTTTCCCAAGTCCTTTGAATTTCAGAGTTTAGTATCTAAAATACATTGAATATATTATTCAACCAATAATAAGACAAGCTATGCATTTGAGTACATTCTACGGGTGATTATGAGAAAGTACTGATTTTTTTTAAGTCTTATTTGTCGTTGGAATTAGCTCATCAGGTAGAATCCAAAAATGACAAAACATGTAGGATGATCTGTATTGTGCAACACAGAAGTGAGTCACAACAACCTGTCCGAGCATTTCTCATGATTCTTCTATGATAAATGTTGCTATAATACAATTTTTGAATTCGCCTCATATCCCACAAATTCCTCACTTTTCAAAATTTCCCACACAAATCCCACTTAAGGCAAAAATTTCTTATAGGTAAATTAGGTAAATGAAGATTCATCCCCACATCTGGCAACACTGAGTCTGGCATCTCCCAAAATGTCTAAACTGTGAAGATATGCGCGTATTTTTCCCGTCAAAGCAACTGTCAGTGCTGATTGTTAGGTATGCTGAGGCCTTCATAGTCTCTACGAATGATGCTGCGTCTTAAAATATGTCATTCGCAGCGCCTTCCGCAAGTAAAGCAAGAAGCAATCCTGGTAGCGTAGGCTCCGTGCATTGACCAAGTGTATCTAAATCGAACAGAGTTCGAAGTTCCTGTATTGGAAAATTCAATTGAATGGATCATATATTTCGAAAAAACCGAAAATACTCTCCTCACTACACATTTTCAAAAAAAAAATATGAGACGAACATGTGACAGAAAATAACTACTGTTCAGAATCATTTTCATTAGTTTTATGCGCCTTATTTCAAATCTGGTAACAGCGCCTAAAGACATGCACGCGCAATGCTTTTGTTTGGTATGAATGTTATGTTGAAAAAATATAAAACGTCAATAAAAACGAATTACACATAAAATTAGTGTACCATCAATTCGAACTCGATGAAGCCACCAATTCCTTTGGAAATTATAAAAGGAAAGTGACAAACTGGGGTAAAGCTATCATCCCCATTTGCATGGTCCTTCGATCTTTAAATATTTATGGAATTACAACTTGAACGCAACTTCGACATGACAAAGATCAAGAAGAATTTCATCCAGAACAGCTCATCCTTGACCATTCGCAATAAGAACGAGTGGTCGTATCATTTCATTCTAAGTTACTTATAGCGTTGAAACGACATGAAGGGAAAATTAGACTGTGACGCTACACGCACACATACCATTGCGAACGGTCAAGAATAATAGCAGCCCAGTGTTCATGCAATAATGCTAGATCAGTCCTTTCCTGTTCCCTACAATTATCCCATAATCTTTAATCATTACGATTTGATTCAACCCTTTCACTTGGCAGATCGAGTGCAAAAACGTTTGTGTTTCATCAATCATATTGATAATTTTATTTGTCAGACAATTTTTTACTTTATTTCACAAATTCATAAACTGAGTTTATACTCTTGAATTAAACAAAAATGTCTGCTGAAGAAGTGAGAGAATACAAAAATCGACTTATAATTCGTAGACGTAGTAAAAAAGTGCTCTTACACAAAAAAGGTTAACGAAAAGAATGATCGTATCATTCCAAAAATAAAAGCACGTTTGGAGACAATAACAAATATTCTTGCCGAATTTGAGGCCATACAAGCAGAAATCGAAAATATTGAACCCGAAACATGGGATGATTATGAGAAAGAACGCGAAAATTTTGAAAATAAATATTTTTTGCCAGTAGCAACTGCTAGAACAATCAGTACAGTCACGTGAACAAAACTATGTTACAACTGGAACACATGAATCATTCATTTCTGCCAGTGGCATAGCAGATAAACACAATCACATTAATGTTAAATTATCTGAGATTAGTTTACCAGAGTTTAGCGGTAGTTACGATAAGTGGATGCAGTTCTATGAATCTTTTGACTCGTTAATAAATAAAAACCCGTCACTGACCAATGTTCAGAGATTTTTCTATCTACAGGAAGTATTAAAAGGTGAGGCAGTGCAAATAATTTCTTCCCTTACTGCAACAGACAATAACTATAAAATTGCATGATATTTATTAACTGAACGTTATCAAAATAAAAGAGCTATTATACATTTGAATCTTAAGAGCACTAGGCCATAGTAATTCTGAATGTAAGTCAACGTACTCCTGTAAAACCTGCCAAAAACGTCATCATTCGCTGCTACACTTGCCTTCAAATAGTCGCACTACCAACTCCACGTCCTGTACCAAAACTAAAACTCAAAATCAAATCTCAATGAAACATACTAATTCGATTCAAAGCAATCACAGCCTGATACGATGCCCGATTCCAAATCTTCATAAACTCACACACCACCCGAAAATCTATGTATGTAGTCATTTGTTATTCTCTCAACTGCAGAAGTAAATGTTTCAGACCAAAATGGCAAATATTTTAAATGTAGAGCACTGCTTGACAGTGGGTCCCAATCCAACTTCATAACAAAATCTTTTTTCAACAAATTAGGTTTACATACATTTCTGGAAATAAGCGAAAATGTAGTCAATATACCCAAAAGAGTTTCTGTCAAATTTAAATCAATATATGGCAACTATTCCTCACAACAGTTCTTTTCGATTATCAACAATATAACAGGAATTACTCCGCAGCAGTTCATTGACTTCAATCAGGTAAATATTCCTAGTCATATTCAAACTTGCCGACAAAAATTTTAATGCTCCTTCTCCTGTCGATATACTTCTCCCAAGTAGCAAAATCATTGCTTTATGGAACTGATATATTTTATAAGTATCTTATAATGCCGAATTAAGGAGTATTTTATCACTTAGTGAGTTTGACTGCGACATTTTTGTGTTTGTATAAAAAATGTTTTGATAACATTGTCCTATAAATATTTATACAACTTGCATTATAAAATTCAAGCTTGCTTTTGGCTTAAAATAGTTTTAAAACGCATTATAATACCGATTTAAAACTGTTTTGAAAGAGTGTATAGTATCTGTATAACACCTTTAAGTCCTGCGGTACAAAGCAGTTTTATAACAGTTATATACAAGCTGTATAAAAGCTTTATAGTGTGATGAATAAAACAGTTTTTAATGATAGAGACAATTGCTCTATAAAATAAGTATAAAATTGTTGTATAGTCTACCTTACTCCATTATAAACAGTTTATAGGGCAAAGTAGTAGTATTTGGAGCAAGAACGATACAGTGTGTGCGCAATAAATACTATATAAAACATTTTTATAATAACCCTTTAGTGCCCAAGTTTGAATTCTTGTAAAAATTTAAAGAGCAAAATTGTTACAAATTTCCGCATTATAAAACTTTAAACTAATAATCATATTGCGTTATTATAATTTCCTTAGTCCTTGAATCAGTTAAATAATATGGAATTATCTCCCTGGAAGAAAATAACAAGGAGTGGCAGCTTCAAAAGAAATGTGAAAAAAGTATCTGCAGATTTTAGATGATTGTAGTTTTGGGCCAAAATAATATTCCCTGACCATTTTCCCAGCTTTCCGGTACAATCGTTAGTTCCTTTCTACCCTTTTCTATGTTTTCCTACACGATACTCACAGAAAGATGTACACGGGGTTGCCATATGTTGCAGAACTTCACCTAATGACTTTAATATACTATTGGCAATACTCAACGGATTCATCTCTTTTGTGTACGAATACGTTGGAATAAATTAAACGGGGCAATAATTAGCATTGCTGTTCTAAAGTACCTATCGCTCAAACTTTCGAAAAATATATAGGACCCTAGGGTGTGTATATAATCAATTAATCCACAGCTTTCTTTATTCCAGATTTTGCCATTTTAAATGTTTTGCAGGATATGATAAATACCTAGAAGTTGTCATGAATGGCAATAAACGCTTTTTTGGTTTAACATTTTTGGTTATTCAAAAATAATAGCAGTCGCAGGTTGTTTTGAAGATGCTTAAGTTACCGTCGGTGTTGGTGGGAGATAAAGAACTATTTTCCTCCCTATCTCGGGGATCTAAAATCATGTTCTGATATGATACATTAACACAAATTAAAATATGGCTGATGTGACTTTAATTTGGAGATATTTTAGTTGTAATATGACAAGAAATCAATAATGAGACAATGGAAATGTATCATGGAAACAAGCATTAAAATTCTTTCAGTGTCTTTTACATGATCACCCCTAACCAGACTCAAAAAAACAATATGTAGCAATCACTGAAATAAATAAAATCAATATAGGTTTATTCTAGCGCCATTCAAAAGAGCTCTATAAAATCATTAGGTTCTATAAGGTTTCTTATAGAAGAAATTTCTTCTTTAACGTTTTTATTGACACCTAATTATTGTATAACTCAACGCCATATTTATTTGCGGGTTTGAGCATTTGCAAGTAGCCGCCATTGTTCACGAAAAATATTTTGGAATATAAAAACATATATTTAAAGCAATTATGAACCTTTAATGAAAATATAGAGCGGTACACTCTATTTATTTAATTAATCGATCATTATACAGGTATTTCCGATAAAAAATAATGACTTCGAAAAATATAGTACATATTTTAATTCTTGGTGCTGAACACATTTCAAGAGTTTTATAAACCCAATGATATCGCATATTTTCACGTTTTTTATTATAGCCACTGTTTCACTTTCATCTTTTCGAATTATAACTACCATTTGGATGAAGTTTTATCGTCCCAGTTAATTTGTCATTTTGTTATGGGACTTTTCCAGACAATCTAAAACTAGGAAAAATCATTCCGATACATAAAAAGGGGAGCACACATAGTGTAGAGAACTATAGACCAGTAACAATACCTATGACTTTTTCAAAAATTTTGGAATATTCATATCTAGAGCGCCTACTTGAATACCTAAACGAATATGAAATAATTTCTAAAAATCAACATGGATTTCAAGAAAATAAAAGTACTATTACAGCCATCCACTCATTCTATGAGGATATAGTCAGACTGATCGACACGGGCGAGTGCCCTGTTGGGATCTTCTGCGATCTGAGCAGGGCGTTTGACTGTGTTGATCACAACATACTTATAAATAAATTAAGAGAAATTGGTGTGGAAGGTCCAGCACTCAACTGGATTAAAACATTTTTAAGTAACAGGAAGCAATTCGTAAGTATCAAGAATACGAATGAGGTGAATTTCCGTCAGAATACAAAATCTTCTTTACTTGATACAGCCATAGGCGTACCACAGGGATCAATACTGGGGCCAATATTATTCGTTTTATACACTAATGATATAGAGCACTCTTCTGACGATGTGTTCTTCACTCTTTTTGCAGATGATACTTCTTTAATAATATCCCATAAATCTGATGAAACTCTTGAAAGTCAGTGCAATAATACACTTCTGAAAATAAACGATTGGTTTTCTGAAAATTCCCTTTACATGAATAACAAAAAGACTCAATATATCAGGTTCCGTAGCACTAATAAAGTATGTTCACAACTGAACATCAGATACAACGAAAATGAATATTTATCTGAAGAGTCATCTGTTAAATTTTTGGGTTTAAATCTGAATAATGTTTTAAATTGGGAAATTCACTGTAATAACTTGAACCGTACCTTATCTTCCCATAATTTCCTCATGAAAAACCTGCGGGGAATTTTGAACACGCAGCAATTATTGATGGTGTATTATGGCCAAGTTGAATCGCGCTTACGATACGGTATTTGCTTCTGGGGATGGTCAACCAACTCTGCTGAGGTATTCATTGCACAGAAGAGAATTATTAGAACAATTTTGAATATGTCACGTACAAATAGTTGTAGAAATGTTTTTAAAGAATTGAAAGTATTAACACTTGCATATTTATATATTTTCGAAATGTGTGTTTATGTCCATAATAACAAAAAATTTTTGAAGAATTCACAAATTCATCATTTCAACACTCGGTCAAAAGATAACCTACATCTACCTCTTACTAAGAAGGCTCTTACTTTCAAATCTCCCAACAATATGGGTCTAATGTTATATAACAAAATACCACCAAACATTAATTCTTGTTCCTCAACCAAAACTTTTAAAACAGAATTGAAACAATATCTATTGTCCAAGTCTTATTATTCTGTAGATGATTTTTTGTGATACTACATTTTGGTGGCACTTGTTTCTTGTTCCTGTTTTTGTTCTCATGCTATTCATGTCCTGATTGTGATATTAGATTAAGTTAGATTATAGGTTTATAATGTGACGATTCCTATACAATGTATTTTGTCTGAAGGGAATAATAAAGATTGATTGATTGATTGAATTCATATTATAGTAAAAGTAATACAGTTGAATCCTTCTTGCTTTTTAATTATTAGTGCTTCATTATTTAACAATCTTTAATTAAAGTATATACATGTAAGTATTACCACGTAGTTATATTATTATATATTTTATTATTATATATTTGCTATACATCAAATCACGATGTACGATATATGTATTTTGATGATTATGAGGTACTCAAGGCTCCAGAATCAATATCAACGGTAGTAGAAAATCAATGATGGCGGTCGCCATGTATTTTAACAAATGGCATCTGTGTAAAAAAGCATGGTAGTCCCCATGACTGATATTCTCCTACCGTTTCCCTTGAATAATTTACTACTATGTAATATAATAAAAACCTTAGCCACAGCAACGCGTGGCCGGATCTGCTAGTGTACTATATAATTTTGCATTCATGAAGTATGCATTTAAGCCTTCATTATTTAATCACATATTGAGTTAAATTTCAAATACTTTGAGGGTGGTAGTTGATATAAAATCCTATTTGGGCCTTAAACATTAAACTAGGCGTATTCAGTTCGGTGCTGACAGTCTCAAATTACAATGAATATAACGATACTTTTTTCGTGAAGTCTGTATTTTTATATTTTTTATTTTACAATTGAACTGTCTTCTTTACATGTATCAAATTTTACCTCATACATGGTATTTTTGAATTTAACATTGAAAAATATGAAATATTCGACATTTTCCGCCCCTGCTAAAGAAACTAGTTTTCTTCTAGCTCTAAAAGACATAATTTTGTAACAGGCCGTCGATATTTGTCTGACATCGTTTAGATATCTATACAACCCGTATTTTTTTGTCTGATCCATTTAGTCCTGCGAGTTAGAGTTGGTAAATACTTCACCCATCGTCTCCAAAACGAATCCAAAAGCTCTCGTGACATTTTCCATCAATTCCAATGCTCTTGAATTGTCTCGTGTCATTCGCTTGGCAGTTAACAGAACTTCGAAGGAATCCGTTGAATAAAATTCATTCATACATCTCTGCAATTTGTGCTCTGAATTGTCCGTTTTACACATATGAAATACATGAGCTTCCATATTTCTTATCATTTCTTCTTGTGAACTAGGTCCATGTAATGACCAACCTAATGTACATCTAGTGGCCATTGGTACATTTTCCGATCCACATCTTATCTGTCTGGGAGTGATCAGGTTTGATTTCCATAATCTCTCACTGGAAGTCCTGGCAGATATGGATGTCTTTTCATTTCTGCCATTTTTACAGTTTGTGGTGACGATGATAAATTGTCTATAGCATGAATTCCCCTCAAGAAGTGAATCTTGCTCCCTTCGTCTTCTTTCGAAATTTTATCATCAAGTTTGAGAGAATTCATTCAATAAGTAATTTCATCATTTGTCCATTGCAGACATAGCAGACCTAATTCTTCAACGACTCTAGAATCTAGTAGATTGACGGTTGATCCTTCATCACATAGCGCGTAAATTTTCATCGCACTTTTTGGACCATATATTCTGATTGGAATCATCCTCAACAGTACCCTTCTGTTGCTACCTACTACACATAATGTTTCAACTTCAGGCTCTGGATCATTTGTCGTCATAATACTTTCATTAACCACGTTATTACGTGTAGTATTATCTTTATGAAGAAGAGGGTAATGATACATTTTACACCCATTAATTCCACAAGCCGTTCTACGAATACATTTGAATTTTTGATGGTTCCGTCTAAGGCACGAGAAAGTTTTTTCTCAGTAACTTTTTTCCATCTTGTTTCGATATCATCAGTTTTCATCTGCGGACACATTTTTTCATGAGAGTCTTCCACAGTAGTAACATGGAAATTTTTCAAGTAAACTGGATATTTTATCATCCCTGGTACTCAGAACCCTCTCATACGTTTTGAAATGATTTTGCCTTTGTGCATCAGATGGTTGAGGTGTACTGACAAAATCATCTGTATCAACAATCCCTTTGTTTTTGAGTACAATTTCTCCCCAGTTCAGTTTCAGCACATCTGGGAGTTTGGTTAGCAATTCTTTCAGCAACTGAGGATTTTTCAGATGTCCAGTGGATTCCAAAGTCTTCATAGTTGAAACCATATTGTTCACCTCGTTAGACAAATGGATGATTTTTCCAAGTTGCAATCTTTCATAAATGGCAAACTCTTGACCTTTGAAATTATTATTTCAATAATAAATTCTGGCCTAACAAAAAGAGTTTCCAGAGTTTTCATAATCAAATCTACGTTCGAAGTTAGCATCATGCCTGAAACAGTTGATTTTGCAGGTCCCTTTAAGCTTCTTTGCAATTTCAGAATTTCTTCCTGACTGTAATCACATGACGTGCATAAATTTTTAAAATGTTCGTGAAACAATGGCCATTCTTGGGGGTTTCCATCGAAATAAGGGAAATCTCTGTCCAACACTTGTCTCATATCAAGACTTTTGAATTTGGAGTACTGTTCTGAGGTTTTGACGGAAACAAGAACATCTCTCAAGGTATCACACAACATTTTGATGTTATTCTTGCTCGAACTTTCGTCGTTATGGTTGTCTGCATAGTTTTTCTCCGATTCATTAACTTCTGGAATATTCCGGATCCACTTTGTTACTTGATTGCTAACCTTTTGTTCTGGAATACTGTGTTCTATTTCTAATTCAGCATTCTGTCGATCTTTCTCCATGTTAAGAATTCGAAGAGAATTATCCATTTCTAGCTGCTTAGATTCAAGCTCAAACTGAACTTTTCTACGTTCCATTTCGAGAGCTTGTCTTTTCTTCTCGTTTTCTAAGACAAGTTTTCTTCTTTGTAACTCTATGGAGCTGTGTCTCGACGATAAATGTCCTCCAGTCGACGCAATGGATTTGCCTTTCTCTCTACGGGAATATTTGTCTGGGTAAAGAGATTGATGCTCTTCGGGAAGTGGAAGAGGTTCAGGTTCATCAGCAGCTAATTTGTTTTCATCAGGCCTGGAAACGCTGTTTCCCTTTCCAAAATTGTCAGGCCACACAAAATCTGTGGATAAAGCTCTATTCCTCCTGGCGAGCTCTCGTCTTGGTTTATCCTTGTCCATACCGCGGATCACGTCGGGGTCACCAAATGTTCAGTTCGGTGCTGAACAGTCTCAAATTACAATGGAGACGTACTTTTTTCCTGAAGTCTGTATTTTTTTATTTTTTATTCTACAATTGAACTGTCTTCTTGACATATATCAAATTTTACCTCATACATGTTATTTTTAAATTTAATATTGAAGAATATAAAATATTCGACAAGGCGTTTTTGGAGAAAGTAGAAATCATTAAAAATAGGTTATCGCAATTTCATTCCAAAAAATGTCATTCAAAAATTATTCGATTACTCGAATGTTTTCTGAGAATATACATCTAATACGTACATCCAATATTTTCCATATTGTCCATTGTACGTCCGAAATGTACATCCATAGGATGTTGAATCCAGTCAGGTTCAGACACTATCTGAACATATTATTGTATGTAACCGGACGTTCAATGGACGTCCATAATATCCATTTTGTACATCCAAAAGACATGCAATGGGCTGAATACGATGGTAAGTCAAAATTATGAAATTCCGAGTTACCATGTCAGAATTCCGAGATACCAAGTCTGAATTATAAAATTCCGAGTTAGTAAGTCGGAATTCCGAGATACAAAGTCGGAATTATAAAATTCTGAGTTACCAAGTCGGAATTCCGACATAGCAAGTCAGAATTCCGAGATACCAAGTCGGGATTAAAAAATTCCGAGTTAGTAAGTCTGAATTCCGAGATACGATGAATAGATCCATATTTTGGGCTAGAATGATGCTTCTTTTACAAGAGCCTAATGTTAATTGATAAACACATACGAAGTTTTGTATTCCCTCAATTCAGTGTACGTATTATAAAGATTTATAACTAATTTTACATAGCGGTTATACAAAAACACTTTGCCAACCAATTATCCAAAGTTTACCTGCTGTCTGAATAAAGTTCCTGTTTCCGACAAAGCCTTCACAAGCGCCATGGTTTGTTGCAAATGGACGTTATCATCTGCTGTTCCATGAATGATGTAAAACATTTTATCTTTCAACAGCAATGCTTTTTTGCTCACATCAGCTTCTTCGTATCCTTTATAGTTGTCCGTTACATTGGGAAGACCCATAAATCGCTCCGTATATGCAGAATCTGAAAGTTTCATATCGTTAACCCAAAATATTTTATGTTTTTGAAATTTGGGATATAGTTATTATTTGTTTAATCATGATAAATGGTGGATTACGTAATCCAATCTTCTGCAACAAACCTATACAATAGGTATGGTCGTCGGCAAGTATTCAACAAAAACAACTACTGCCCTCTACGACCGTTGAATGATATCTGTTTAATACTTGGCAACGTTTTCTACAAGAACTATTTTGCAATGCATTTTAAATATCAAGGCTGAAATTATTTTTCGATTTAATTGGGGGAACACCTTCGTACCGGTTTCATGGTCTTTGTCAATCATCAGCGAAGGCTAGTTCTACTCAATTAAATCGAAAAATCCTTTCAGCCTACTAAGAAATCCCTGAGACGAATAATGAAGTATGGATTCAGCGCTATCTCTGGGGTTCCAGAATTAAAATGCACCTTGACTGCGTGTCGACTTCAGTATGAAGCCAAAAACATCATGAATAGGGGCGACGCTACTTGACGGAAGACCATTAATCTTATCATGATAAATGCTGGATTACGTAATCCAATCTTCCGCAAAAACCTATATAATGGGTATGGTCGTCGGCAAGTATTCAACAAAAAACAACTACTGCCCCCTACGACCGTTGAATGATATCTGTTTAATACTAGGCAAAGTTTTCTACAAGAACTACTGTGCAATTTAAAATGCATTGCGGGGGCCAAAAAGCCAAAGTAAACTGAGGAAATATAGTCACCAAGGTAAAAAAATATAGAATTATTCTCACTTTGTTCCGATAATTTTCATTTCTGACGGAATATTAGGTAATATGGGTGAGGTGTATGAAAACATTATCAATGAATTCCGTATTTTCTTGGACCTGAATTTATCCCAAAATGCGATAAATTTAGATGCGCCAGTGTCAATAGCTGCCTACTTACATGTCAAAATAAAATAATATATTATTGACAGTTCTCTAGAAATCGCAAATTGTTCGAATATTGTCTTAGAAACGGAGTGACAATACAACAGCACACATTGTACCATGAATATTTCAATTAATTAAGATTAAAAATACATATTTTTGTTCGTTCGTCTTCAAAAAGAGCCTATTTTTTCGACTTCTATATGAGGAAATTTGAGTGATCCTTGATCTTAAAACTGAACTGAAAAACATCGACTTGGTAAGTTTCAGTAATCTAGGTATTGATCTCTTTATTGATTACTAAAGACGCGTTTACACCAAAGTTGACAACTAAAAAGTTGACAACAGATTGTTTGTAGAAAACAAGAAGTTGTCAACTAAAAGTTGCTCTTCTAAAATTAGAGCAACAAATGGAAGATGTTTTGTAGAAAACCAAAAGTTGCTCTTCTCAAATTTAGAGTAACAAGTGGAAAACTTGTTGCCAAGGAATTAGCGCGAATGAAGCAGTAGTATCAAGGAAGTCGGACGAAGAAGACGCAATTATTGCCGCGGCTGACTGTGTCATCATAGCCAGACACCGTTCAAGAAGTCCCCGAAGATATTGGGTGAGACCCTCGTTGTAGGCTAGGGATAGGTACAGTGGCAGTGACTTGATAGCTGACCTCCGAGAAGATGGCATCGATCCGTTGAGTGGTGAGCTGAGATGGGACGGAAGTGTCAAAAACTTTCTAAGAATGACCAGTAGTGACTTTGAGTATTAAATTTCAAGGATCGGACATAAAATCAAGAAACGTGACAAAAACTACAGGAAAGCAATACCTGTCCAAGAAAAGCTAGCTGTAATATTACGGTTTTTGGCTATTGGTGATTCGCACACAAGTCTCGGTTATTTGTTTAAAATCTCAAAATCAACGATTCCACTGTTTATGATTGAATTGCGCGTAGAGAGGGAACAGTTCTCCATCAGTTTCCTACAAGTTGCTTGCGCAAAGCGCGCAGCAACAAATCTTCCACTTTCCACTCCGCGGGAAACCAAAATTTAGTGAAAGATTTGTGTCTCCACAAGTGGAAGACAGAAAAAGTTGCTGTATTTTGTAAAAAAGCAACAAAATGCCGCAACTTGTGGAAAACTTAGTGGAAGACTTTGGTGTAAACGCGTCTTAAGGCACGTTTTATATTTACAGTGCAGCTAGGGAATCTTATGGAGATGAAGCAATCGGTTCAAGTGATGAGAGTTGGCACGAGCAGCATTATTGTCAGAGCCAAGAAAAGTCTGGAGCATAAAGTTCGTAAAAACCCGTACAGGGTTGAGGCTGAAGTCAATGAAGCAGAAGAGACAGTAGTGTATTCTGTGTACTGTAAATATATGTATTGTGCAGCTTTAAAAGTTAAATATTAATTGAAAAATTAAGTTTTGAATTTAGAATTCCAATTCTTTCACTATTTTCAGGAGGATGTAAACATAGTGTAGCATTTCTGTTATGGAAACATCGTAGATCAGAATGGCCTTGTGTAACTTCAGTCGAGTATTGCTAAAAAGTATCCAAATTATCAAGAGTTGAATCAACAATTTCATTACTTTTGAGCTCGCCTTTGATAGATAAAACAGATAAAACAATATATCAAGTGAAAATTTTGCGCGGATACACCTTTTTCTATATTTTTTTTGAGAGAAGTGTATTTCGGTACTTGCTTTCAAAACACTCAAACAATCTGTTGGACGGAATATCCATATGCATCTATCCGAATGAAATCCACTTTTGGCAATGTATGAGTAAAATAATCCTCAAAAAGTTCAAACAAGTAATTAATTGATCTCAATTGGCGAAAGAAAATAAGATATCAGCGCCAACTATCGGAAGACGTCGAACTTCGAATCACAGACAAAGTTTTTTTACATTTGTTTATATGGCGTTTCGGCGGTCTGTTTACCTATTTTTAAACAATTTGTGAAAATTGATTTCTCGAACTGAAAAGTAATTGTGTTTCTATTAGAAGACTTGAAAGATAGTTTCAGTAATGTGGTTTAAAGGTATTTTAACTCGGATTAGTTTTGAATGCTTCTGCAATTTAAGGTTATTTTTTAGATGAAGTCAAATTGTTTAAAAATATGACCGCCAAAACGCCATATAAACACGTGTAAACTCAAAAAACTTTTGTCTGTGATTCTTAGTTCAACGTCTTCCGATAGTTGGCGCTGCGATCTTATTTTCTTTCGCCAATAGACAATTAATACACAAAATCCTTATTTGGCAAATGACAGCTCTCATTCTCCTAACGGCGATACTGATTTTGCGACGTTGCCAATTCAATTCCAGAAATATAAAATATAGGAATATTTTAGAGTATCTGAATTTCAAAAATTTGAGATTGGGATAGTTCGGGTTATGTCGTGTCTAATCGGTAAGCAAGGTAGATATCACTTTTTTTGGATTACCAAAGTTTTGGATAACTGAGTTAGTTATGTTGGGTTAGGTTGTATCCCCTTCTTTTACGATAAGTAATTAGGATAATGGCATTCGGATTCGTGTTTAGGACACAAAACTACGTGAGTAAGGTTTTCTTTTCAATTGTGTGGCCGAGCCCAATGAACTTACCTTTACCTTGCATACCGACTAAACCCGACAGAACCCGAACAAGCCCAATCTCATTTAAGGTATGTGGATTTTACTCATTGAGTACGTTCCTTTATTTTTGTGAACCCGAACGCTGAATTTCTGTCTGCGTTTACATTACTTTCGCATGTGTATACATGTTTGCTCACATGCAAAAAATTGTTTCCGTGATCTAAATTCTGCCAGTCAGCTCTAAGCATTCATTTTGAATCATTTTGATTACCAACGTTTCAAATGTGCAGTTGATGTAATGATAGAAAAATATACTTGGTATATCTACTCATTTTCCGTAACTTATTCTCTAAAATATCTCATATAATAGTGAATTGAGTATTTCTGGAATCAAATTGGCAACGGCGCAAATTTTGCTTTGCTGTTACGAGAGAGCTGTCATTTGCAATTCAAAATGATTGCATGTCTATTGAATACAGGTGTTTACTCTTTTTTAATTCTTGAGTGATTATTTTACTCATAAATTGCTACAACTGAATAAAGTATTTTCGGCTCAACACAGTGCGTTTCAACCAAAAATATACAATGAAATACCGATTTCAATATACTATGTTTGTGTTTTAAAAATTAGTATCAGCATATGTACTTTTCAAAAAAAAATGTGAAAATGGCCTCTCCGCAGAAAAAGTTCAATGGATATTTATGGTGCTTCACCAGATGGACTTGTTGACACAAATGATATTGAAGTAAAGAGCCCATCTAAAGAAAAAACAGTTTAAAATTATCTAAGGATGGAACAATTTGTAATAAATCGTATGTTCAGATTCAATTACAGATGTTATCAGAAAGAAGTAAGGGCTACTTTTATGTAACATCACCTGATTTTAAAAAAACTGGCAATTTTCAATTGATACCAGTAGATCACCTATGCGGAGACTGGAACGGAAGTGGCAAAAAGGCATTCTCGTGCGTTCATCGTGTGACGTAGTCGACGCTGCTTCGCATTCATCGTGTGACGTAGTCGAGAGAGACAACTTTATGAATTGAATTTATAGAGAAAAAAGATTTTTCAACAGCAGAGGTTTGAACCATCGTCCTTTTGCTTGGTAGCGAGTGACGCTAGCCTTGTCTCCACGGAGACTTCGTACAAGTTGATGTACAAATGTGGGATATATATTTCTCCAGCTACCAGAGCACGCTGTTTGAATATTAAAAAAAAATATAATTATTGTGAGTCTGATAATAATGATGATGTTTGGAATGAATGTGAAAATTTGCGAGGTAACGAGGGTGTAACGTTTGAAGGTGTGATTCCAATGAGGAAAGTACACAAGGTGTTTCAAAATGTATAATTTAAGAGAAATGAAAGTCACATTCATTGAACGTGACTGCTGCGTGTGTGTGTGTGTCAAATATTATGTGAGAAATGGGTCATTGGGGCAATGGAGGGTAGCAAAGTATTCAGCAAAAATATTTATTCATTTATTTATTTATTTATTTGTTTGAAAATGACAAATACATAAATTCAAATATAATAAAAGTCATTAATATTTCATGAAAACATGATCCAATAAGTTTTATAACTTGTCCATGATCATGTAAAATTAATAAAGGTAATTAATTATATATCATAATATATAAAAATACTGAAAAATCATAATATATATATACATACAAAGAAAGAAAAATAGTAAAAATCAATAATTGGTCACATCTTGAATATATATATATATAGGATGTCTTATATATTATTTAACAGAAAAAACATGACGACTGCTTTTCAAATTAAGTATACCTGGTGTACCAACATATCATTTAAGAGGAGAAACATGGAGGTTAAAGAAAAAACAAATCATTGAGCTATTGTAGGACATATTGAAGTATATCATCAAAAAAATATGAAGAGAAGAAATCAATCACTGATGGGGTCCGTCATTTTTACGTGCGATACCCAGTATGTATCAGTTTGATTCTGTTTCTTTTTCGGTGATAGGAGATAGGAGACAGACAGATTGACAGATATTCAGAAACTCAGTTTGATCGATACAGAACGAACTACTAAACTTACCTTATAAAACGCCTATTTTAGTCGCATTCTTGGATGTTTTAGCGTTTCAAATTTTAGCTGTTTTCTCGAACGTGAAAAACGGTTATTGTGGTCGTATTTTCACGTGTTTGAGCGTATTCAAATTTCAGTTGTTTTTTCGAACGCGAAAACGTGTATTTTCAGCAATTTTGAAATGTCAAATCTCCATAAGAAATACATGTAATCATACAGTTTTTTTCTGTTTAATTTTATAATACGAAAACGGTAACTGGGGCTGCATTTTGCGTGTTTAAGCGTTTCAATTTTCAGTTGTTTTTTGGAACGCGAAAAACGTCTATTTTGATCACATTTTTGCAGAGAATCGCCGCCGCAGTACGTTTAGTTTCGTGTCAGTTTGACTCTGTTTCTTTTTTGGTATTCATTATCAGGTGGGTGGGGGAGAGCTTTAAGTAACTTCATTTTTGAATGGATACATTGACGAAACTCTTGGGCTTTGGGCATCTTGGAAACGGTATTCAACTCAAAAATCCTAGCAACATTAATGAATTTTGAGTTAGATTGCACACATTTTGAAGTTGCAACACTTTGGTGCAACTTTATGTCCTCATACAAACGAATATTATTATTTGAAACATGATTTGAAAAAGAAAATATAAAGAGAAGAAATCAATCACTGATGGGGTCCGTCATTTTTAACGTGCGATACTCAGTATGTGTAAGTTTGATTGTTTCTTTTTCGGTGATAGGAGATATGAGACAGACAGTCAAAAAGTCAGTTTGATCGATGCAGAACGAAGTTCTAAACTAACCTTATAAAACGTCTATTTTAGTCGCATTCTTGAATGTTTTAGCGTTTTAAATTTTAGCTGTATTTTCGAACGTGAAAACGTTTATTGTGGCTGCATTTTTGCGTGTATAAGCGTTTCAATTTTCAGTTTTTTTTTTTGGAACGCGAAAAACGTTCATTTTGATCACATTTTTGCAGAGAATCGCCGCCGCAGTGAAGTCACCCCAACTATAGCTGGAAAATATTTACAGAGCGAGCGTTTAAAGTGTAATTATCGAAGAAAAACCATACCGAGTGTTAAGAAAAAATATCACCGGTAATAGAAAAAAGATGGTTAGTTGTTTAGAGAGAGAGAAAAAGAAGTCATAAGTTGAAATTATTCTTTATAGAATTCTTGTTATAGTGTCCACAATATCAGCATGTATATTGATGAGAGTTGTACTGGAAATTATTGTAGAGGCTAATAGAAGATGGATTATTTGTTTAAAATAAAAAGCTTGTTACAAAAATTGAATTTTATTGTTTTGCTGAAATATTTCGCATTACCATACAATTATTCTGCTATCAACTTACGTTGTTCGTTTCATATTCAGTTGGCATTGAAGCGTGGTCTCCGAGCCAGCGTTATCGGTAATAGAAAAACGAGCAGATTGATATGGAGTGTTGCCGGTTGTAAAATTAAACATTGGGTTTGGGGATAGGGCGTTGCCGGTTGTAAAATTAACCTTTGAGGTTGGGGATGTAAAAAAGAGTGTCTCAAAAGGCATCATTCAAGAGGAAAAAACATGACGGCTGCTTTTTAAATGCTATATCGGGTGTACCAACACATCATTTGAGAGAAAAAACAACAGGATGTCTCGAAACGTATTATTTAAGAGGAAAAACATGGCGGCTGCTCATTGAATGTAATACCGAGTGCACCAATAACATGTCATTCAAGAGAAAATAAGATCACTGCTGCTTGTCAAATGTTGGGTGGGAAAATGGGTCGAAGAAAAAATGCATCATTGTGGATATGGGGATTCAAAAGTTTTCGTTTTGCGTAAAAGGGTTGTCTCATTGAATGTCATGATGGGGGGGTCGTAGGCGTCACTTTGAACGTGCAATACCCATGCGTAAAACTGTAGCGTTTCAGCTTAAAACTGTAAGCGAATACGCCACCAAAAATTAGTAAGTCACCCCAGAGCGCCAAGGCAAATAATAATAATCGCCATTCTCTACTTGCACAGGCTACGCCTTTGAGAACACTTCATAAGTGTTTATGAAGTATGGTTGATTTTGAAAAGTCATGTATTAATGACAAGTTGTCAATATAATGGCAGTTATTTATGTCTCCAGCCGTGTACAGATAGTCCTTTTCTGTACATTCTCTTCAGTTTCTCTAATTCTACCATTACAAATAATGTCAATAAGTGTATTCAAATAATTCTATGGCTGTAATGATAGAGTTTTTCATTTTATGCTAAGGTTTACTTTTCACGTTTCAAATACCCGGCAACAACTGTTTTTATCAAACGAACACCAAAAGAAGTTTGAGTTTACGTGTTTAATTTTCATTAAAGCTATAAAAAAAATGCCTATGTAATGGATCTTTGGGGCATACCACAGACTTGAAATAATATTTTCAGATATGTGAGGCGTATTTCTTATTGCAATCAACGTCTTATCGCACGTCCTGATGATTGTGGGATCCAAAATAAGTTTATCCAAAGTATCGCCGATGCCAAGGTACCAAGAAACATTGGTGTTGTGTGTAGTTTCGTGGCTCGATAAAATTCATTCTATATTCGGAAGTTCAGAGGATTTTGAAATAAGTGAGTTTTATTACAGCATTGCAAGTCGTGACGAAAATTGTGATAATTTGTTAAATTATACTTCTCACGCCAACACAAATATGTCGCAGGGCAGGCTCGCCGCGCTCCTACGATGATTTATTTGTGTATGGTCACCTTTAGTGAGCCATTTTTACACTTGATAACTCTCAACTTTCACCTAGAAGCCAGTCGAATAATATTAGATTTTTGCATTATATTCAGGTCCCTAGTTTAGTCTGACCCTGTATGATGTAAAGTCCCCAATCTCTACCTAGTGGAATTCCACTGTACGTAGTTTTCCAGATTTACCGAAAATTCCTGAATAGTTTTCAATTTATTAATTTGTGGTCCCAAACAGTCGAGCACACGGTATACAGAATACTTAGAGCAATGCTTCGATACGCTAGTCTCTTGTTGGGTGGAAAGTTTCCGTGGCTCCATTTGTTTTCACAAATTATTTTATTTCAATTCGATTTCTCCTCAGGTAGCCCAAATCGGAAAACGGGTATAGATTCCTCGGCGAAGGAATACGTGCATTTCTTCGGCGTTCAAGAATCACGTTGGTTTATGGTTTTTCTCGGGCTCTCCGAATATCGGACCGTCCCAGGAATCGTGATATCGGAAGTTCTGACTTTCCATATCCCCCTAGATTTAGGGAGTATTTAGTGACTTTTGTCAAATACTTCCTAGAAAACGCAGATAACAGGAAATTAACGATCATTTGCCAAATTCCCGCGCGTTTCTGCGAGCTAGGGTTTTGTTCAGCCAAGGGCGATGTCCACTTTGGCTCTCTAGGCCAATGGGTGTCACGGATTCAGCAGCCAGGATTGCATAAATATGCAAGCAGCGAAGAAGCCCACAGCCACTCTTTCTTGTCGAATTGCAGTGTAATAATCAATTTCGTGTTTCCGTTAAATAACTAGCTTTTGTTTGGCTTTGCCTTTTGTAATTGTAATTCGTCGTTTTGCCTAGCAGTTAGAGTCAGGTTCTCGGTGATAATAAATCATTTCACAGTAGATTCATAACGTTTTGTTTCTATCTTAAAAGGGGTTAGACTCACTTGTACGGTTTACAAGTGTTTTATTCGCGCTACGAAAGTACGTTGATAGGTAGTTTACCTCTCGTGCAATAATCAAGTGTAAAGTGATCTTTTGCAACGGACACTTAGGGATTTAACTTCATCAAAGTTATTTCCCGACTTAATACCTGTACGCGACGTTGACGAAAAATCCCCATCGTATGAAAAGGGGTCAGGCACCAAAACGAGATCTCACCTGATACAATCGGCTCGATCGTAGAGTTCCACGAAGATTGTATCGTTCGAGCTTAAATTCCTCGGCCTGTCAAGACATCATTAGCTGCGACTTTGTCGTTGGCGAGCCACATTTCCTGTGGTAGCTAGGGGTTTCGCGTCCTTCCCATACCTATTTCCTGCGGCTGTTCTCGGCTTTTCCACCTGAGACAGTCTGGTTAGGCTCCGTTATCCTTTTACCCAAATCTCTGTCTTGGTTTTTTGTCACGTTCATTTGTCGATTTCTAAAGTAAAAATTTTCAAGTTTTCAATGTTTCCTTTTTGGTGCTTTACACACTTTTGAAGTTAGGAAATTTTATTTAGATAGTTTTTCTAAACCGTGAATCCTTCCACCCTCGTCCATTTCCCGGCGAGGTCTTGTTAGGTGTTAGGTTAGTTAGCTATAGGGTGACCCTTCTCATCGTCACACTCTGCCTACTCCTTGAGACCTTAGAGAGAACCAGTGACGAGACATGGGGAGTAGGCAGATTGAGACCCCGACGTCAAGTCACAAAAACCTAACGTAATTATACCTGAGGAGTAGGCAGATTGAGACCTCAGCGTAGAATTACGTTTTAACCTTTCATTAATTTTCTTTCTATTTCAGTTCTTGAAAATGGCTCCAAAATCGGAGCCGAAACGTCGAATTTCAACAAATTCTAGACGCGGTTCAACCCGAACTTTTAGTTTTCAAATATCTGACCGCGGAAACCTATCTGATATATATATATATATAGCATGTGCCATGAATGTGTTTTAGGATATTTCTGGAATATGTTTGGAATATTCCTGGAATATGCGTATCACATATTTTGGAGGATATGGAATATTCCTGGCATGTGCCAATATGTCGGTGGAAGATGTACGGAATATTCTTGGCACATATTTCATGGTGACCTTGAATATCCATGGAATATGCAAAGCACATGTTTTGGAGGATATTACATATCCCTAGAATATGCCAATATTCCGGTGGAATATGCCTAGGATATTCATGCAATATGATTGTGCAGTCTGGGATAATAATAATAATGACAGGTTACAAAAATATTAGATTGTACCAGCCAGATATACGAACATTAGACATGGAATTGAATCAAACGATCTCAAATTATAAGTGTCTAGTGCCAAGTGTCAATTCAACTGTCCGTCATCCGCGTCATCCTGAAATGAAGCGTTGGTGTCAGATCACTTCCGACTGATAACACTGAAGCTGCGTGAAACTGATTTCAATATACCTCTCCGCATGAGAAGACTCAACTTCCTATATCGTTATGTTGCTTTTCATAAATCTAATATATAAAATTCTCGTGTCACAGTTTTCGTTGCCATACTCCTCCGAAACGGCTTGACCGATTATGATGAAATTTTTTGTGCTTATCCAGTATCTGAGAATCGGCCAACATCTATTTTTCATCCCCCTAAATGTTAGGGGTAGTCCACCCCTAATTTTTTTTTTATTTTTCAGACAAAATTTTTAATTTCTATTTTTTTATGATACAACATACAAAAATACATACAATCCTCAATTTTCACCCTTCTACGATCAACCCTTATTTTTTAATAGCCATTTTAGTAATTTAATAATTTTTCCTCTCCGGTCGAAAACTGATCAATCGTCATTTAATTAGTTATCCCCGCCAGATGTCTACAGGTGTCACTTCTGACCCAGTAAACAGCACGGAGTAGGGATGAGAACGAAGCCGGTCTCCTTTCTTTCACACTCCCTACACAGTTGTCGGCCATCATTATTGTTTATGCATCAAATAGGAAATTATTTATATGGCAAAACAACGTTTGCCGGGTCAGCTAGTATTTTATAAATTTATATCTTGAGAAAATCAAGAGTTTATTTTCAAACTGACTTTTTATATTCATTTTATGATATTCAATTGTGTGGTATTTACCACTGAATTAATTGAGATGGCAACGTTGTCTACGGCATTCGTTCCACCTTCTTTCGTTCTCCGTAATCTTCGAGCGCTTTCAATGATTGGCCAAGCACTCCTGACGTAAATTCCCGGTCTTTTTTATCGTGTTTAAATTGAAGCATTTCCTTTGGTAATTTTTTTGGAAAAAGTGCTTCGAACAAAAAATCAAAAATATGTTTTGCGACTTTTTTTCGAAAATTCGTGTTCTCGCCTATTGCATTTATTATTTGTTCATCGGTTGAACGGATTTTTGTCAAAAATGTCGGAGTTAACTCCAGAAAATCTTTAAAAAAATGTATTTATATCACCCTGTGTCTCAAAAACCAAGCCGTTTGGGACATTTTTACATATGAACTTTTCGTCTTGAAATAATTCAATGAATCACCTCTCGAAGTTTGTCTACGTACCTAATTAACACCCTGTATATGGAAAATATTTCAACCCATTTTCATTCAAAAAAGACATTTAGAAACTTAATTGTTTAATTTTTTAATAAATCACATACAGGTTTATAACAGTGATATGATTTGGTTTTATAATGACCATCAGGAAGTTATCAAGGATCTTGCGAATGAAGTAAGAAGGTTTCATGTTTGCATTCAAAAATAGTTCTGAAAACCTTCATAGGAGTTTGGCCCTCGTTCATTTATTTAAGCTTCATGAGGTTTTGTGGATGTTGTTACAGCAAAATAATGTTATCGAAGTTGTGATTGTTATGGTCTCCAGAACATTCCAAGGTTATAAAAAAATGTAATTGTTACTTGGTCATAGAAATAGACTATCTTACCTCTCATAGGTCGATCATATCTTATTAGTTAAAAAACAGGCATACCGATAGTTTCAGATGGAAAATCAGCCTTGAGCTATGTTTCAGTGACGGCAAGGATTTCATAGTTATATTCGAGAAGTATTCCATTGAATGTATCGGTACTGCGTACCAAAGACCTCAATATCTACGTGAAGAAAGTTTTTTGGATCTGAAATATTGATTGAGAGAGACTCCTATTGCTAGTGGTTTCCACCTATGCTATTATCTGAGCTGTTGAAGTCTTCACGCTAGGGTACTACATGAGGCTTGGCAACATCGCATATAACTCAGACGTGGTGTTGGTATCAGCTTGGGATTTTCATCGAATGATGTTGATGATTACTCCATATTGAAATTAGACCCAAAATACTGCCTTTTTTAAGAGTGTGTAAACGTATGACTGGTATCTCTAAATTATTTTAAGCACACGTGATATTTTCATGCACTTGTGTAGGTTGTGTAGGAGATATTTGTATCACATATCTCCGAAAATAGATTAATTTTGGTCGTTTGAATAAGATTTGATTACAAATAAATTCTTGCTTCAACGGTTTTGTACCTAGCATAGGTACATCATCTTTTATAACAGTTAGTGTAGTTTTCAAAACAAAATTTGATTATAAAAATAATCCAGCCTTTCGCAAATTTTCCTATACAATAGGATTGTCGACAAACGTCGAACAGAAATAATTCAACAGCCCCATACGATCGCCGAATCACGTCTATCCAACGCCTGGCAAAGTTTTCCTACAAGGATATACTTTGCAATCTTCCTGTAACAACCACCAACTGGCAATCAAAAACATGTGACATCTGCAGACCGGTTTCGCGATTCAACTCGCTCATCAGTACAGACTCGGCCACAATATGTAATTGATTTCCAATCGGTTTTGTTAACAGGCACTACGATAACTCCGGCACCCACTAAGAAAGTGCGCAGCAGAGCCATCTATAGAAACCACAGAAAGATTCCGACCAGTACCACGACTTCGTTTGAGCCGAATATATCTAAATTTACACCATGAAAAATATTTAAATATTTCTCATGTGGAACTAGAGTACTTGACGAAAGGCAATAAATTTCAAAACAAAATTTGATTATAAAAATAATCCACCCTTTCACAAATTTTCCTATACAATAGGATTGTCGGCAAACGTCGATCAGAAATAATTCAACAGCCCCATTATTATTTATTTTTTTAATTATTTCTGTTCGACGTTTGCCGATAATCCTATTGTATAGGAAAATTTGCGAAAGGCTGGATTATTTTTATAATCAAATTTTGTTTTGAAATTTATTGCCTTTCGTCAAGTACTCTAGTTCCACATGAGAAATATTTTAATATTTTTCATGGTGTAAATTTAGATATATTCGGCTCAAACGAAGTCGTGGTACTGGTCGGAATCTTTTTGTGGTTTCTATAGATGGCTCTGCTGCCCACTTTCTTAGTGGGTGCCGGAGTTATCGTAGTGCCTGTTAACAAAACCGATTGGAAATCAATTACATATTGTGGTCGAGTCTGTAATGATGAGCGAGTTGAATCGCGAAACCGGTCTGCAGATGTCACATGTTTTCGATTGCCAGTTGGTGGTTGTTACAGGAAGATTGCAGAGTATATCCTTGTAGGAAAACTTTGCCAGGCGTTGGATAGACGTGATTCGGCGGTCGTATGGGGCTGTTGAATTATTTCTGTTCGACGTTTTCCGACAATCCTATTGTATAGGAAAATTTGCGAAAGGCTGGATTATTTTTATAATCAAATTTTGTTTTGAAATTTATTGCCTTTCGTCAAGTACTCTAGTTCCACATGAGAAATATTTAAATATTTTTCATGGTGTAAATTTAGTTAGTGTAGTTGACAAAGACATTTTAAAAAATGTATTCAATATCCATGAAACATTATATCTTTCCTATTCAGGTCAAGTCGGAAGCACTGACTTTTCAAAAAATGGATATCTATCATTATTACATCACTACTCTCATCCAAATATTATTTTATCTACGTCGACCATTGAAAAATTCACTTGAAATGTATTCATACACATTCAATCAAGAAGTACTTTACTATGAATTCTATTTAAAGTGTTAACTTACCGTAAAGTTTCCAATTAGTAACAGGTGAGACTGCTATCGCACACTGAAAAACATTTTTATTGCTTGCTAGTGCCAGGGACGCTACGAATCCACCATAACTCCATCCCCAAACGGCCACACGTCGTTTATCAATAAAATGTTGGGTGTCTCTCAAATATCTGGAAATAACGAACTCTTATGATGCAGGTTGAAAGAATAAAACCGAGAGAATGACATCACGTCATGTTTAGATACATTTCGTTGTTGGAAATTGATTGATATCAATATAGTCATTCGAAGAAATTTATTTAGACTTGAGAATATGTCTTATAATCATATCATCTAATGATGACAAATAGATTATAAACTGAGACATTCCATATAAACTCATTCAATGCACTTGATTTATGAGTAACATGAAAATGTGAGTTATTCGATGAGAGACCAAAATACATGATACCTAGTGAAAGACGAGGCAATTACCTTTTAACGTGTGATACCATGTGTGGTGTTCCCCGTTTTCAATGATCACACTCAGTACATACTCCAGGTATTCA
Source organism: Chrysolina americana (assembly GCA_958502065.1). NCBI lineage: Eukaryota > Metazoa > Arthropoda > Insecta > Coleoptera > Chrysomelidae > Chrysolina > Chrysolina americana. The sequence goes on along the minus strand of OY293421.1, from coordinate 21,130,881 downwards.
GGTAAGAGAAATAACACTAACGCTCTAGCTTTGTACGCGCACTCTACTCAGTCGATGTCCTTATCCCAACTGACTAGCCCGACTACCTCAAGAGCTGGGATTCTTTATTCCTTGAACCGCACGTTTTGTACAGCGAGATCAATTGTTGTGTATTTATCGATCTTGAAAATGCATGATTCTACGTCAGAAATTTTGGAATATACGGAGGTGTTTCCATGAGAAGTGAAACAAATTAGAATTTTTCAGGAGTGAAAATTCTTCAAGATACAGGTGTACTATTAGTAATTAGGGGATCCTGAACACGAATTCGAAGGAATTTTGGGCCAATTTTGCTGTGTAATATAACTTTCCGGAAAGATTTTTGTGTTTCCATCGATCCTGAAAATTTCATGATTCTACGTCGAAAATTAAATAAGGTACGGGGGTGTTTCCATGACAAGTGAAACACATTATATATTGAACCAATAAATTATGATGAAACAAATATCAGTGTCTCATTATATTTCAAAGTTCAACTTACTCAGTCACCTCTAACTGGTCAGCAACTTCTATGGAACCCAACTTATAATAAACTTTATGGAGAATTTGATGACCTTGTCCTCCAGACCCTCTGCCATCGATTTGAGCAATAATGTAGTCTTTGTGGCCTGTTAAGTAGGTGTTCCAATCAACGCGCCACCTCTCCGTTACAAGCTGACTTCCGGGTCCTCCGTATACTTGAACTACTAGCGGATATCGTGTTATTTCGTCTTCGCGAAGACCAGGGGGAAGATGTAGACGTACTTGAGCTTGAAAACTGAAAGAAATAAATTGAGTTAGTTGTATTCGTTATTGTGAATTTGCCTGATCTATTCATCAATTATAAACAACATCCTATGTGAGTACCTGAAAGAAAATAACATGAGTCCAATCTTAAAGACCAAACACTACTTTGGTGAATCAAGAATCAGTTTTAGGCCTATACAGCAAATGACTCAATGTTTTTGTGAACATTCGAGAACTTCAGTGTTTTTGGTTATGATAAATTGAAATAGCATGATGTATTGAAAAAATTGAGTGATTCACGACTTCTGATGGGACCACCGATCCCATACAGATAATATCCCTCTCATGAAATAATAGATTTTACAAAAAATCCGATCCTACGATCGTGAAATTTGTACCTGATTAGCGCTTCCCCCTGCATATATAATTAGCATTGAATTATGATTTGACGAATTTGATATCTTCATTAAAATGCTTCAAAAATGTATGTCTATAAACCTTTGCTGCGCGAGATGAGGAATAAATTCCACTGATCGGTGTCATGCGCTGATGGTGGCAGTTGAATAAATGATCAACTTCATACCGGTTTCAGTGTTATCACTAACCTTCAGTACAGGTGGGCTACCAAACAATTGATACTGAATAACACATGTACTATATAAGAACTCCCTAAGAAAACTTCTCGACTAACTTTGACATGATTGGATTTCACATAATGATCTTCCATTCAGAAATGCTGAGCGTCACCTCAAATATCGGAGTTGGAGATGGTTGGAGACTTGCTTTTAAGATATTGAAGACAGCGGTTATGCTCACAATATTCAAACTAAAAAAAGTGCAGAATGCTCATAACAAATTTTGAAAAAGGTTAATTTTACCGAGGATTGCAATATCAGGAAACCGCTAAATTTTTCACATATGATAATCCCGAAAAAAATCACCTAACTCACTTTATATTCCAATGAACCAATCAAAATGCCAAGAATAAGATTCTGCTCGAACTGACTGACATTGCGATCCCATTCGTGATGAAACATGGGATATTTTTCATCCTGGAAACATAATATCTAGCAGATAGTAGCTAGTGAAATAGAGGTTCAAGATGAGGCTGTATACTATGAGAATATCGAAAACCGGAAGGACCATTAATATGGCAGCATGGAACTCAAAGAAAAAATTTGTTGTCTTTCGGACAGCTACTTTTGGATCGTATATTTATATCTGTTCAAGGTTTCATCGTAAACTTGATTTTCCTGTCCCTGTTCTGAAATTTCAGTTTTTTCAAATCAGGTTCGTACTCGAATAATCCGCAATGAAATGGAAGATACGATGGTAGACCGAATTCCTGTGAATGTCTATTAAAAAAAATTCCTGTGGGATTGAGGGTCTAGATTGACGACTGCATGTTGTAGACGATATCCAGATACATCGGTGTTGACATTTTACTTTGTTTTATCCGTCTTCCACGACCGAACTTAAAGACTGTGGAGTGTTACTTCCAGCGAAACTCACGTCACTGATATGGATGTGGACGTTGTAGATATAGATACACTCCAGGATGATATGTCGGGAAAAAAGTTTTAAGATGGTAAAAATGTAATGAGCCTGAAGCGCACCAGTCGCACGGCGTTCTTCGAAAGAGTTTATCATGTCACCGCTGCATTCCGATAAACTGAGAGATCTGAATGATTCGAAATCGCTACATCTGATTGCGAATGTAAGAATGATAGATGTACATGTAAGAGACGTTACGTCACCGGTGTTAGCATTATGACGTAATCGATGATTTTTAAATGCAAACAGGGATCATATGGCACCTCTTTCGAAACTATTTAATAGTTTAATTATTCAAATATTTATTTATACAGGGTGAACCAAACTTTTTGTTCATTAAAATACAATAAAATTATAATAAATGTTCAAATGGATGCAATCTGAAAGCTGGCCAGTGAATTCCTCTTCAACCTTTTCGAGAGCTTCGAGGGTTATTTGTGCAATCTCCGTTCTAATGCGTTTCTTCATTTCTCCAAAATCATTTGGACGATTTTGGCAAACTTCGCTCTTTAAGTATACCCATAAAGAGTTAAGCGGTGTCAAATCCGCTGACCTGGGTGGTTATTCCGTTGGCCCTCTTCTTCCTATCCACTTACCTCAGAAGTATTCAAATAGGTTCGTACATCAACGGCGTAGGTTGGAACCCCCATCCTGCTGAAACCACATAATAATTCTATTTGAAAATGGCTGATTCAGTTATGGCACCAGATAACGCCGAAGAAAGAGTAGATACGGAGCACCAGTTGTGCTTTTCTCAAGAAAGCATGGCCCTATTTCCCGGTTGTTTGAAATTCCGGCCCAAAAATTCACTTTTTGTGGAATATTATGTGCTATGCTTCTCCATCCAATGTGGATTTTCTCTTGCCCAGTATCGATACGTCTGACGGATTACGTGATCGTTGACCTAAGAAATAGCTTCTGTCTCTGTAACAGCGTTTCATCATGATTTTGAAAAATTCGACTCTTCTGCCATAGTCATCTTTTAACTGTTCTTAGACCAGGTGAACTTTATACCAAAGGCACTTTTCTTTTAACAACCGTCGATATGTTTGAATTATTATTCAGTGCGACTTGTCTCGAGCTGGTTCGGGGGTTTTCTTGGGAAACAAGTATCACGTCAAGTTTTTGGGCTCCTGCAATTGATTTTCTACCATCTTTAACATAGCCTGTTACTCGACACTTTTCCCTTCAATTTTACTAATAGTTGATTGGAAAAGGAGTTCTCGGTTGGGGTTACTCTAGTATTGAATAAATCACGAACTTCTGCCTGAGTCATACCTCATCTTCACAGCCAATCATGATTAAAATTTTGATTCGTTTGGTGTCTGTAAGTCTCATTGCTGGATTATAGGCGATTAAAATATTTTCATAGAAATAATATCAAACACTTCAATGACACTACACTTCAATTATTACATCGACTAAATTCAAACGAGAGTGTAGAAATTTTACCATTCAATATTTTTTTTTTGAATCTACAAGAACAATAGAAGAAACTACGATATTTTATTCTCAGTGGCGGTTCTTGGAATAATTTAGTGCAATGAATGAGTATTTATTGTAACTTCATTCTTCCAAATACATAATTTCATTTGACCCTGTATTAATACATATTGGAAAAATTATACCGTTGAAAAAACGATTAGTAGACCTTCTGAACAAAGTACCACATGCACCCTGTTTGCGTTTTAAAATATCGTCAAATGAACTCATCACGCTAACACCAGTGAAGTAACGTCTTTCGTTTGGATATCATGAGATGTGTATTGAAAAATTAAAACTTACGTCTTTTCGAATTTTTTTAATTGTATTTTTGAAATAACGAATGTATTACATACATTTGCATCGTACTGTATATACGAGACGTAGGTACTGGCCTATGAAGTCTTATACAGAAGTCAAGACTTGATGAAAAACTCTAAACGATTCCGAGGGTATGCTCAATACATCTGAATAGGTTGCGGTGTACAGGCTTGTAGCATCCAGTATTTTCCTTCAAACACTATCAAAACTTTATCGGATCACTGAGAAAAAAAATGGTGATATTCAAGGAACAGGAATGCGTCTTAGCTGAGTGGCCAACTGCTAGGCGAGGAAATTGGGCACAAATCCCAGGAAATTTGTGTAGACAAACGGATCGAGATGCGGATTTTTGCATTCGAATCGTGTGCTCATGTAGAAACTCTGTTTGTATTTGGTTTTCCAGATTTCATAAAAAATGCATTGATACATTAAAAAGTACATTCTTCTTTCAACTGCATGATTTCAAATGATGGGAAAAAATTCATATCTGCCACAAAAAACACCAGAAGTGTACGCAATTTTGCACCCGGGGGTGTCTCGGGTCGCGGTAACGTCTGCCGACAATTTTTCAACACAATTTTTATAGAGATGTATACCTGTTTTTTTTGGTGTTTATAGTATTAATGATATGAAGGACAGCGTCAACTCAAAAAATGAGGAAAATTCTCCAGTAAAATAAAAGATCGACGTACTAAAGTATCTTCCGACGGAATACTTAGCTTTTACAATGATTCGGTGAGTTGTTTCATCAAAACTCCAGAAGATGACGTTACTAGTACGGTCGTTCGGTGCACTAGGTCCTCTGGGGCAGGTCACTGATGTCAAATTCGTGAAGAGCGACGCAAGACTATCGGACGACGAGTTTTCAATGATTTGGTTAGTTGTTCCATTAAAACTCCAGAGAATGACGTTACTGTCAGGTCGTCTGGTATACCAGGTCCTCCGGGGCAGGTCATTGATGTCATATTTGGAAGTGAAGTGAAGTGAAGTGCGAACCGCAAAACCTCCGCATGACAAGTTAACAACGATTCGGTGAGTTGTTCCATCAAAACTCCAGGGGATGACGTTACTAGTCAGGTCGTCTGGTGCACTAGGTCCTCCGGGGCAGGTCAACCAATGTCAAGTTCGTGACGAGCGGCCTACAAAACCCCTGGGGCACGAGTTTCTCTTGATTTATCTAGCTAAGAAGGGGATAACGTTCTTAATGCCGTCATGACCTACAGGTATACAGAGGGCTAATTTGGACATGATATTCAGATTTCGCGACCTGAGAAACCCCCGAGTGCAAAATTTCGTACAGTGTTATCTGTGGCAAATATGAATTTTTTCCCATCACTTGAAATAAGACAATCAAAAGAATGCACTTTTTGAAGTACAAATGCATTTTGATGAAATCTGGAAAACAAAATACAAAGTTTCTACCTGTGCTAAGGATTTGAATGCAAAAAACCGCATCTCGATTTTTGGAGAAAACCCCTCAAAAGCAGAGCTTGTGTGAGCAAAGGAGATCCTCTTACCATCTTTCTTAAAAAGCTACAAGATAAGTCCTACATTAAATTTAAAGGCTAGGCCGGCCATCTTGGATATCAAGATGGTGACCACTTCAGTTATGTACACGAAGAAAGTTACATGTATCTATCAAACGAGCTATCAACCAGTGAAATAGGACAAGATATAAGAAAGTTATTAGAAAATCAATTTGATTCTGTTTTTTTGTGAATCATTTGTCCAATACAGTTTACTAAATATGGTCCTGTAGGACGAAACATGTTTCACAGAGGATTTATGCTAAGATGCTAATGTCAAGATTTTGCGATTTATCCTATTTAACTAAATTCCAATAGAAAATCAAAATATTATGGGTCTTACAAAAAAGTGTCATTGTTTATTTGGCACCTTTATTAAATACGGCCCAGAGAGAGAATTGGGCCCATGACAACATTCGATAAGTAACTCAATACCAATAACATAATAATATGTAAATTTCAGGCAAACTTTGGCCGATTTCTTATGCTATTGTGCGAGGTCCTTTACTGGGTTTTGGTGATTTCAGCGCCAAATTTTCTCGCATGAATATTGGATAAACAAAGAGCACCGGCTTAGTGAAAAATTACATTTGGTACCTAATGGACAATTGCTAGGAAAGTCGACCAAATCCAATCATAATGTCCAGTGCTTCAGCCGGAATGCCGAAAAACTTGTAATTATTCAGAAGTTCATATTATTACTGAAAACTATACCACGAACCTGAAAGCCAATCAATGAATACTCTCGATACAGAGTTCTTGAAGTCAATAAGTCTAAAATTTTTTTCTATTAGAAACATTAGAAACTGCGAGATGAATTGCATCATGCGGAGCTTTTAGCATTCGAAATCTCACAGCTCCTGAATCAGTAGATTAAAGAAGTTGGAACTCGACTCTTATCATCAGAAATAACAAATTTATATTTTGGTGATAAGATTATCGACAAATCTTTCAAAATATTTATCTGAACGTCACTTTGAGTGAAATATTTGAAGAAACTGAGGGTTTTGTAATTGTTCGTTTGGAAGATATATTTGGGTAATTTGTATTCCTAGAATATTACATCGATATGAGCACCTAATATAATATGGCAGCTTCATACGTCAGTTACTATATGTTGAATGTAAAACATCAACTTTTTTAGTATAATAAAAATATTCGAAATGAGCTTCTTTTACTTCCGTACAATTGGCAAAAAGTTCGTTGTATCAATTCTGGTCATTTGACGGTGTTTAATATTATTCTGGTCTTTTCTCCCATCAAAGTAACGTCTTCTATCCTACGTAAGTCTTCTCGTAAGTGATTGCGTTGCAGTTGCATTTTGTCAAGGAAACTGTATTATGCTTCATCTCATCACCAAAAAAGCGTGTGGATCTGATAAACTTCTACCAATAACTCCCAAATAACGAACACTAGAAATTCGCCACATTTTCGAAATTTTACAATATCTCAAATCTCGAAGGTAATTTCATTCACTGGCAATGTTTTAAAATGAAAAATAGAAGTTTTATTAGTAAAGTATCTACGATGTATCTTTTACTCGTTCTAGATTCTCTAGTTTTCTGTCCATGAAATTTCGATTGTATAGATCATTGCAAAACGCTTGAATTCCTCTATCAATTCGTTCATTATGTATCTACTTGAAATATAAATATGATTGAAACTTACCCTCCAGAAATTTGTACAGGAAAGGTCTTGATCTGGGGCATCGCCATATTTGCTACTCGCTCTCTTAGTTCAGTATTATTTTGTAGGGTTAACAAAAGTTTCGGTTCCTGCATAGCCGCTTTGAACAAACTACTAGAAGGTATTCCTGGACCCAAGCATTCCAACACGTAGTATGCAGAAGTCGGACTGAAGATAACATTATGGTAGAGACAAGGAGGATCGTTAGTATCGACTACCTGTTTCTTCCGTTTTCTCCTAGTAGAAGGTGTTGTCATTATAATATCATCATCGCTTTCGTCCCAGTTAATCTTCACCCTGTATATGTTTTCGTCAAGAGATATGAACGGTGTTGATGTAGGAACGGGTTCCTTGACGCAAGTAATACATACTGGAGGCGGTAAAGTAGCTCCAGTACGGGGTGGTACAGATGTCACTCGATACAAATGCAATTGACCTGGTTTACCTTCTGGTATTCCTAAAAAATATCTGCAAAATATTTAACTGTCATCAGTTCACTTTGAAACAAAAATTTTTGACAAAATTCTAAATATTTCCCCATTCGCAAGCACGATAGTGTATTAATGTTAGATATAAAACATCGCGAAACAACATCATATTAAAAAATGTACAAGTTATAACAATCGGATAATTGGGGTATCTTCCCATCAATCAAGTAATTATTGCATTTGAAGCGGTTAGTAAATCAAATTCATACGCCTCATGCGTGGTATATTGTAACATTACAACATTGCAGTCTTTAAAATAGGTAAGTTTTTCATTAAATATTAATGGGAATCTAAACATGTGTTGGTTTGCGAGAACATATTTTGAAAAAGATGTCCACTCTTTGAATCGTATTGATACCAGATCTGGCTACACTTGACCACTACTCCTTATCTCTGTAGAGCAAGATATTTTTTGGACTAGTTTCGTTCTATTGAAACTTTTTATTAAGATGATAATTGACTAAGTGGTGATGGGGATATTTCGTTTCTGAACTGAATCATTAGTCTAACCTTCCTGCTTGGATATAATGCCAATGCCCATAACATCATCTGGTTTAGAACGATCAATCAAATCAAAGCGATAAGCAAATGCTAGAATGTATTCCTACATCTCACATGAAACTAAGAGGTCGTGGTGTTAGAGCATTTGCTTCCCTCCCAGGCGGCCCGTGTTTGATCCACTGAGTTGAAGTGGTTCGAAATCCACTTGTACGTAAGCTGTAGGTCCCGGATCTTCCGTACTCGCACTAGCTCTGTTTTTGAGAAAACCTGGGTGATTCGTGAAAAAGGCAAAAAAAAAAACAAAAATTCTTACATCTGATCGAGTGATGTGGGATGGTCACTAAAGCTTAAAACTAGAATTTCCGACTGTACGAAGCTTTACACCTACAGACCTGAAGACGCTAATGGGTTAGAGGAGAAAAGAACCATGGACATTTTCTCACTTGGACCTCGTTATGCAATAAGTAACCACCTACTTTTAGGCAAAATGAGATATGCCGTATTTTAGAACTCCAATATCGTTCTTAAAGTTCTGCAGTTTGTTTATTAAGGTTATGATTCGATAGAAAATACCTTATACAATTAAAAATGTCCTTTTTTAAATACAATATCCTTTTCAATAATCAGTAGACTACCTTTTTCTAATTTTACTCTGAATTGTGTTTTTGTCGGTTGGATCATTATTGCAAAACTGGGTCCACTTATAACATAGTGAGATCCTACTGACAGAAAGGGACAACCGTCAGTTCTGATCTTCAAAATAGGCCTAAACATTGTAGCATGTAAATTTCCGCTGATGTATTTTGTTAAATTTTTAGTATCGCATCGGTGAGTCAAATGCAACATGCAACATACACATATCGGTAGAGCTGGTTGTTTAACCTCAGTTATTAGGTGTATTTTTCCGTACTCATCACAGAAAACCAACTAAACTGATTTCTAATGAAATGGTCGTTAGAATCCATATCGATGCAAACCTCCGATTAGGTAACACAACCTAGATGAGTAATACTCAAATGGAACTGAAGGTAACATCTTTTCATAATGTTATCCCTCAAATCATGACATTTTTGCCATGTCGCAATTTTTTAAGGATACAATATGCACGTCAGTAGATTTGGATATCTGTCGGGTAGATTCATGCCAACGCAACGTTATCAATGTTGGTATTAATGGGATTTGGAACAAAGGCACTTGACAAGTGATGACAAAAAATGTAAATGTGTTGTTTTATTACTTTATTAAAATATCAAAAATTATAAACAAAACCAAGCAAAATATTAACAGGTTATGGGGCCCAGCAAGCTAATATAAAATTCAAAATCTAGGAGTTTCGTTTAAAAGTAAAAAATGGCCACAAGAGAAGAAATGGAGAAGATCCACAGTATCTCGAAATTGAAGAATGCCGCCACTTTCCCGATGTGGGAATTTGAGTTAAAGATTTTGTTCGAAGCAAAAAACCTGTTGGATGTTGTATCCGGAGATGAAGAACTACCAACTGGATCTGAAAATCAAGCACATGCTAAAAAATGGAAACAAAGGGATGCCCAAGCCAAAAGTTACATCCTTAGAACAGTGGATAAAAGTGCCAAAATTCATCTGATCGCTTGTGAGTCTTCAAAGGACATTTTTGCAATGCTTGTGAAAATATACAAGAAAGACACTTCCCAGCAAAAATGTACAATCCTGCAAGAATTCCACACCTTCAAATTTGAGTCCAATAAGGATGTGCCAACAAACATAGGTATACTCCTAAGTATCACACACAAACTCTTTAAATGAAGAAATTAAAGACTCTATGATAATTGCTAAAATTCTATCGAGTTTGCCAGAAGAGTAAAAACACTTCAGCAGCACCTGGGACTCTGTGGCTGAAACTGAAAAGATACTAGAAAACTTGTGTGCAAGACTGAGTTCAGAAGAAGATAAGTTGAAAAAAGGTACTAATCAAAATGAAAGTGTAGCCTTCATAACCACAATTAAAAAGGACCATAAATTTAAAGGAAAATGTTTCAACTGCGACAAATTTAGACACACCGTTGACAAATGCCGAAAGCCTAGGAATGAAAAATGTACCATTTGCAAAAAATAAAATCACAAAGAAGATGACTGCTGGTTCAAGCCAGAAAAGATGGAACAGCACTCAAATTCAAGACTCAACTGCTCTATCTGCAAGAAGGATGGACACGATGAAAATCATTGTTTTTCTGAAAAGAAAAACCAAAAAGTTATTTTACTTACTGAAGTTGAAAAAATCATCAAAGTTGAAGAAAGTCTGCTCACTGAAGAGGACGAAGAAGATATATTCATTGTAGACAGCGGATGCAATTGTCATATGGTTACAAAGAGATCCATGCTGAGCAACATTCGAGAAGAACAAAATAGCGTTACAAGTGCTAAAAAAGGAAATGTTATGAAAACAGTAGCTGTAGGCGACTATGAAGCAAACAATGTTGACTTGACCAATGTATCAGTTGTGCCTCATTTAGCAGAAACCTGATGTAAGTTAATGCCGTTACTGAAAAAAGTGCTATTCACAAAAAACTCAGTAAATTTTTTTTTAATGACAATGTCATGATAGAAGGTCTGAAGTCAGAAAATGGGCTTTATTAAATAAGCCTCAATTAAAGGAAAACAGCCCTTCTAACAGAAACAAATGAAACAATGGAATGGCACCGCAGGTTAGGACATCTAAGTTTTGAAAACATGGCAAAGTTGAGTTATATGGCTGAAGGAATATCAAACATAGAAAAAATCAAAGAAGTTTGAGAAGATTGCTTATCATCAAGACAGACCAGACTGCCTTTCAATGAAAAAAGAACAAGGGCAGAAAGACCACTGGAAATCATACATGCTGATCTATGTGAAGATATTGACCCACCCACATATGTTGGAAAAAACTATTTTATGACAGTTGTTGATGACTTCACTCATTTTACCAAAGTATTTCTGTTCAAATACAAATCTGAAGCAGAAGAAATATTGAAAGCCTACATAAATGCATCAGAGGCTCACTTCAATTTAAAAGTGTCGAAGTTGAGATGTGACCGAGGAGGGGAATTCAGAAGCAATACCTTCAGATCTTGTTGCTGGAAAAGAGGAATTGGAATAAATTATACCATTCCTCATACCTCACAACATAACGGTACAGCAGAAAGAATGCTGCATGATAAAAGCAAGAGCAATGGTTTTTGAATCTGGCATGGGAAAAGAAATGTGGGAAGAAGCTGTGCTTACCGTAGCACATCAAACAAACAGAAGCCCCACTGTTACCACAGATGCACTCCCTGCTGAAAAATGGTTTAGAAAGAAACAAGATCTATCAAGACTCCAAACATTTGGTTGCCCAGCATATGCCAAGCAACTTGGATATCTATGTGAAGATATTGACCAACCCACATATGTTGGAAAAAACTATTTTATGACAGTTGTTGATGACTTCACCCATTTTGCCAAAGTATTTCTGTTCAAATACAAATCTGAAGCAGAAGAAATATTGAAAGCCTACATAAATGCATCAGAGGCTCACTTCAATTTAAAAGTGTCGAAGTTGAGATGTGACCGAGGAGGGGAATTCAGAAGCAATACCTTCAGATCTTGTTGCTGGAAAAGAGGAATTGGAATAAATTATACCATTCCTCATACCTCACAACATAACGGTACAGCAGAAAGAATGCTGCATGATAAAAGCAAGAGCAATGGTTTTTGAATCTGGCATGGAAAAAGAAATGTGGGAAGAAGCTGTGCTTACCGTAGCACATCAAACAAACAGAAGCCCCACTGTTACCACAGATGCACTACCTGCTGAAAAATGGTTCAGAAAGAAACAAGATCTTTCAAGACTCCAAACATTTGGTTGCCCAGCATATGCCAAGCAACTTGGATATCTGAAAAAACTGGATTCGAGAAGCAAGAAGTATATATTTGTTGGATATTCTGAAAACGGGTATAGACTATGGAACAAAGAAGAAAGGAAAATGATTGTACACCGAGATGTTATTTTTGGACAAATCAATAAAAAACAATGTCAAAACATAGACCCAGAAGAAACAAACATTACAAGAAATAAAACAGAGGAAGATCAAGATCCTGATCCAAAACCAATTATGAATCAACAGAAAAGAGAAAATCGGCATCAAGAATACTACGAAAAAGAAAATGAAATCCCAAAAGGAAATGACAAACATATTCAAGAAGAAAATCATCAAGACCAAAGGTATGAGCTGAGAAACAGAAGAAATATCAATAAACCAAAGAAATATGATGACTATATAATGCATTCTGGAGATGAAGAAGAAACTTTACTTGCGTACCAAAATCCTCTAACATACCAAGACTGTTTAAACGATGAAGCTAAAGATAAATGGCTAGCTGCCATCGAAGAAGAAAGAGAAGCGTTGGAACAAAATAATACCTGGAATTTTGTAGATAGTAAAAAAGCCAGAGGAAAAGAAATATTGGATAGTCGATTGATCTTCAGAGTAAAAGATGATGGTAGAAACAAGGCAAGATTGGTGGTGAGAGGCTGTCAGCAAGTCAGACATATTTAGTCCAGTGGTAGAAACCAGTTCTCTCAGACTTCTACTTGCAATAACCTCACAACAAAATCTGCATATACAAAGTTTAAATGAAGGAATTTTTATGAAAGTGCCAAAAGGATATAATATGCCTGGAAAAGTCTGTCTTCTCAAAAAAGTACTTTATGACTTAAAAGCAGTGGAAATAAAAGGCTTACAACGTTCCTGCTAAATGAAGATATGATACAATTGAAATCAGACCAATGCATTTTCAAGAAAAAGGCCAACAAACTTCATTTAGGAATTCATGTGGACATGGAAAAATGTAAACCAATGAAAACTCCAATTGTACTGCAAGAAAATGAGACTACAAAAGACAAGAACAAAAGCTATCTCCCTTATGATAAAACAGTGGAAAGTCTTATGTATCTCTCTTGTGAAACCAGACCGGATATGACATTCGCAGTTAACTAAGAAAATCGATTCCTCCAAGATCCTAAGAAAGAAGATTATGAGAACATAAAATGAACTCTGAGATATTTGAGAGGAACAACAAACACATCTATCTGCTGCTCATCACAGAAAATGGAAGAAAACATGACGATGCATGTATACTGCGATGCTGATTATGCAGGCGATAAATAAGAAAGAAAAAGTATAACAGGATTTATCATCATGCTGGCCGGTGGACCTATATCATGGTGTTCCCGAAAACAAAACATTGTTGCTCTGTCGACAACCGAAGCAGAGTACATTGCTGCAGCTGAATGTTGCGAAGAAGTGAAGTACCTGAAAACTGTGTTTCAGGAATTGACAGAGACTGAAATCAAAGTCATTATGCATGTAGACAAAGTGCCATCAAATAAATTAAATCAGGACAGATGAGCCGAAATAGCAAGCACATTGATGTTCGCTGTCATTTCATCAGTGAAGAATTTAAAGAATGTTCGATTTGAAATATTGCAGTTCAGAAGATCAGTTAGCCGATATTCTCACAAAACCATTGTCAAATATCAAATTTGATTAATTTCAAAAATTTAATCATGTTCAATCATTCTTGAATCTGATACAGTCTGGTATGTATGCGAGTGTAATTGGTATTACTTTGTATTTTTAATTCTATGATTTTTTTTTGGTCGAAAACATTATTGTAACATTGTTGTGCAAATGCTATCAAAATTGTATTACCTTTAAGAGGGAAATGTTGAATGTAAAAATGTATGTTGGTAATAATGTTTCTACAATTTTGTTATCAATGTTGGTATAACTGGGATTTGGAACAAAGGCACTTGATAAGTAATGAAAAAAATGTAAATGTGTTGTTTTATTACTTTATTAAGATATCAAAAGTTATAAACAAAACCAAGCAAAATATTAACATTGAGAGCATGTAAAAACGATAGTATTTCCATCGCCAAACGGAGATTTTAAGTTGTCGATATAGTCTTGTCAGTACGATAACGCTGCATTTGATATTTGACAGAACAATCATTTGAAGCTGCCAGTGTCGTGATTATCGACAAAAGGAAACCAAATTGGAAATGAAAAAATGAATGAATTATGAAAAAACATGTCAGTTAGAACATCAGCTGTTCTCAAAATCCTGTGGAGATTATTTCGTCATAATTTCAGGTTTCCATTCCATATTGGGTTTCCATTATTTCTATTTTATTGAACCTCAATATTTCTGTTAACAACGCACGACACTGCCGTTGGGGGAAGATGTCCCTTACACACAAATCTTAATGCGTGTGTGGAGAGTTACTCATCTAGGTTTCGTCGTTGATACTGCAATACGAGCTATGTCACAAAACATAGAATGTATTTTACGAAACAAATCCGACGAGTTAACATAGATCCTATTGCCAGATAGTATAATCTATATTTACGGTATTGAGTACTGACATGAAACATATTGCTATGCATGGAGCCCAGGTGGTTGCATATTTACATTAAATAAAGTAAATTTCTGAATATAGTGACATAGCACGTCTTGCAGTATCAACGACGTTATGTTATTTGATCGGAGATGCAAACGGAACCCGTCACGAAAGAATTTGACATGCTAATAGTCATGTAAAACATAACCTTGGTTATCGAGGGGTTGTTTGGGAATTTGTTTATTTGTGAAAATTGTTCAAAATATGTGAAAAATTAAGAGACATTCATTGAAAGAATTTATAAAAACAACACAGTAGTTTTAGTAGTGATAGTGCTGGTATAGACAGTGAAGATGAACTTCGTTAATTTCAGGTAGATTATTTTTAAAAACCGCTCCATCATATTCTGAAAAGAATTTTAAGAAATTTTAGGATGTGTAGAAATTGAGTGCAAAAAAGTTGTGATGGAGTGAACATTGAAAAAAAGTATATAGAAGGATGGCCTAATATATCAAAAGAAAAAGCGATGCATATTTGTTTATATCACCTGGCAAATACAAATACATTCAGAGAAATAGCTCACAAATTTAACTGAGAGTGCATGTTTTAATATAGTCAACACAAAGAAAATCAAGGAAAGGTGTCATAATTATATTAAATTGCCATCAGGAGAGCATGCGGCAATCATCTCAAAATTTCAGGAGAATGACGGATTACCATTTGCCACATTGAAATTCCTAAGCATAAAAACAACCAGGAAGATTAATACAATCGCAAAAGGTTCCATAGCATAATTTTGCAAGGTGTGGTAAATCATGAAAAAGTATTCATAGATATGCTTATATGTTGGGAAGCCAGAAAGTTTGCATGATTACCGCATGTTGAAAAAATCACCTCTATACATACGGTAAACCGCAGGCTACCAATGATATCATAGCCTACTATTTTCTAGCTGACCAGCCTCATTTCGGTGTTTAGTGCCTCCATTTAGAAACAATGGTGTCTCGACAGAAAATCAAAAAAAATCAAACAAAGGCTTTCTAAAAAACGGATAGTTGTAGAGCATGCGTTTGGGTTACTTAAAGGGCGCTTACGAAGGCTTACTTGATTTAACAATAAAAAAATTGACCTTGTGGTCAATTGTGTTCTTGCTGCAGTTATTCTAGATAATATTTGTATGAAATGGGTTGACTCGGGTGAAGAATTTATGCAAACAGAAGACACTG
The DNA here is from genome assembly GCA_958502065.1 of Chrysolina americana. Classification (NCBI taxonomy): domain Eukaryota; kingdom Metazoa; phylum Arthropoda; class Insecta; order Coleoptera; family Chrysomelidae; genus Chrysolina; species Chrysolina americana. The sequence goes on along the minus strand of OY293421.1, from coordinate 21,114,935 downwards.
AAATGGAACAGGATGAGCATGATATATATTTTAACAATTGTGCTAAACATTTTAGGCCAGCTGAAGTATTTCAAATGCTATTATGATTGAAATAAGATAGTGTCATTCAAAAGGTTATTGAAGGAAATATTCAGATAAATTAGCTGTCATGGACATTTTTTTTGGAATTTACTCTTGACTTCATTACTGTTTTATTTAGAGTGTAAAGAATGGGACAAGCTTAAGAGCCTATTTGACCAATTTCGAGAAGGAAAAAGGCGACACATCTGAAATATGATGGATGTTTCATTAATCGTCAACAGTCACTAACAACAGTTTTCAGGAATATTACGTTCACTGGACACAAAATAACCAACCTAAGTGACCAAAGATTACCAAAGGAACATACCCTTTTTTCACATGTCCTATTGTACTTTAAAAATATTTGTTGATAGGGCAGCATTGTTAGGCTTATACATACTAAATGACAAGTTTTTTTGATAGACTATTCCATATATGTTAACTAATGTGAATGTTTATAGAATCCTAGACATATTGATATCACTAGAAAAATGCAATTTTTCAACTTTGATGCTCTGTAACTTCCAAGTGATACATCTTTGAGCAAACTGGCTTGCATGTTCTTGCCATTCGGTTGAATCAGAAGCATAACATTTTTACTTCCGATTTAGCTGAAATTTCTTATATTTGGGTAGGTATGATAAATTAATGGAATCTAAAACTCATTGAACTTCAATTGAATTGTAGAGACAAATCAACTTTACATCTGCAATTTAGTTCTGAACTACTTATCTAATTTAAACTCAACATAGACTAAAGGCTGAAACACAATGGAAGTTTTATGTTTTTAGTTTTAATTTTCATATTTTTGGATTTCGTTTCAAAGCGAAACTATCATTGACATTATTATTCTGATCACGCCTCATAAATAATCTTGTTGGTGAAATTCAAGCTTTATTTTTCAATTCTTTTTTGCATCCTGTTTTTTTTGTAAATTTGATATCCAAAATCCCAAAACTTAAAACTTATTACATAAAACTTTCATTGTGTCTACGGCTTTATGTAACTGAAATTCAAGAAATTTTAGGTTCAAGCTGGCTTCAAACATCCAGTTTCGTATGTTGATCAGATGCCATATTTCTAACATATTGCTCTAAAAGAGCTACTATTTCTTCTTCCAGTGCAACTAGTCTTTTCCGTAACAAATTTTTTTCTCATTTTCTCTTTTTTCAGCATCTCTTTCTTCCTGTTTATCTTTCAGATATTTCATTTGCATATCAATTAATTCATCTGTTTTTCTTTTGAGTACAAAACCTTCTTTCAATTTTTATTTTGTGTATGGATTGTTTCATCATTTGGAACATGTAAGTTGTTTCCATTATTATTAGTATTAGTTGTTTTGTCTATTCTGTTGTCTATTATTTCATCATTTGGGTTGTCTGAACTCACAATTTCAATAGCGGTACTATTAAAAGTATGAGTACAGCTCATGGTAGGTACGTATATCACCTAAAATATCATCCAATCGCTCAAAGAATAAAAACCTACTTGCTCCTCTTCCAGAACTGTTCTCCATATCCTTGACATGTTTGTACGTTCTTCCCAGATTTTTCCATTTTGTTTCACTTCTGCTATCAGATTTTATTATTCCCAGACTTAGGAGTTCATTTGAAATGTCTTTCCAGACACACTTCCGTTTTTTGACTATCTGAAAATTGTCTCTGTGATTTTCATTTGCCATAATAAGGGCTAATGTTTTGTTGTAAGACCATAACGACTTTTCATCACTATCCGCAATATTCCGTAATTCTTTCTTTCTACGCTTCTCTGTTGATTTATGATTGCACCTTCCAGAACTTTTTGTGAAAAGACTATATCTGATGAAATAAAAAATTTTTCATCTTTTTTTTTTAAATATAGGAAAATTATACTTATCTTTTTCACATAGAGTTGCCTCATGCGGATTTAAATAGTAAACAGAGTTCTTTGTTCAGGATCAAACAACTGAATAGGCACTTCTTTAGGATTTTCCATTTCAATCACACTCGGAAATGTGTTACCCAAGAATCGCCTTTCAATATCAACATTAACAACATAAACCTCCCCTTCCACAAAACAAAACCCCTATGAGTTTATTTTTCAACGTCATGGTCAGCAAGTGAAGCAACGCCGATTGAACTGATCGGATCATTTTAATTCAGTTCGTTCGGTTTGATTAGAACGAAAGAATGTAGATACTGAAACACCCACTTCAACTGAGTCTTCGTATGTGCGTTATATGTTTTGTTACTGAGAGGTGATAATAAGGTGTGTTCGTGTTCGTGTCTGTGTTTTGTTCGGTTATTCCTGAATTTTCGTTCATTGTTATTTAACAGCTGTCCGAAGATGTGTCAAACGTCCGCGATCAACTATTTGATTCTACGAGCTCCGAGTGTAGACAAATAAGCTTTTGGATGTCTGACCACAGAATAGTAAACGTTATTATTTCAAGATGTTCTGATTGGTCAGTTACGCGTGATACAAGAATGTTGGTAACCTATCTTTCCGGAATCAAGGAAGTAAGGTGGATTTTGTTTCCGAATGGTAAGTTTGGTGGTAGAATTTGAAGAAGCTACAGGTGTTTAGTCTAATAGTTGTTTCCTGGTTTTGTTCGGCAGAAATATCCTGATTTGGATAAGTGGATGCTCCGTTCTATTCATCTCACCATCAACACCAATGTTCCAGCTCTAGATAGTGGCCTGTATTGGACATTTCGGAGTTATTATACTCTGTACTACATCACCTTTTTTTCTACAGGATAATATCCTTCATAGAAGGTGAGTCTTTGAATTTTTGTTTTCGCCGGTTTTATGCTAAGTGACAGCATAGGTTGGTTAATTATAAAGTAACATTTATAGGGCTGTACCCAAAAGAATTTTACCCAGAGTGTCACGGTTCCTATTTTGGGTTAACTTGAAAACATTGGCTGTACCCCACGTCTCCATTTGGATGGATATTCCAAAAAGCTTGGCTTCAATGTGGTTAATATTTACAAATGGTCAAAATGTCGTAAAGAAGATGATAAAAGAAAAACTCTTGGTAAACTAAAGAAAGCTGGGGCTGATGTTTATGTTTCAGTAGATCCTAACTATGACTTTTTTATATAAGAATTCAAATCCAAGCTACATTACATTCAATCAAGTTACGTGTAGAAAGAAGGTTTTGAAAGGCTCACTAATGACTCAATTTATCAAAGAGCTACTTCTCGTTCAAATCATATTTGCTTGAGAATTCAGATAATTGAGTTGAATATTCAAGATCCAAATTATTCTGAAATCTTGAATTTTAAAAATGAAACGTTTGCTACTGCTTTGACATTGGAAGCAGAACCTAATGAAAGTGTATATAATTCACAAATCGAAAGCCGATGTCATTCTCTGTAAAACTGAAAGTTGCGTATTCTCACGAATATGTTTGAAAGTGCCCTCCAATTTGCATATTTGATCCATCAAATTCTAGACAAAAATAGAAAAACAAAGGAGAAATGTGGGTTGAACTATGAGTCTGTGTCATATGTATGCTTAAAGATCAACTTACATGACATCGTTAGAGTGATCCCAGGTGAGAATTTTGGATACTTCGTATTTTCCGTGAGTGAGTGGAATGAAACGCCTCTTGGGAATATTGACCGAAACTGCATGCCGAAAGTTACCGGCTGGCCCGTCTCTGACAGGAGCGATAGCAATGTAGTTTGAGCTGTCCGTTCCGAAAATGGGACTATCTCCCATGTCCACCCAGCCACGTCCATCTCCACTTATACGTTGGGTCTGAAAGAATAAACAGTATTAATAATAATAATAATAATAATAATAATAATAATAATAATAAACGCAGGGAAGGCCAACCATCATCCAAGGCCTTGGTGAGTTGCGACACCACTTTCCTGAGCTACCGGTGCAAAACCGGACCGGCAGCCATGGCGCACCCTGGAGGAAATGCTCATTTCCTCTGATGTCGGCCGTGGGTATACTGGGTTAACCCCCCGGTATACCCCACTACTCGGTTCAAGATGGACGAGAAAGAGGCCCCTACAACCGACCCCCTCGGATTAGGGGTCATAGGCAAGGTGGTGGGGCCCAGAACGATGGATTGCCACTGTATAACGACCGCAATGAAAACGGACGCTTTGAGTGGACGGATGAGCTAAGGGACAGTCTTCTGCATTGCTATGAGAGCAGTGAGCCCGCCCGAAGAGGATACATGGCGAGAATGCATGCTTTGTGGTGTGAAATACACCCAGAGCATGCTGCCTTTTCCGCACAAAACCTAAGGGATTATGTATCCCACCTTCGGGTTCGAGGCTATGTTAGAGCCCCTCCTCAGCCGGTTAACGCAGTGGCAGAAGTGGCAGATATGCCACGCGTCGATCTGGCTGTAGAGGAGGCCCGCATCATACCACCAACGGAAGGCATCAGAACCCGCAGGGCGCTGCATAACACCAAGCCCCTGAAGCCACAACAACTGGCTCGGGTGGATGCGGAGATTCACGATGTCCTTTCAGAAAAGGCTGACATCTGGCAGATCAACTCTGCCGTGTATGACGCCGCTCAGGCCCTGTCCCAAACGGAGAGAAGGGATACCAACCCTCTGATTGGGAGGCATGAGCGACGCATTCACAAGATGGAAGCTAAGATCAGGTCAGCGAGACAACACGCGTCTCGTATCCAGTGTGTGGCGGACTACGTGGCGGCCAATAGGCCCTTCACGCCCGCAGTGCGGCGAATTGCCGCAAGTCTAAGACGAGCTCACCACACACTAAATCAAGGCGTGCTGTTAACCATCAAACAGCACTGTCTTGATAGGATACGAATGCTGGTGGCTGCAAAAAAGTCACTAGTGAGGCGGGCGAGAAGCATCGCGGAAAACATGAAGTTCCGCGATAAACCTTCTCGCCTATTCCAAGAGCCTCCACGTGTTGTGGAAAACCCGCCGGCGGCTGATCGGGTAGAAACCTTCTGGAAGGGTATTTACGAGTTTCCGCAACCACTCAACGTAGATACTCCAGCCCTAGCGCAGTTCGAAGCTTTCTGCAGGAGGCTTCGTCAGCCTGAGCTCAATGAACTGCGCAATCCGATAACCCCGGAAGAAGTTCGACGGGCCCTCAAAGGCTCGAAGAATTTTGCTGCTCCAGGTCCTGATGGCCTGAATAATTATTGGTGGAAAAAATTACCAAGTACCCACCACCATCTAGCAAGAGTTTTCAACTCGTGGCTAGATGGGGAGCAGCAGATTCCGGATTGGTTTGTCGAGGGGCGAACCGTGCTAATCCCCAAAAACGGAGATTTATCTGATCCGAAGAACTACAGACCGATAACATGCTTGAACGCATGTTATAAGATGTTTACACGCATCTTGTACATGCGAATACTCTCCGCAGTTGAGCCGGTGTATGAACGGATATATGAGCAAAGAGGGTCAAAAAAGGGGGTCGCTGGCTGCAAGGAGAACCTGCTGATCGACAGATGCATCACGCAGGACTCCGTGCAGTATAAGCGTAACCTTTCAATGGCCTGGATCGATTATCGCAAGGCATTTGATACAACATCGCATGAACTCATCATGCATTTGCTCAGATGCCTTGCGGTACCCGATCAAATAGTGAGATGCATTGAACAGCTGATGCCGCTCTGGAGGACTCGATTTACCATAACATCTGGTCAAGTCAGAGTCCAAACAGAGCAGGTTATTTTTAGAAGAGGCGTGTTTGAAGGAGACTCCCTCAGCCCTCTTCTCTTCTGCATCTCACTACTGCCATTGTCCGTTGCACTACGGAAAACCCGCGGATACAACTGCGGCACCCCCAGCAACCGGAGGCATAAGGTCACCCATCTGTTTTACATGGATGACCTTAAACTTTATGCCTCCGGAGAAAAGGACCTTCACCAGTCCTTAAGGGTGGTGCAAGAGTACACGCATGCTGTCGGAATGGAGTTTGGGATAGACAAATGTGCCACGGTTCATCTCAAAAGAGGACGATGCGAGGAATACGGAGAGGACGTTCAGCTCGTAGACGGAAGCATCCTACACCATCTGGATGCCGGAGAGACGTATACCTACCTAGGGGTGGAACAACGCCACACCCAAGAGGTAGCTACTGTCAAAAGCTCTCTCCGCGGCAAGTATCAGCACAAACTCCGACAGATCTGGTCTTCAGAACTGTCGGGGAAGAACAAAGTTGCTGCAACTAATATGCTTGCCGTTCCGATTCTACTTTACTCCTTTGGAGTAATGAAATGGACTCAGGAAGAACTGCGACAACTCGACGTAAAAACTCGCAAAATGATGCATCTTCATAGAAGCTTGCATCCTAAATCGTCTGTTCCACGGTTATACTTCCCCAGACAACGGGGAGGCCATGGACTTTTGAGTTTGGAGTGTCTACATAATAGAATGGTACTGGATGGAGCCTGTAAAGTCATCAGGAGTTCAGATCCCCTTCTCTGCTTGGTATGTAATCATGAAAAGGCAGGGATTGGAGCATTTCTTTTCAAGGCAGCAACCCGTGCAGCCGATGAACTCGATCTCGTATTCGACACTGAACGGACAAACCCAAACTTTATCACCGAGTTGGAACCCGTTCAGCAAAAAGCCCACGTAAAAGCTGCGGAGTGTGAGAGGCTCCTGCAGCTACATAAGGATAAGCCGATGCATGGGGTCTTCTTCAAGAACATTGAAGACCTAGGCTTATCCAGAGACCTGACCTTCTCGTTTCTCAGGTCAAGTGGGCTGAAGTCGGAGACCGAGGGATTCATAATGGCCTGCCAGGATGGTGTCTTCAACACTCTCGTCTACCGCAGTCGCGTGATGGGTATAGAGGTCCCTGACACTAGATGCAGAGCGTGTCGTGGGGCAGCTGAGACCATAATGCATTTGCTGTCAGCTTGTCCAGCTTATGCGGTCTCAGCCTATATCCACAGACATAACGATGTGTAGACGAGACACCAGTGTTGCATTATGCTCCGGGGGATATTGAGTCCGTGGTGGTGAATGAGAAGTGCCGAATCTATTGGAACTATTCATTCCCCACCCTCAGGCAAATACAAGCCAATAAGCCTGATGTAGTACTCCTCGACCATCAAAGTAGGACGATTTTCGTCATTGAGTTTTCAGCTCCTGGCGAAACGAACATCGTCCGAAAAGAGGAGGAAAAACGGACTAAATATCGAGATCTTCTCTTTGAACTCCGCAGGCTTTACCCAAACCATTCTGTCAAGATGGTGGTTCTGATAATAGGGGTCCTTGGTGGAATGATGGACACACTGCTCTCAAACCTAAAAATCATACCGGCTTGCCGTGACATGGCAGAAATCCTAGCCGGGCGAATGCAGAAGGCCGTAATTCTTGGTTCACTCCGCCTACTCAGGGCACATGATTCTCGGACCCAGTAATCACTTACCCCATGGACGTGGGGAGTGTTTACTGGGGTTAATTACACGCCAGCGCGCCCTCCGGAAGTGTCGGAGCTCCGGAGACAGGGCCTGACTGGGTAATTCCTAACGAAAAAAAAAAAAAAAAAAATAAAAAAAAAATAAAAATCGAAACGAACATCGCCCGAAAAGAGGAGGAAAAACGGACTAAATATCGAGATCTTCTCTTTGAACTCCGCAGGCTTTACTCAAACCATTCTGTCAAGATGGTGGTTCTGATAATAGGGGTCCTTGGTGGAATGATGGACACACTACTCTCAAACCTAAAAATCATACCGGCTTGCCGTGACATGGCAGAAATCCTAGCCGGGCTAATGCAGAAGGCCGTAATTCTTGGTTCACTCCGCCTACTCAGGGCACATGATTCTCGGACCCAGTAATCACTTACCCCATGGACGTGGGGAGTGTTTACTGGGGTTAATGACACGCCAGCGCGCCCTCCGGAAGTGTCGGAGCTCCGGAGACAGGACCTGACTGGGTAATTCCTAACGAAAAAAAAAATAATAATAATAATAATAATAATAATAATAATAATAATAAGCAGGGAAGGCCAACCATCATCCAAGGCCTTGGTGAGTTGTGACACCACTTTCCTGAGCTACCGGTGCAAAACCGGACCGGCAGCCATGGCGCACCCTGGAAGGAATGCTCATTCCCTCTGATGTCGGCCGTGGGTATACTGGGTCAACCCCCCGGTATACCCCACTACTCGGTTTACGATGGACGAGAAAGAGGCCCCCACAACCGACCCCATCGGATTAGGGGTCATAGGCAAGGTGGTGGGGCCCAGAACGATGGATTGCCACTATATAACGACCGCAATGAAAACGGACGCTTTGAGTGGACGGATGAACTAAGGGACAGTCTTCTGCATTGCTATGAGAGCAGTGAGCCCGCCCGAAGAGGATACATGGCGAGAATGCATGCTTTGTGGTGTGAAATACACCCAGAGCATGCTGCCTTTTCCGCACAAAACCTAAGGGATTATGTATCCCACCTTTGGGTTCGAGGCTATATTAGAGCCCCTCCTCAGCCGGTTAACGCAGTGGCAGAAGTGGCAGATATGCCACGCGTCGATCTGGCTGTAGAGGAGGCCCGCATCATACCACCAACATAAGGCATCAGAACCCGCAGGGCGCTGCATAACACCAAGCCCCTGAAGCCACAACAACTGGCTCGGGAGGATGCGGAGATTCACGATGTCCTTTCAGAAGAGGCTGACATCTGGCAGATCAACTCTGCCGTGTATGACGCCGCTCAGGCCCTGTCCCAAACGGAGAGAAGGGATACCAACCCTCTGATTGGGAGGCATGAGCGACGCATTCACAAGATGGAAGCTAAGATCAGGTCAGCGAGACAACACGCGTCTCGTATCCAGTGTGTGGCGGACTACGTGGCGGCCAATAGGCCCTTCACGCCCGCAGTGCGGCGAATTGCCGCAAGTTTGAGACGAGCTCACCACACACTAAATCAAGGCGTGCTGTTAACCATCAAACAGCACTGTCTTGATAAGATACGAATGCTGGTGGCTGCAAAAAAGTCACTAGTGAGGCGGGTGAGAAGCATCGCGGAAAACATGAAGTTCCGCGATAAACCTTCTCGCCTATTCCAAGAGCCTCCACGTGTTGTGGAAAACCCGCCGGCGGCTGATCGGGTAGAAACCTTCTGGAAGGGTATTTACGAATTTCCGCAACCACTCAACGTAGATACTCCAGCCCTAGCGCAGTTCGAAGCTTTCTGCAGGAGGCTTCGTCAGCCTGAGCTCAATGAACTGCGCAATCCGATAACCCCGGAAGAAGTTCGACGGGCCCTCAAAGGCTCGAAGAATTTTGCTGCTCCAGGTCCTGATGGCCTGAATAACTATTGGTGGAAAAAATTACCAAGTACCCACCACCATCTAGCAAGAGTTTTCAACTCGTGGCTAGATGGGGAGCAGCAGATTCCGGATTGGTTTGTCGAGGGGCGAACCGTGCTAATCCCCAAAAACGGAGATTTATCTGATCCGAAGAACTACAGACCGATAACATGCTTGAACGCATGTTATAAGATGTTTACACGCATCTTGTACATGCGAATACTCTCCGCAGTTGAGCCGGTGTATGAACGGATATATGAGCAAAGAGGGTCAAAAAAGGGGGTCGCTGGCTGCAAGGAGAACCTGCTGATCGACAGATGCATCACGCAGGACTCCGTGCAGTATAAGCGTAACCTTTCAATGGTCTGGATCGATTATCGCAAGGCATTTGATACAACATCACATGAACTCATCATGCATTTGCTCAGATGCCTTGCGGTACCCGATCAAATAGTGAGATGCATTGAACAGCTGATGCCGCTCTGGAGGACTCGATTTACCATAACATCTTTAGAAGAGGCGTGTTTCAGGGAGACTCCCTCAGCCCTCTTCTCTTCTGCATCTCACTACTGCCATTGTCCGTTGCACTACGGAAAACCCGCGGATACAACTGCGGCACCCCCAGCAACCGGAGGCATAAGGTCACCCATCTGTTTTACATGGATGACCTTAAACTTTATGCCTCCGGAGAAAAGGACCTTCACAAGTCCTTAAGGGTGGTGCAAGAGTACACGCATGCTGTCGGAATGGAGTTTGGGATAGACAAATGTGCCACGGTTCATCTCAAAAGAGGACGATGCGAGGAATACGGAGAGGACGTTCAGCTCGTAGACGGAAGCATCCTACATCATCTGGATGCCGGAGAGACGTATACCTACCTAGGGGTGGAACAACGCCACACCCAAGAGGTAGCTACTGTCAAAAGCTCTCTCCGCGGCAAGTATCAGCACAAACTCCGACAGATCTGGTCTTCAGAACTGTCGGGGAAGAACAAAGTTGCTGCAACTAATATGCTTGCCGTTCCGATTCTACTTTACTCCTTTGGAGTAATGAAATGGACTCAGGAAGAGCTGCGACAACTTGACGTAAAAACTCGCAAAATGATGCATCTTCATAGAAGCTTGTATCCTAAATCGTCTGTTCCACGGTTATACTTTCCCAGACAACGGGGAGGCCGTGGACTTTTGAGTTTGGAGTGTCTACATAACAGAATGGTACTGGATGGAGCCTGTAAAGTCATCAGGAGTTTAGATCCCCTTCTCTGCTTGGTATGTGATCATGAAAAGGCAGGGATTGGAGCATTTCTTTTCAAGGCAGCAACCCGTGCAGCCGATGAACTCGATCTCGTATTCGACACTGAACGGACAAACCCAAACTCTATCACCGAGTTGGAACCCGTTCAGCAAAAAGCCCACGTAAAAGCTGCGGAGTGTGAGAGGCTCCTGCAGCTACATAAGGATAAGCCGATGCATGGGGTCTTCTTCAAGAACATTGAAGACCTAGGCTTATCCAGAGACCTGACCTTCTCGTTTCTCAGATCAAGTGGGCTGAAGTCGGAGACCGAGGGATTCATAATGGCCTGCCAGGATGGTGTCTTCAACACTCTCGTCTACCGCAGTCGCGTGATGGGTATAGAGGTCCCTGACACTAGATGCAGAACGTGTCGTGGGGCAGCTGAGACCATAATGCATTTGCTGTCAGCTTGTCCAGCTTATGCGGTCTCAGCCTACATAACGCGGCCCTACGAGTGTTGTACTACCATCTACGACACTCGTACGGTGTAGACGAGACACCAGTGTTGCCTTATGCTCCGGGGGATATTGAGTTCGTGGTGGTGAATGATAAGTGCCGAATCTATTGGAACTATTCATTCCCCACCCTCAGGCAAATACATGCCAATAAGCCTGACGTAGTACTCCTCGACCATCAAAGTAGGACGATTTTCGTCATTGAGTTTTCAGCTCCTGGCGAAACGAACATCGTCCGAAAAGAGGAGGAAAAACGGACTAAATATCGAGATCTTCTCTTTGAACTCCGCAGGCTTTACCCAAACCATTCTGTCAAAATGGTGGTTCTGATAATAGGGGTCCTTGGTGGAATGATGGACACACTGCTCTCAAACTTAAAAATCATACCGGCTTGCCGTGACATGGCAGAAATCCTAGCCGGGCGAATGCAGAAGGCTGTAATTCTTGGTTCACTCCGCCTACTCAGGGCACATGATTCTCGGACCCAGTAATCACTTACCCCATGGACGTGGGGAGTGTTTACTGGGGTTAATGACACACCAGCGCGCCTTCCGGAAGTGTCGTGGCTACGGAGACAGGGCCTGACTGGGTAATTCCTAACGAAAAAAAAAAAAAAAAAAATAATAATAATAATAATAATAATGAAGCTGCGGAGTGTGAGCCGATGAACTCGATCTCGTATTCGACACTGAACGGACAAACCCAAACTCTATCACCGAGTTGGAACCCGTTCAGCAAAAAGCCCACGTAAAAGCTGCGGAGTGTGAGAGGCTCCTGCAGCTACATAAGGATAAGCCGATGCATGGGGTCTTCTTCAAGAACATTGAAGACCTAGGCTTATCCAGAGACCTGACCTTCTCGTTTCTCAGGTCAAGTGGGCTGAAGTCGGAGACCGAGGGATTCATAATGGCCTGCCAGGATGGTGTCTTCAACACTCTCGTCTACCGCAGTCGCGTGATGGGTATAAAGGTCCCTGACAGAGCGTGTCGTGGGGCAGCTGAGACCATAATGCATTTGCTGTCAGCTTGTCCAGCTTATGCGGTCTCAGCCTATATCCACAGACATAACGCGGCCCTACGAGTGTTGTACTACCATCTACGACACTCATACGGTGTAGACGAGACACCAGTGTTGCCTTATGCTCCGGGGGATATTGAGTCCGTGGTGGTGAATGAGAAGTGCCGAATCTATTGGAACTATTCATTCCCCACCCTCAGGCAAATACAAGCCAATAAGCCTGATGTAGTACTCCTCGACCATCAAAGTAGGACGATTTTCGTCATTGAGTTTTCAGCTCCTGGCGAAACGAACATCGTCCGAAAAGAGGAGGAAAAACGGACTAAATATCGAGATCTTCTCTTTGAACTCCGCAGGCTTTACCCAAACCATTCTGTCAAGATGGTGGTTCTAATAATAGGGGTCCTTGGTGGAATGATGGACACACTGCTCTCAAACCTAAAAATCATACCGGCTTGCCGTGACATGGCAGAAATCCTAGCCGGGCGAATGCAGAAGGCCATAATTCTTGGTTCACTCCGCCTACTCAGGGCACATGATTCTCGGACCCAGTAATCACTTACCCCATGGACGTGGGGAGTGTTTACTGGGGTTAATGACACGCCAGCGCGCCCTCCGGAAGTGTCGGAGCTCCGGAGACAGGGCCTGACTGGGTAATTCCTAACGGAAAAAAAAAAAAAAATGAAGCTGCGGAGTGTGACAGGCTCCAACAGCTACATAAGGATAAGCCAATGCAAGGGGACTTCTACAAGAACATTGAAGACCTTGGCTTATTCAAAATCCTAACCTCCGCTTTTCTCAGGTCAGGTGGGCTGAAGTCGGAAACCAAGAAATTCATAATGGCCTGCCAAGATGGTGTCTTCAACACCTTTTCTACCGTATTCGCGTGATGGGTATAGAGGTCCCTGACACTAGATGCAGATGTCGTGGGGCAGCTGAGACCATAATGCATTTGCTATCAGCTTGTCCAGCTTATGCGGTCTCAGCCTTTATCCACAGGCTTAACAAGGCCCTACGAGTGTTGTACTACCACCTACGACACTCGTACGTTATGGACGAGACACCGGTATTGTCTTATGCTCCTCAGGCAAATACAAGCCAATAAGCCTGATATAGTCCTCGTCGGCCATCAAAGTTGGACGATTTTCGTGATAGAGTTCTCGGCTCCTGGCGAAACGAACATCGTCCGAAAAGAAGAGAAAAAACGGACAGAATATCGAGAATTACTCTTTGAACTTCGCAGGCTTTACCCAAAATATTCTGTCAAAATGGTGGTTCTGATCATAGGAGTACTTGGTGGAATGATGGGCACGCTGCTCTCGAATCTAAAAATCATACTGGCTTGCCGTGATGCGGCAAAAAACCTAGCCGGAAGAATGCAGAAGGCCGTTATTCTTGTTTCACTCCGTTTACTCAGGGCACATGATTCTCGGACCCAGTAATCACTCACCCCACGGACGTGCTGGGGTTAATGATACACCAGCGCGCCCTCCGGTAGTATCGGAGCTCCGGGGACAGGGCCTGACTGGTACATTCCTTATGGAAAAAATACTTTATTGTCATTAAGAAATGATCTTTTGGACAAAGCTTGCGTTAAATAAATATTAATGTAAATGTAAATATAAAAGTATAAAAATATATAAACAGTCAGCATAAATTTCGTGTGTGCGTAATGGGCTTACAACTCGTGTAACGTACTATACTTTTTGTACGCCCATTCATTTTCTTCCATTAAATAAAAAACATCGCAATCATTTAAACTTTATTATAATAGTATTTTTGATAGGTAATTTCGTACCTTTCTTTGGACTTTAGCGGTAACAAATTATGTGTGGCAGCTTGAGCTATTTCTAAAATCTCCGGTAGAGTGCTCATAATTTCATCACTCTCACTTCTATCATACATATTCGAAGATAAAGTTGAGAAAATGTTCGGATACAATTATATTTTGTTCAAGAAACTAACAATATAATTGACATGACATTTATTTTCATAGCATGCTACTTAAGAAAACGTGTTCTATTTTTAAAGAAAGTGCATAACGTGCTGCCTACATTTAGGGGCATCACTCTTTCTATCCTAAATATATCTCGCTTATGCTAAAACTTTTTATGTTTTTTAATTGACTAAATTTGTGTAAATAGACCAAATAAAGTCTTATTTAAATAAAAAATTTATTGTAATTTAATTAAACTAAGAAGTTTGAGTTTTCTTCTCAAAACGCACGTGTATGTCATGAGATCTCATTACGTGCATGTTATTGTTACATGTCATTTACAAGGAATGTTGACAGTGCGATCTTTGACGTTTAGAGACATGGGCGTAGAAAAAATGTTTTAACTGTAAACTTTTTGTTGGTCAATTTTGCTTCTCTTACATCTGAAGGCAAGTGATTGAACATCTTGAATCCATTATAATAAAAAGAATCCCTGGACATATTTGTTAAGGGGATTGGTAATTTCAACGCATTAGAACGAGTGTTGTAACGATTGGACGCAGTCTCATATAAGGATAAATTCTTGTAGATCAGGCAAACTGATTCTGAAATGAATAATGCAATCAAAGTCAATATTTTTTATTCTGCTAATATGCATCTGCAAGAATCATGAGGTTTAAGCTCATACAGATACCTGATCGCTCGTTTCTGCATTCAATGTAAATGAAATGGATCTGGAATATTTTGCAGAAAACAAAGATGCTGAAGACTAAAAAGCACGGGCCATGAGATTTGCATTTCAGTCAAGAGCCAGAGGCTTGTCAACTCACGGAAGGTATGGCTGGTATTGTTGAAGGATGGCGAAGGGATGAGCAAATGAGCATCCTTGGATACGAAATGGGAAAATGAAACTTTTACTCAATTCAATAGAGTTCAAATTTGTAGTAAGAATAGTTCATACTTCTGTTCTTATAACGAAACAAAAATTACCATACCACTTAGGTAGTCGAAAAGGGGTTCCGTAACAAGTCAAAAGTAAACGAATAAAGTTATATTCATTTCAACAAATTCCAGATTTGGTCATTTCCTTGTAATTATGAAAATTATTTTTATAATGTGAAATAATCATATCATTGCATTTTTACGACGTCAGTCGGCGTCATTGTATGATTTTGCAATACCTATGTTAACGACGCCGCAAATGTCGTTTCCCTGGTGTTTGGGGATGGAAACAACTCTGAATGAAAATATTGTCTCAGAATTGATTGATTAGCGCATCTTCTTCCTCATCCTCGAGAGTTATACTTTACATCTAACTATAATGGAAACTTCGTCTTCATCGATTTTATCGTGGCTGAAATTATATTTATACCTACCACGTTTTTATAAACTCGCTTTCTTGTTCGTCTGCATATTTTGCAAGCGAATTTTAACCCACTACGAATAACTTGAAATTTGGCAGGATGTTCATGTACTGCATTATGGAAATTAGGAAATTATGTAGAAGAGAACAAAAATGGCGGTTTCAAGATAGAGGTGCCGGTGGTGTGAAGGGGTTCTCGAGATCGGTGATTATGAAGTTTTTGTTAAAATTCTTCTATTAGTAACTATAGTTGTCGAAAAATCTTAGAGTAAAAATTTGCATTTCGATTGATTGTTGAAGATGGTGACTACAACTCAATTTTTAGTTGCAGATAATTCCACATTTGGATACGTGAATTACTTTGGTCGGAATTTCGAAGGGAATTCAGTGTATTATCAATTCTCACAATACTCTCACGAACGACAGCCCTCATAAGTCGAAACTTGTGCCTAGCACTTTCTCAGGCCATCAGAAAAATAAATTAAAATCTCTGGGATTGAACCAGCGACCGATAAAACCAGAATGATTGAAAAGTATTGACTCTAACCACTCGGCTACCTGATCTTAATAAAAAAGGTATTCATTTCAACTCACATACTCATGACACACGACACAAAAATACAACCACTTTAAAATAAAGTTCATAAAACAATAGGTCAAAAATATTCCACTAATATCGTTCCTCATCTGTATGACTCATTACCAAATGAAATAAAACGAATCAAATCACTTTCTTCCTTCAAAAAAAACAAACGATGAATAATAAATAAAGACAATTTTTCCACAATTTTAGTTAACAAAATAGAAATCACAAACTGTCCATATTCATTTTATATTTTTAATTTTATGGTAATATCTTCATTTTCTTATTTTATTCCAATCCTCACAAAAAGTAAAACTTCGTAAGGCTTCTTATTTATCATTGCAAAAAACATTTAATTGATTTCATATTGTATTTCACATATTAATGCAATTAAACTCATTATCATTATTATTATTATAGTAATCAGTTGAAGTGGAGTTTGAGTACCAGTGTAACATGCGAGAAAAATATTTCTGGGCATGAAAACTATAATTATAAGTATCGAAGCTAGCAAATGGTGAATATCCTATAGTATTGGCACCTATTGAAATTCTTTCTCTTATGGCACAGCATATAAAATCTTCTCTCTCACAGTCATCAGGATCGATTTTGTGGAATTGTCATTTTCTTCATTCTACCGACCAGTGGATCTTTGCATGCCACCATTTACCAATCTTTCCAAAGTATTATGAAATTCTAGTTGCAAATTCCATTCAAATACATTCAGCGGTTTTTGTGTGAAAGGAAACAATTTTTTCCTGACACTTGCTTTATAAATTTAAGGTAAATTTTGTACAAACTGTGAAATAGGTAATTCCTATATTCTGAATTCATTTCAGATTGAAAAATAATCGAAGTCTTATCATTACATCATTAATCTTCGGACAATAACTTGGTATTCATGCATTTTCTTCGGTTGATTGTTCGCTCCCTTTCTGTTTTTTTGGTCCATACTTTTGTTCGACTGTATCACTTACAAAACCAATATCACTTCACAACTCTAACTCTAATCGCCAGACTGAAATGAACAATAATATATGGAGACGTGACTAAAATCGGATTAAAATTCAAGTAGTATAGCGTATATTTACTTCAAGGCATACGACGATTTTTTTTTTGTAAAATTTGTAAAATTTGTTTTTACGAATCACCCAGGTTTTCGGAGAAAACCCCTCAAAAGCAGAGCTTGTGCGAGCAAGGGAGATCCGGGACCTACAGTTTAAATAAAAGTGGAATCCGAACCACTTTAGCTCAGTGGCAGGCTGTCCCAGGGATTGAACCCGGGCCGTCTGGGTGGGAGCAAATACTCTAGCACCACGACCAACTTCACAATGGTCAGGTAAATCGCATATATTACTTAAAACTAGATCAGCCCCCGGACTCCGATGATTAGAAATGTTTTATAGAATCGAAATGTGACGTCATATTCGAAATATCGGTACTATGCTTCCCATTTCTAACGTTCGAATATGACGTCACATTCCCAACACATTTCGATGCTATGAAACATTTCTAATCATCAGATTCCCGGTGCTGGTAGCAATGATGATAATGTGCGGCTGTTTCATTTAAAAACGTTTGAATTCTATAAACCTTTGGAGGTGGCAGCATTAATCACATGAAGATTTTCCAATCTTGGAAAATACATAATTAAAAAACAGAGAGGATTTCATGATATATGAGAATACTGGAAAGTCATTATTTTTTCGGTATTGTATTTCTGGAATATGTGAAACGGTTTTTAGTATCACAAGGTGGTGAATGCCCTTAAGCATTGATAAATTAAAAAAGTACACTGCGCTCAAGGTAGGAAAATCCGAACATGATGAAGATTTGAGTGACATATTCACACATATCATAACCGAATCTTTGAAAGAAGTTGTGGTAATTAGAAAGAAAAAACCTGCAGAGCGACGTGGTCTATTTGTGGTAAAAACGAAAAAGAAGAAAGAGATGGTAACGAATTTAATGGTCAAGCCATCAGCAATATCAATACTCTTCCTGCCTACAAAAGTTATTGGAGAAATCAACCCGATTGAGTACGATTAAGCCAAGACAAGATACATACATATATGAATATTCACATAATGCATTTGAAAGTATGGAGTATGATAATGTGTATGGGGCGACCAATGATCCTAAACAAATCGCTTATGTTACTGTGTGATATTTTGCGTGTTTTCATAAACCGATTTTGTATTCAAAAGTAAATAAAGATCTCATCACTGAGAAATAATGCCTGGAAATACTGCTCTGAATTTTGCTAACAATGGGGATTTATTTATAGGTACTACAAAGTTTTCCGTTGCAGAGGGACTATTCAATTTAATTTTCCACAGACCTCCTATTTATTTCACAAAGGAAGATTGACTTATAGAAACATAATCAATATCGAGTAATCAACATTTGAGGAGTATAGGACATTTCACAGCACCATAGCAATATAGAAGTACCACTGGATCTGAGAAGGATCATGGGATTCGATAATACAACGTAAAATACAAACCTGATAAAATACAACATAGGTTGGCTTTCCATAAAAATAAAATACCTAGTATTCTGGAGTTGAAGGAAACTGGAAGTATACCAGGTGTCCACAGAAGGTCGCTCGCTTCTATAACTTTGTTATTTGCAAGTTTGTTATTTGCATGAACTTTCGATTTCTTATATTGGCATATCAGTTTTTTTGTCTCCATATGACATTTAGAATATAACCATGTATAATTCATTACTTTATATAACCATTTTTTTCTTTTTTTTTCAAATTTATTTTTCATTCCAGTGGGCTATGGATACGTTCAAATAACTAATTTGACTGCAACTACAGTGTTTTCGGTCAAAATGTTCCAGCTATGTGAAGTTTGATTATAAAATATATACTGTATTTTTTTTCAAATGGCAACATGGTGGCTCGTCGGGATAGAAAATAATAATTTACGTAACAGGTCCGGAAAAAAATTTTTTTTTTGGACAAATATAATTCTAGGATCAACCCGGAAGTCTATGAGTATAACAAACAGGTTTCTGAAGTGTGCGTACACAATTTTTTCGGCAACCATCCGGAAAGTACTCCCTGGACGATTTTTTCTTTTAGAAATTAGCATTAATCCGGCCTGGTCCGGGAAGTACGTACTTACTTCTCAAGTGGTTGCAGAAAAAAATAATGAAGGTACGCAACACTCCCGAAAACTGTTTCCAGGGACTTGTTACAGAAATTACTATTTTCCAATCTGACGAGCCACCATGTGGCCATTTAAAAAAAAAATGTGATAACAATTTTACAATGAAACCACGTACTTGGCTAACACATTTCGACCAAAATCAGTGAAGTTGTACCTGTACAGGACTGAAATTAGTTATTTCAACGTATCCGTAGCCCTCTAGAATAAAACACTAATTTTATTAATTGAAGACAAAAACCTGAAAATATACCAGGTGTCCCATTCAAAACTAGAAATTTTATGTCACTTCCGGTGAATCCGGACATGAAGTTGAGTTAATTATCAAAAAATAAGTTTAATGCCATAAACTGATCCTCCAAATTTAATTCCATTGTCTCCGAAAATTTAATAAGTTATATGGGCGAGCCTCCTTCCTTGGACACCTGGTATATTGAGTTATTTACATGATTAGAATCATTTCAGTGAAAAAGTTTGGACAATCATCTAGTGAAGTGAGCAAGAAATCTATAGTATCATATTGAACAAAATCATGACTGCTCAACAGTTTGGTTTCCAAGATTTTCAACAAAATAAATACACTGATGACGCGATGTTCCACTTGTTGAAGAAGTGTATGTTAACTCAAATTGTGGGGAGACAGCTGCAACAGTCTTTTGTGATTTGTCGAAGTCTTCTGATTGTGTCAATCTTGAGAGACTGTTGCAAAAGCTGTCTATGATTGGTTCACTTCCTTCCTGAGTAATCGAAGTCAACTGGTGAAAACTGTGAAAGCATTTTCTGATCTCAAAATAGTGTGTGGTGGTGTACCTCAAGGATCAGTAGTGGGACTTTAACTGTTTTTTATATACATCAACGGTATAGTAAATATATACATTGAAGGAACCTTCAAACTGTTTGCAGACGATGCCACCATCACATGCCGCAATAAGATGTTCGTGTTCTACACACTGCAATAGAAACAGATCTACGAGTTATTGAAGCCTGGTGTGGTACGAACTTTCGAAGTATTAATTTTAATAAAACGAATATGTTTTCCTTCGAACATACAATCGGGGATGTGTGTATAGATGATCGCTCCATTCATTAGAAAAATTATAACAAATTTCTAGGTTTACCTCAATTTGAAATTGGACACTAATATTTTAGCTGTAAGGGAAAAATATCTTCCGGGTGTTTTGTAGTAAGAGTTGTCACCAATGAGTTAGGCTTCAAAATTGCAAGCAATGTTTGCTTCGCACTGGATGCAGTCTCATTTGAGTTTCGACATTGCTTTTTGGGGCAGCTGTACTTGTCAGCTTTTACATATGCCTTTTGTGGTCCAGAAACGTGCAGTGAGATATATTCATAAACTTGAGTTAAAAACATATTGTAAGACGTTATTCGTTGATAGAAAGATTTTAACTTTACCGTGCCTTTATATGTATACTTGAAACCGTTTGTCTCTCTATACCGGGTGGCTACGGAAGTATTGCCTACCGAATATCTCAGTTATTGTATGAAGTAGGTTTGTGAAATTTGGAGCGTCGATATAATGACATAAGAGCTAGAATTTGAGCATATTGACATGTCGAAGTTAACTTCCGGTCTGACCGGAAGTAACATCAACTTTCTTATTTTAAATGGAAACCCTATTTTTTTTCTTTGTGCTTTATTCAGCATTCAATTCCCTTTCTAATGACATATCACAAGTTGGTATCTAACCAGAAACTAGATCAGAAAAAAATTATTATTGAAATTTACGGAGTAGGCCGTGGAAGCAAAATAAAAGCTAAAAATTGAAAAGTTGGATATGGAAACCATACGTCACTTGATAACAGTTGCTACTACTGTGATATTTTATTTTCATTCGTCGGCGTTATAAAAAGCCGCCAAAAAAAATATTGGAAAAATTGGGAAAAAAACAATACTCTGTAGGTCCATAACTTAAATAGGAACATACAACTTTTTCTTGCCTGTACTATTCAGCATAACCATTCCTTTCTAATGATATAATAGAAAGTAATTTTTTGAAATGAAATACCAAAAAATCCAATTATTATTATTCAAATAACAAAAAAAACAGATTTATCGAAAAAAAAATATTCAAATTGATAGGATTAAAGATAAAATAAATTCAAAACAAATGTTCGAAATGCATTCCCTCAGCGTCAATACATTTATTGACTCTGGTGATATTTTCATGTAAAACGTTTCTCAACATTTGGGGCGTGATATCTTGGAAAGCTCTACGAATTTTTACTTCTAGCTCATGTAGAGTTGTAGGCTGTGTGGAATACACCCTATTTCTGAGATGCCCCCATAGAAAAAAGTCGCACGGAGTAAGATTAGGTGACCTTGGTGGCCACCTGACTGGACCATGGGTTGTCATAAGTCTCTCTTGAAAGCGATTTTGAAGATAATTTCTCGCTATTCTTGAATTATGCGGAGGGGCGCCATCTTGCTGGAAGTACATTCTCTCAGTTATTTCCGCTGGTAGGCTGTTAATGAATTCCGAAATTTCATTCGTTAAAAAATTAAAGTATCTCTCTCCGGTTAGTTGACCTTGAAAAAGAATAGGGCCAACAATATGAGTTCCAACTATTCCTGCCCAAACATTCACACCAAATCGCTCCTGGAAGCCACCTTGTCGAAACCGGTGCTCGTTTTCTATCGCCCAGTACCTGAAACAAAGGACCATTCACACTCTTCGCACTTTACACTTCGACTATCGACAATAATCCAAATAAAGTACAGTACCTACCTTGTGTTATTCCTGTTAAATAGTCCATTGTTGGTAAATCTTGACTCGTTTGTAAACAAGATATAATAGTTAAATAGGTGATTCTCAGTCAGGTGGCCACCAAGGTCACCTGATCTTACTCCGTGCGACTTTTATCTATGGGGGCATCTTAAAAATAGGGTGTATTCCACACAGCCTACAACTCTACATGAGCTAGAAGTAAAAATTCGTAGAGCTTTCCAAGATATCACGCCCCAAATGTTGAGAAACGTTTTACATGAAAATATCACCAGAGTCAATCAATGTATTGACGCTGAGGGAATGCATTTCGAAAATTTGTTTTGAATTTATTTTATCTTTAATCCTATCAATTTGAATATTTTTTTTTCGATGAATCTGTTTTTTTGTTATTTGAATAATAATAATTGGATATTTTGGTATTTCATTTCAAAAAATTACTTTCTATTATATCATTAGAAAGGAATGGTTATGCTGAATAGTACAGGCAAGAAAAAGTTGTATGTTCCTATTTAAGTTATGGACCTACAGAGTATTGTTTTTTTCCCAATTTTTCCAATATTTTTTTTTGGCGGCTTTTTATAACGCCGACGAATGAAAATAAAATATCACAGTAGTAGCAACTGTTATCAAGTGACGTATGGTTTCCATAGCCAACTTTTCAATTTTTGGCTTTCATTTTGCTTCCACGGCCTACTCGGTGAATTTCAATAATAATTTTTTTCTGATCTAGTTTCTGGTTAGATACCAACTTGTGATATGTCATTAGAAAGGGAATTGAATGCTGAATAAAGCGAAAAGAAAAAAAATTAGGGTTTCCATTTAAAATAAGAAAGTTGATGTTACTTCCGGTCAGACCGGAAGTTAACTTCGACATGTCAATATGCTCAAATTCTAGCTCTTATGTCATTATATCGACGCTCCAAATTTCACAATCCTACTTCATACAATAACTGAGATATTCCGTAGGCAATACATCCGTAGCCACCCGGTATAGTCAGAAAGACACAATCAACACCATACTCCACATATATATTTCCTTACCCCTGCCAAAATCAGCATTGGCATGGAATTCAATTATATATAATGAAGGAAAGATGTTTGACCACTTGCTACTCTCAATAAAAAACAGATCAGCAGAAAATCAGTAAAATAATGTTGACACTGTAGACCGTATTATATGGTACCTAGATGAATATTTTGAGGAAAGATTATGGGATGTTTTCTGAGTCCATAAAACGTATGTATATGTATGTGTATGTATTGTATTGCCTGATTTGTATTTATACTTAGTTTCAATATTTTTTGTCCTATGAAGATATTTAATCTGTGACAACAAATAATATTTGATTCATTGATCAAGATCTTCCTTATTCTAGTGATGCCGAAATAAGTAATGCCATCAGAGATAACTCAAGAAGTTATGACTTTACATTTTTCTCATTCGCCTTGTGGTACAACACCATGGTACATAATTGATTGATGATGGTTTCCTTTTCAAATTAAAAAAGATATCGTCATTTTCGGTGGAACCGGATGTACCCAAATAGCAAAATATTTCAGTAGAATTTTTCATTAGTTTTTCACCATTCTGCCAATTTTCAGAATTATTGCGCTATTACTAGTTCTTCACAAACACTCATATAGCCGTATACCCTGTATAATGCATACTGTAGATCCGTTGCAAAGTATTCGTTAACACGGATAGCTCTTTGACATACCTGTCATCCGTAAAAACATCAAAAGTTTCCAGAAGATTTTTGAGGGATGTTGCCTGTTGAAAGAATAGAATGAATACTGAAACAAATCTTGAACAATTTGTGTTTGTGTGAATTTATTGTTTATTTAAATATACATTATTCTGTATTTTATAGCTTACGGCAATAAGGTATTCACTGGATACATGAATATTTGAACTTTATTTTATGAATATCTCTAGAATATTCCTCAAAACATCCCTGAAATATTCGTAGATATGGGTTCTGATCAGATCCATTTTTCGACTAAATTGTAAACTTTACTGGTTTTAATAAATAATGAACAACATACCTCCCTGCAATCCCATTTGGGACTCGAGCATATTGTTATCACAGATAAATTTTGCGGTCGATTCAACCACACCACTGATATTTCTGTTGAACTTATCCAGGAAACTGCAGTAAAGTAGTGCTCTCTGCAACAAAAACCCAAATCATTAAAACCTACTAGAAAATATAAATTAATGCGAAGTCATGAAATATTCAACAGAGATGTTTCTATGAAAATTAGGGCTTATTCTTTAAGGAAGATATGGAAATATTTGATTCCTGTGAAAGGAGTCAATTAGTACTTTCTTCCTGCATCTACGAAGAAATTTTCCGGATTCGTTCTGAAGTAAGCCAAGACTGTAACTTCACATTTCCATTATCTACAAGTTTACTTTTTCTTGTTTTTTCACAAACTGCCCGTGTGTTATGCAATTGTGAATGGGCCGCGTCAGGTTATGATAGGGCTTCGCGAGACCAAGAGATTAGTCTTGGTCTTGTCTTGATCAAGACCTAATGAATCTTCCCAAGACCAAGACTAAG
This sequence comes from Chrysolina americana, assembly GCA_958502065.1. Classification (NCBI taxonomy): domain Eukaryota; kingdom Metazoa; phylum Arthropoda; class Insecta; order Coleoptera; family Chrysomelidae; genus Chrysolina; species Chrysolina americana. The sequence goes on along the minus strand of OY293421.1, from coordinate 21,090,481 downwards.
ACTTGACTTTCGAGAACAAGACCAAGATCAAGACTCTCCCCCAAGAGTATTGGTCTTGGTCTTGGTCTCGAAAGAAAAATAGTGAACTTAAATCTACTTAATATTAAGAAAATTTTGATGGAAAATTTTATGGCATTTTATTTCAATTATTTATTTTTCATGTGGTTTTAAATTTTGTTCATTCAAAATCAAATATACATTTTTCATAATCTGTAATGCAGTTATACAGTTTACAACAAATATTGTAATGCTGCAGTGGTTAATAAGTATTGAATTTCCTCGGGATTCCGATTCCACCACTCTGCCGCAACAGCATCTTACTGCCCATCACACAATAATCCATTGTAAAATGGTCAATAAAAACCTAATTGGCATTCCAACCATTTTGAACATTTTTTTCTGGCCTGTCGGGTGTCGACCTGTGTGCTGTGTGGATCTGATTTTAATATTTATTGAAGATTTCTTAAAAATTATATTATGATGGTGAAATGAGAAATTTTTATTTCGCTTACTTTACCCGTACAAATTGTCAATAATTGCTAAAGACTGAGAAATACGAAGTACCTATTATATGCATATAAACTGGTAGAAAATTGAGATTTCTAATGGCTTTGGACACCCTAATAAAAAGAGATGAAAGTTCTTAATTTTTCCATCCTTGTTGCCAGGGGCGCGCTCTTTGACTGGTTACCATAATGGCGGCAAGTTTGAATGACATGACAGCTACAGTTGAAAATTACATTTATACTCCCTGACCTTATAGTAACCGATCACAGAGTACATTCATTGGCAACAAGGATGGGAAAATTGAGAACTTTCGTCTTTTTTATTAGGGTGTTCAAATCCATTAGAAATCTCTATTGAATTTAATACCCAAGTCCCCATTTCCTGAGTGGAAAAATATGAATAATAAAATTATTGTTTAATAAGGAATGTCAAATGACACACTGAAATTAACAATGGACAATCAAGACGAGGACTTGAAAAATCAGTTAGAGATAGAAGGTTAGCTCTGTGAAGAAACTTTAGCTGTCGATTAAGCTCGCCCCATTTGCAGTTATGCGATATCAAAATGCATGATAAAATAATAGGTATGCTAGAAAAATGAGATGGAAGAATATATTCAGATTATTTCAGTATATTTTCACATTTCTTAGAAATAGTTTGGTATAAAATTAATTCCCCCATTTAATCAAATTCATAAAATAATGACCATTTATTTATTTATTATATCGCAAGAACTATATATTTAATTCATTAAGCTATCAAAATATTTTGAGCATGAATGGAAAATAATTGCATGTTTAATGATTTCATCAATTTTAAAATTATTGCACATAAAACTATTCGGCAAAAAGCACAATCATGAAAAACATATCTTGATAGTTTAATCCATTGAAATTAATGCGTCGAGTGGTATAAGGCTATAGTGCATTCATATGTCAAATACGCTCCATGTAAACAGTGAGCAATGAATGCTTGCAGCATGTCCACCTCGTGATGGCCAATTCTCGCAACGCTATTGGTCGATAAAACATCATCCTGATACGACACCAAACGAAATGTTTGTGGAGAGATGTATTCAGATTGGCTGCGTTACAATTATTGAAGCTGCGGTTTGTTTGAAGTTGCAGCGGTGATATATTTTTGTGTTTTTAATTACATTATTGACTATATATTTCAAATATTTATTTGGGTGTGAAGTTCTGGGTTGGTTTTGGATGATGTTACATTTTCAAATTCACTTCATTGGGTAAACAAGCTTAATGCGTGTCTGTTCTAGTTTGGTGTTCACGTGCTTTTGTTGACATCGTCCGTATTTGAAATATGAATGCACTATAGACAATTTTCTGAATAACTTGGGATGCAAAGGAATTGCGATAGCTAGATCTCTGTTCTGAAATCGCAATGGAATCCAATTAAATTATAATTAAGTAGTTTGTTTACCAAAAAATTAATGGAGGAACGGAAATGATAGGTAAAATATGTATTCGGTCAAATGCGATTTCCTCATTACGAAAGTACGAATGGAAATCAAACGCAGGTATATTTCCAATGTTTTTTTGGGTAATAACAGAAAATAAAATATGACAGTTGATTCATTAAAAAAAATCACTTACAATACACACTGTACCTATCGAGATAACTGAAAATGAAATAGTACCACTATATAGAGAAAAAAACGAGCTTTCCAACAATACTGAACATGACATGTTGTTCCGTTTAAAACAACAGCCGATGACGTAATTTTTCCACCAATAGCTTAGCTGAAAAATATCTGAATCCTTAGAAAGCTGTAGAGCAAATACCCTCCAACTTTCATTGAATTTTTTTCATACATTTGACTAACTCTGTATATATGAAAGGAATAAAACCAATTCCAACATTTCTGCGAATAACTGCATTACCAATCATTCGAAGTCATTGTCGATGTGACGTCGCAAAAGTGTGCCTATTAGTCATACTGATTATCATTCCGACATTTGAGCATACTACAAGATACAAGAAAACATGCAGTGGGTCAATTTGAAAACTTACCACCATGAATATTTCAACCCCCGTAGAAAATGTAAAAATATGCCAAAACGCGTCAACTTTTGTAGAACGGTTTTTATTAAAATTACGTCAAACCTGAAGTGGGGCTGGAAACAAACCCTAACATCTTAAATAGAAAGCGGGGTCGAGTGATACCTCAGTCTGAAGACCGTTCATCCTTGATATTTCTATCCAGTACTTTTGGAGAAATCAGGTGGAAACTCTAAAAAGTTTTAGGTAACAGTGTTTTGCAATCAATCATGAACAAAATAAAAAAAGAATTTTATTTTACACAATTTTCGAAATTTTGACCATAACAGTTAAAGTATGCCATCAAACTCTTCATTAACGCTATGAAAAACTTCTACCTGAATTTCTCTATTCACAGCTTTTATTTTTCTTTCTCTTAAAATCTTTCAAATCTTGAGGTTGTATTTTGCTTACAACCGATTTTAGATAAACCTATAGAAAGATATCTAGAGGCGCTAAGTCGGTGATCGTGGTGGCCAACAAGAGTAAAGATAGCGCGTTAGAGGAAACATTCGAATTTTTTCCACACCCTGCCTTGGTCTAGTTTGAAGTCATTTTTTTATGAAGATTGGCAGTAGCAATAGTGAACTATTTGAGCACTGGCTACCAAGATTTACACTATGTAGAGGGCAACAGAAATTTACCGATCTGTCCATCGATTTGTTGCGAGAACCAATGAATTTTAAGATTCATTCACAACATGAGAAACTGGATGTATACTCATCAGTAAAGGTGATATTTTTCAAAATATTCTGGTTGGCATTTTTCAGATCCACCATTGTTTCACAATATTCAATCTTACATTTCATAGGGGTTGAATTTATTTGGTTTTGTTAGACATTCCTACTTCAGGTGCCACAAAACAAAGTGAAGTGGTTGGTTCTTCAAGTTGTTCGAAAAGTAATTACCTTTTCCCATTGATGTTTTGAAATGACATTGATATAACAACTGAAAAATATGACATTTCAGTTTTTAGTGTCAAAAATTAGTTTCTAAAATGGTGTTCACACTTCAACAAAGAACTGAAATTATCATCATTTATGGGGAAAGTCAAAGATGCGCTATAAGAACGGCAGCACTGTTTAATGAAAGATATCCGAATAATAATGAAACTGGTTCCGTTGCTAAAAAAAAGAAGGAATCGACGCATTTTGTATGAACCTGCACAAATAGAAGTTTTAGGCTCATTCGTTGCAGAACAGACCACTTCACTTCGTAGTATGGCACACGAAGTAAGAATGTCTCACGAAACAGTAAGGAAAACACTCAAATTACATAAATTCCATCCATATAAAATGAAGATTCTCCAGCAACTTTTTGACGACGATTTCGACAGAAGCATTGAATTTTGTGAAACAATGACGGATCTGATAAATGTCAACCAGAATATTTTGCAAAATATCACCTTTACTGATGAGTGTACACTTTTTCTAAATGGGCATGTTAACAAACAAAATTGCCAATACTGGAGCGATGAAAATCCTCGTCTTTTTCTGGAAGGTCATACAAAGTATCCAGAGAAATTAAACGGTTGGGATGGTATTCTGAGAAATGCTATTATTGGACCTTCATTTATTCAGAGAAATCTAACTGGTTAGCTCTATCTGAATCTGCTTGAAGAAATAAACCCGTTAATAACATCAACTTCGGAAAATCAAGTAGAGGCGGCTGGTAATATGGTTTTGGAAGATAATCGTATTTCCAGCCAGACGGAGCTCTACCACACTACTTTCTTTCAATGAGACAGTGGCTAAATGACAGATTTTCTGGAGCAATTGAACGGCCACTAAGATCACCGGACTTGGCTCCTCTAGACTTTTTCTTATGGGGGCATCTGAAATCGGTTGTTTACAAAACACAACCTCGAGATTTGGAAGATTTGAAGAGAATGATAAAAGCTGCGTGTAGAGACATTCAGGTAGAAGTTTTTCGGAAAGTTAGAGAAGAGTTTGAGAGCAGACTGTATTACTGTTAACAAAATAATGGACACGATTTTAAACATTTGATATAATAAAGTATTTTTTGTAACTTTGTTTATGTTTGATTCCAAACACTGTTACCTAAACCTTCTTAGAGTTTCCACCTGATTTCTCCAAAAGTACTGGATATAAATATCAAGTATGTTGTATTTTTGAGTAGGTAATTAAACGGTCTAAATAAATTTGACGTATTTTTTCATATTTTTAGATTTTTTACGGGTGCTTCAAATTGACACACTGTACATGATATAAGGGTTTTGCAGAAGTAAATAGTGCAGATATTTTTGCAAATGAAATATTTTACTGGGGAAGATTTCATCAACATTACTCTTTGCGTGCATTCGAATAAGGTTCGAAAAGTGCGCCGGAGAGTTTCAAACAAATGGACAGAATAATTTCGACGAACTAGAAATACCCTATTTTCTACACATTTCCGCAAAGTGGAAAATATGAGGCAAACCTCCGTCAGGAAACAACTATTTTTCCTTACGAGTATTGAATTACATTTCACATCCATTTGTGTAATGATTCTCCAGGAAGATACTATTGCAAGTGCTAATTATTGTAAAAGCATTGAATGAAACTCGGCTGGTTGGCAAATACCACATGAATAGGTTGTTACCTCTCATCAGTGGTAAGATAGGTCTCACAATATCAAAGTCAACCTATCCCACCCAACGATTAATAACACCCAAAGCTCAACAGCAAGAAGCATAGACTTGAGGAAGAGTCAATGCCTGAATTCGAACAAAGTTTGAAATGTGTTTCGGTGAGTATGAAAACAATAATTTCGACGAATTAGGAATACACTTCTCTCCCAACGTTTACTCAAAATTGAAGAAAAATTGAAGAAATTAAAAAGTGACCAAAAAGTAGGTATAGACCGAACATCGATTTTTCCTTAACCATAAGTCTACAAATGCTTCTTGAAGAAACTCCAAAACTACGTCAACTCCACCACTCATTCATCGAAAGCTATATTTTGACGCTCCTGTTGGCGAATGTTGCTTGTTAGCAGTATTCTCACCGAATCTCCTAAATATTCATATACGGTACTAATTTCAATTTATTAATTTCAAAGAAACCATTGTTTCACATATATTTACCATACCTTCTTGCTAGAACTAGAGGTGGTAATATCGGCTTCATCTTGATGTTGGACGTATCTGCAAGATCTGCCACAGTAAGAGTAACTTGCGGATTCCTTGTTCCAGGTTTGGGATACCTGAGTGATCTAATATCGGGGTAAAGACGTCCATCACTGATCGAACCATACCAAGGAAATCTCATCTCTTCCACTAGACTGTCATTAAACGACGCAAAGACCATTAACATCCCATCTCTTGACATCCAGATTGCCGAATTTGTTCCAAGAATTTCTTCTGCAATAGAAATGATAATTTTCAATCAATATACAGTCAAAATTCCTCAATCACTGTGCCGTTCTGTGCAATTCCGACAGACAAATTTACTCCAGAATGTATTCCATCAGGTTTGGTATGCACTAGGAGCACTGCATCCCAGAGGCTTATTGGGCTACTTGCATAATTATTTCATACCCTCCTACCTATCTTTTCACAAACTTTCTTTCTTATAATGTTGAAAACCTGTGTTGAGAAAGTCATATATTTATTTCTTAGATAAATAGTTCTCAAGTTTTTTAACTAACATGTTTCAATCAAATCCATTGGATTTGCTAGATGATGCAAGTTGATAGTTAAAAATACTGCTAAACGAACTAAACTCAACAGTACTGCAGCAGGATTTTTTTTTGTTGTACAAAACATTTTTGATAATTGTGATACACCGAAAACATTTCTGAACGTATAAATTATATGAAAATAACAAAAATATAGTGAGTCATTAAGTTTGTTTTGATTCCTTTCAAACCCAGTTCTGTGCAGTCGCAAACTCTAAACTGGGCTACTACTTTGAAAGGTTTTATGACCGTAGGTACTAGTTTAGAACCAAAACAGATCTAATATGAAACATCATTTGTCGTTGACCTGTTAAGAAATGCGAGACTCATAATAGCGTTAACATTCCAAGATGAATTGATATTGGGAAAAGTTCATTCAGCGTGAAAAGGATCGCGGTTTGCTATATTCTATAGACAAGCAGCCAAGAACGGTGACCAGAGGAAACCCTTGTTTTTTTTGGTCTTACCATGAGGCCGAAAGCCACAGCACTCTCCATATTATGAATATCCCATCGAGTATTCAGGAAACACCGTTAAATTATGTAGACTAAAAGGATGTGCTAGGTCAAGTGCTGGCATTCGATATTCCCAACGATAACAAAACTTAGGGGTTGTGTTTTAGACGGTTCTAACCGTAAATAATCTCTATTTTTGCCCTTCATGAATGAAACGACTCAATTGAACGTCTGGGAAACTTGAAGTGTCATTATTTTTATATCAATCATGGGCTGGTGCAGGAATTAGGATTTTCTAGAATTCGATTGTGAATGTAGGTAATATTCAAATAACTAAAATGTTTTCCGTTGATCTTCTTCACACAACTGAATATTGAAACAAATGATGATAAACAGGTGCGTCAAGCTGGTGATCCATATATGGTACATTGGTATTTTATCGTTATGGGTAAATTGTGTCCATTCTGTTCCAATTTGTGCGGTATGTTATGAATTTTGTGTCCGTTCAGTTTTCTAGATATTTGGAGTTTTTCATATGAGTCGCCAACTTACGCTGTGACTCATAAATGGAAATTTCAAATGTTTCTTTTTCCATAAAATTATGCTCACTTTGTGCTAATTTGTGCCGTATGGTTCAAATTTTGTTCCTTTGTCATTTTCGAGATTTTAATAGTTTTTTCTGTAGGTCACTTGATACTATGATTCGTATATGGAAATCACAAAATTTTCTTTCTCCATCGAGTTGTGCCCATTTCGTGCCAATTTTTGGCCATTTCATGCCAAGTTGTGCCCATTTCGTGCCAATTTGTGCCGTATGTTTCAAATTTTGTGCTCGTGTAGTTTTCGAAATATTAAGTGTTTTCCCTGTGGGTCACCAACTTGACACTGTGACTTAAATATGGAAACTTGAAAATGTTCTATTTTCATCAAATTATGCTTATTTTCAGTCAATCTGTACCGTTTGTTATTGATTTTGTGTGTGTAGTTTCGAAATAGCTCTTGTGTTTCCTATTAGTTAACTTTGTCACTTTCAACGAACTGCTTCCCAATATTTCCACCGATCTTTGTTTTGGGAAAAAATATAATAGTACCTGGAAGAAAACGTTGTGTGGAAAGCGTTGCAATATATAACGTTTTGTAAGCTCAGGGAAATATTTTTCAAAATGACAGGTCAATTCCTTTTCCAAGTGATCTGGTACGGTGAAATACAATAAAAGATAATAATTTGAATGTTGGTGCAAAAAGTTTGTACAAGCCTAGTTTGAGACTTCTGAGAAATTTACTTGACAGTGATGTTTATGTATCACCCAGTGCGTTGTTTTGGGTATTGCGTTCTATACAAGCACAATCAACTGAAATCTATCGGGTTAAAAGTGGCGTTCATTGAATGAAACTACTCATTCAAAATCTGACCATCCCAAATCCAAGAGATGTAATAACTACCTAAACAATTGAGAAGCTAGCACGTTTCGTGATGCTTGAGAACTATTCCTATTGCTCCCAAAATATTTGCAACTTCTGTCCCATTCAGTTTATTTTGGTGACGTTTTATTGTTTTCACAAAAATATATACTAATTCACTGTTAACTCACTTCAATGTAGGAACATGTACCTATGAAAATCAACAGGACCGTTTGCTTGTGAATGAGCCGCTCCAGTAGAATTCATTTTTGTTGAATGATTTATTTGCCCTTTATTCATGTTATTTTTACAGTGTTTTTTTTGTTTCATTCAGATATCTGTGTGGGTGTGATTTATTGATTTTACTCACAAGAATCAAAATTGAATAATAATATAACAGACATTAATTTATCCCTTTATATTAATCCATCTGAGCTGATGAAGCTATGCGGCACAATATTAGAAAATGCAAGCAATAGGAGTAATGAATGCACATTCAACAAAACTAGAACTGATGTTGTTTTTGTCGGTTGTTGATAATCATAATGGTGACTACTATTTTGACATTTTCACTGGATATATCACTCAGTATTCAGTATTCTGACTTAGTATCTCAGAATTAGCTAATTCCGAGATGTTAGGTCAGGATTAGGAGTGACAGAACATGTCCTAATTCTGAGATACTAGTCCGAATTCTGACTCATTATCTCGGAATTAGCTAATTCTGAGTTACCTAGTCGGAATTCTGACTTAACATCTCGGAATTAGCAAATTCTGAGATACTAGGTCAGAATTAGCTAATTCTGAGTTACTAAGTCGGAATTTTGACTTAGTATCTCCAGTGGCCCTTCTACGCCTTCGTATGTTTCTGATGAATGCTATCACGAAATATTTGTTCATCGATAAACACAAATTATTTGCCGAGTAATCAAATTCACTCTTCTTGGAAAAATAGTTCGTCATGAGAAGTAACGTCACATTTGTTTTCGAAAACAAGTCTGCTACCCCGTTCTCGGAAAAGTCAGAATGGGAGCCGATACTAGATGTATTCCATTCGAACTTGTGATCTTTCCTCAGTAGGTTACTTAGAGGAGCCATGAGAGATGAAAAATTAGGTACGAACCGACGGTACCACGAAGCAAGTCCGATTAGCCTTCTGACCTCGGTGATATTTTTAGGTATTGGAATCTGTAGTATCGCCTCTACTTTGTCCGGATCCACCATAAGTCCTCCGGCACCTACCACGTAACCAAGGTACCGCAGCTCGGGCTTACAAAAATGGCACTTATCGCGATTCAAAGTAAGACCAGCCCTGGTGAGACGGGACAGCACTTCTTGCAAGACTTCAAGATGTTTTTCAAAAGTTGGAGTACAGATGATTACATCATCAAGGTATACAAAAACAAATTGTTCCAGGTCGAAGCCCACCACTTGGTCAATAAATCGTTGCCACGTGGCAGCAGAATTGTGAAGCCCCATTGGCATCCTCCGGAATTGAAAAAGGCCCCTATTCGGAATAACGAAAGCAGTTAGAGGTTTTGAACTTTCCGACAGTGGAATCTGCCAATAGGCAGACTTTATGTCAAGGGTAGTCAGAAAATGTGAATTCCGTAGTTTATCGAGAGTAGCTCTCACGAATGGCAGAGGATAGGCATCCCTAAGAGTAACCTTATTCAACTCGCGAAAGTCGACTACGAACCGATATCGACCATCCTTTTTTTTAATGAGTAGGATTGGAGAAGACCACGAAGATCTTCTAAAGATCCTCGTTAACTTGCTGCTGGAGAGTGTGAGATAAGGGATAGTGTCTTTTCCGAATGGGTGGGTGTTCAGTGCGGATTACATGTTCCACTAACTTGGTGCAGCCCATAACTAGAAAAGTCTCTTGTATAACTCTCTCTAACGCCTCTCTCTGTTGAGGAGTAAGAGTATCAATGGAAGCTAGGGCTGGACTTGCAGGACATGGCCTATGTTGATCATTCCGAAAACACCACTCACCAGAGAACATGTCAGGCATGATTTCCATAGTGCGCCAGAAGTCCATTCCCAAAATTAGTGCATGAGGTAAAGAAGGTACCACTAATGCATTCAGCAATCTGATGCGATCATATAACTTGAATGGCACTGACACCGTACCCACTACTGAATAGGATCGACCGTTCGCAACAGTACAGCTCTGTTGCGTGGTCTTATCTAGTGTACAGATCGACTTAAGCATATTCCAACCAGGACCACCAATAATGGTGCTTGTACACCCACTATCAAGTAATCCTAGTGGTTGACATCCATATAGAGTTACTTCCAAATAAGGCCTAGTATCGTTTTTGGCATGCGCCAAGACATAGTCTAGAAGGATCCTAGACTGTTCTGCCTCTTGCAAAGTGTCAGTCAACAGAACAGAACAAGAACTGGCAAAAACGTTTTCCTGGCCACACTTGAAACAAAACCGTTTGCGCGGTTGAGAGCACCCTCTGAATTTGTGGTCAGAACTACCACAGTTCCAACACTTGGCTGATGAGGTTATTTGAGAAGATGCACTCGTCCCTAGGGTTGCGTCAGTGTTCTTTTCCTCTGAACTGACTACTGCAACAGCAGGTTGTTTTTGAGGTTGTTGCTGATGTTTACTGTATGCCAATTCAGGCTCAAGAAGGCTTCGATGAGAAGTGGGTGGAGGGACGAAACTTCGATTCCTCAACTCCGTTTCCTCGACTACGCGGCTAAGTCTAGTCAACTCAGCTATCGTAGAAATATTTTGAAGGGCAAGCTGGGTTTGTATATGGGGGAGCAAATTTCGACTTATAAGATGAACACGAGATTCCTAGTCAGGAAAGCTATCCAGCTTTCGGAAAAGATTTTCCATAGCCGTGATATAGGTTAGAACTTTCTCCTGCGCTCCTTGTGTACGATGCCCTATCTCGTCTCAGAGACTATAGTCATAGTCATAAGGACGGAATGCTTCCTTCAACTGAGCCACCAAGTCGTCCCAGCTAAAAAAAATTGTTAAACTGTTTAAAAAAAAAAATTGTTGAAAAAAAAAAAAAAAAATGTTGTTGAAAAAATTGTTATATCCGTCAACCGGTTGTACCCCTACGTGCAACCCTCCTAAGTCAGAGACTTGTGTGAGCTAGGGGAAGACGTAGCCCTTACCTTTTAATACGTGTGATGCCATGCACGAGACCGGTGGCAATGCTGAGATTCGAACTCACGCTCTCTGGCTTATGAGGCGAGGACTCAACCCGCACACCACCGCGGCTAGTGAAGCTTCTAGTCGTGTACCATAATAGTGCATCTTCTACCAAAATTTCGGTGCCAAAGCGCAAAAGCTGTGATTTTGATACATTACGAGAAACACGCAGTTCCTCTACCCACTCCAAGAAATCGTTTACGCTTGTTCTACCATTGTAGCGTAGGTTCCACCTGCTAATATCTCTCCAGCGATACTCTTCTCTTCCATTAATAAAACTGTTCTGCCAAGGAGACACATGTAATCGCTCTAAAGGCGTAGTCAGGTCTACATCTGGCTGCCAAGGAGTAAAATTCACTCTGGGGCTTGACCTATTTTGCTGATTATCAGCCCTATTACCTAACAACTGATAATAGTCAGAATTTTCAGTTTCCTTCGAAGGTTGCATCAAGGATTGCTGAAAATGATTGTAATAGTTAATATTGTCAGGGAAGCCCAATGGTAAGGAAGAGTCTGGGGCATCTGCTTTTGATGATAGATCAACTTTCTCCCCATTCAGCAAAGCGATGTAACCAGACTGGCGGCATACTTCATTCCTCTCGACTGAAGCATTTTCTTTATCTAGTTCTTCGAGTTCAATCAAATCCTGTACCACAGAGGTATATTCTTTGTCTTCTAAAACTGGAGCAGAAAGAGGGAGATTAGGGCTATCTAGAATAGAATGTTCTGTTCTTGTATTGGGTTTGGGGGATTTCATTTCACTACCTGGCCTCCTTCTATCGGTGCTAGGAATCTTTAATTGATTAGAGGGGGTGACATTGCTATTGTCTCTTGCCAAATTCAAAGTACCAGAGTTTGGATGAAGGCTAGTATTCATTCCATCGTTTACTAACTTTACATCACCAATCAGTCGTGAGCATTTCGTAATCAATGACAATCGGGCAATATCCTCGTCTACCCCGCATCCAGAGAACCGATTTAGTCTCGACGAAATGTGTAGTAACCGACTGAGAATACGTCGAAATTCATTCTCCCTGTTCTCATGGTCGAAGTCCACAATGGCTTGTTCTAACTCATTGAGTTTTCGTTCACAAATGGATTGTTCAACCGTAGAATCTAAGAAAACCTCCGGGTGAATCGTTTCCCCCCTCTGTTTTTCTTGTATAAGAACTACACGGAGAAATGCCCGTTTTTCTGATACCGTTTTCCCAATTGGCAACTTTCGAATGTAAAGTTCGTAAGAAAGCTCATCTCCTAATAAGCCATTGACTTCCATCTTGTGGAAAATCGAATTGATGGATCTCAAAAACAACCCGACCCTTCCAAAAAAAGGAAAAGAAAAAAATAATAATAATAATAAAACAAGTCATAAATCACTTGGAGGTCTTGAAAGTACAAACGCTTGAAATATGTAACCTAATTACTTAAACTAAAAATGAAATTTTTGACGTTGAGTATATATACGAAATTAAAATAATTCAGAACAACAATTACGATTCACTCTGTAAGTGGAAATAAAACGTTCTCTAGAACACCAAGTTATAGATGGAATTTATGAAAAAAATTAATTCAGCCGATTCATCAATCACTAATATCCTCCTCGACTTAAGACCAATTTATGAGTTGGGCGCCACTTTATTTGCTACCCCGTTCTCGGAAAAGTTCCGTGGAAGAGGTGGCAAGGGGGTTTTATGTAGTCTTATACTTGCACGGCTAAGAGGGGTGGGATATTTAAAGTCATATAAAAGAATTAGGTTTATTAGCGACTGATGACAAGGCTGTTAACGGACAACTTGTCGTTGCACTGTGAAAACGCCTTTAGTGACTAAATTCAAAATGTTGAATATTGTAATTTGTCAAAGAAACTAACCATCTGACAGTGACAGCTACAAGGATATTTCGAACAATAAATATTGGAAAACTATTGCGATTATAAGAATTACAAGCCAGAAGATCTACACCATCTAATACCTGCTGTAGGGTTATACATAGCCTCCTGGTATGATCATACTAGAGTTTACACAATTTAGATATATAACTTCCTTTACAGGTTTTTTTCCGCACGAATATCTAATATATTTAGGTTTCAATAAAGTTCATTGATTTGACTTGAGATAGAATACACTGTTACTGGCAAAATATGAGAAAGACTAAGCTACGGCTTATCTGAATTCGCTGTCGATATCCGACTCCTTGGTGTTCTATCGACGGTTGCTTTCGGCTGATCGTGACGGGTGGGTTCTGCTTTTCGTACGGGAGGTGAGTTTGATGATGCTCTCGTATACTATGGCTTTGTGAACTCGGAGGATGTAGGGTAGAAGGTAATCGAGTAAAACAACCAAACAGAAAAAGGCATGAAGGGATTGAGTGTCATACGGTACTTGGTTCAATGATTTCACGGGTTAATAAAGATGAGGATTGAGACATTGGGACCTACCTTGGATGGTGGATGGCCTTAACGTGAAGTAAACTTGAAAATGAACGGAAATCCACAAATGTGTAGAATTCCGGCTAGAAAATATTCGCAGTTGCGATTTGAGTCAACACATGTACCTCAGTCAATGTATCTAACTGGATATTCGCGACAAAAGGAAGATCATGAATCTGATAAAATCTTTCAAAAAATTATCTTTCTTTTGACACCTCTTTTGTTGAACTGGTACCCATCGTGATTACATACAGGAAGATACAAAATTATGATTTCATTTCCGTCTTTTCTCTGAACCGTAACAAGTCATATTTCACAATATTTCATCATATTCATCCAGTAGTGACTAGCCATCTAATCAAAAATTAAAATTCCGAAAAAGTCACCCCAATTCATTACATTACGAATAAGAAACGATGTGAAGCGAACGGAAACAATATAATGCATGAAAATGGTCAGAAAACGAAATATTTACGAAGGATGATCACCAGGGTAGTAAGTATAATATCTTATGAAATACATGAAAACAAAATTTATGACACATGATATGAATCGGCAAAAAAGGGAAATTTCAAAATGGACACAATTTGAATGATGTTTTGGTATAGGGGTCACAGCGTCAAGTCAGCTACCCATACGAATTTTTCGAAATATCTCGAAAACCGTGAGGGCACAAAATTCATTAAACAAACGGCATAAGTTGGCACAAAACGGGCACAATTTGATGGAAGATGAAACATTTCAAATTTCCATATAGGAGTCAGTGTTAATTTGGTGTCAAACAGAAGGATTATCTCAGAAACTAAAATGGCACAAAATTTGAAACATAGCACAAAATGGGCACAATTTGATGGAAAAAGGAAATTTTGAGATTTCCGTATACGAGTCACAGTGTCAAGTTGGGGTCACAGAGAAGAAACAATTAATATCTTGAAAACTACACGGTCACAAAATTCGAAACACATGGCACAAATTTTAGGACAAAATAGGCACAATTTGATGAGAAGGAAAAATTTTGAAAAATTTCTCAAAAGTCTCAATTAGGCGTCTACCAACTATTTGCAATAACATTCAACTTATTATCTTCTGTTGTATTCCTACGTACCGGATCACTTGGAAAAGGGATTGACCTGTCATTATGAAAAATATTTTCATGAGCTAACAGAATGTTATGTATTGCAATGCTTTCTTCCAGGCATTATTATATTTTTTCCCAAAACACAGATCGGTGAAAATACTGGGAAGCCGTTTGTTGAAAATTAATAATACACGGCACAGATTGGCACAAAATGGGTACAGTAAGATGGCAAGACCCTTTTTTTTAATTTTTATTCAGTGTCACACATAAAGTTCGCGACATTTAAAAGTTTTTTTATTAATAGATATAAAGAAAATTCGACTTCGCAGTTAGTTTGTGCTTGAAAAATTAGTAAAATACAGCATCTTTCTTTTTTTCATGTGCTACTCTAAACCTGTCAAATTTGACATATTTTTGAAAATCCTCAAAAAATCAGATTCTTTTGGAAATTTCGAAAATGCCAAAGGAAAAAGTAGCTCAGTTTCCAATTTTATACATTTGTTCCAAAGGACCCCGCAAAATCCTTATGGAATTTGGGTCTCGGTGGATTTTTTTGAATTTTTGATATGATGTAGTCCACGTAATTTTCAGTCAATGTTACCATTGCGCCAACCCCAAAAAATGGACAGTTTTGCCGCTAGGGTCGTCAAAATCACCCCTTTATCAGAATAACTACTACTACTAACTAACTATTTATTTCCGAAACTGGGAACGATATTTTCACCCGTTTCATTGTAGATAATGTTGCATATGAATATGCTCTTTTATAAAAAATACTTCACCCCCTCCCTCTTTCACCCACCACATATTATGAAACACAAAAAATTATATCTGGATTACTTTGAAATGCATCATCAAATGTTTGAACATAAGCGACTTAAACTGGATTTTTAACTTCTGGTATCTTTTTTAATTCACATCTATGATTTTAGGTGTCTATCAAGTTGGGCTGGCTCCATCCTATATTCAGGACAAGTTTCAGAGAGATGCGGGTGAAACTATTCAAGTAGATGAACATTTGAATGAGAATGGGTTTTTTAGAATGCGCATTTACTCAAGATATACCAGGCTCTTCAAACATCAGCTTTGGATTGCCCCAACATGCAAGACGAAGAGGAGGTTGTGCCAATTTCAGGATATTACTGCACCTGCAAAACGGAGGCAAGTTGTGGTTCTTGAGCTTTGCACGCCATGAACCGAATATCAGATACACATGGACGACGCTCTTGGATGTAGTAATGGTTGCCGCCAACAGGCCTGCACAAATTGATCCAAATCAAGCACTACCCCAAATTCAAATCGTTGATGTTCGAACTTATACAAAGTCTTACAAGACTATGACAGTACTTAATATAGGCATGATACGATGGGCGGCAAGGCCTGAGTGTCACCAGGGGCAATAGCCTGACCGGCCTACATAGAGGTGGAGGTTTTAGGAAGTAGCCCTGACATCTGAGAACATCTGAGAATCAGTGGAGTCTCACAGTAGGTCTTGAGTTTTGAGGTTCTGAGACTCATTACCTCTCTATAAAATATATCCTTCACATCGTACGAAAAAAAAACTCTCGTCATTTACCCTCATTTTTTAAGTGGGGGAGGTATAAATGAACAAGTATGATTTCCCTCATTTGAGCTGAACAAAACATTAATTTTGACTACGCCTTCAAAAGTATAGTCAAGAATTATTTTTTAGTGTTTTAAAATAGGGATTGGGGGAGGTTTTAGAACTCTTCTCATGAAATATTACAATATGACCCATCGTAATCTAAAATTAAACACATTCAAATATCTTTCCCTCCTATAATAATAGTCTATTCTGGGCAAGGTATGACTTTGAAGCCCCCAAGCATCAAAATTATCAATTTTTGGTTAATCTCCATTCACAATAACATGAACTGCATCATATTACAAATTCAGAAAAATTCCCCATTTTTTTGTTTTGTACTCCTCGTGGGAGGGGGGATTATCATGAAAAAGTGCTATTTTCCTAATTCAAGCTTATTCAAACATCCGACGATGCATATCAGAATAATCCATATATATTTTTTTGTGTTTCATAATAGGTGGGGGGTAGAGGCAGGGGGGAGGTGAATAATTTTTTTGGTGAATAATATTTTTATAAAAGTGCACAATCTTATGCAACAATGAAACTGGTGGAAATGTTGTTCTCGGTCTTGAAAATAAATAGTCAATTCTGAGCAAGTGGTGATTTTAACGCCCCCTAGCACCAAAACTATCCATTGTTTGGGTTTTTCACCTTATTAATTTCTATTCACAATAACATGAACTGCATCATATTGAAAATTCAAGAAAATCCACCGAAATTTTTTTGTTTTGTACCCCTCGGGGGGAGGGGGGATAATCATGAAAAAGTGCCATTTCCCTAATTCAAGCATGTTCAAACATCTGACGATGCATTTCAAAGTAATCCAGATATCAGGTTTTGTGTTTCATAATATGTGGTGGGGGGAAAAGGGAGGGGGGTGAAGATTTGTTTTATAAAAGAGCATAATCATATGCAACATTATCTATAATAGAGTCGTTCCCGGTTTCGGAAATAAATAGTCTATTCTGAGAAAGGGGTGATTTTAACGACCCCTAGCGGCAAAACTGTTCATTTTTTGGGGTTGGCGCAATGGTAACATTGGTTGAGAATTATATGGATAACATCATATCAAAAATTCAAAAAAATCCATCGAGACCCAAATTCCATAAGGATTTTGCGGGGTCCTTTGGACGCTCTACTGTCACTTCTACTTTTTTCTATTTTATTTATTTTTTAATCTTTCGCTCTATCGATTCGAACGAAACATGATTCAAATTTCATAATTTTGATGAATATGAGACTTCAATGTCATATCTTGCCCACAAAATACCCACATTGGTCTGTTACCAGAAAAAAAAATGCACCTCCAGAAATTCATCTTTGTTGTTTCAAAGTTCATCTAGTTTTTTCATTTCATTATTAAACTGATGTGGATTTACAATTTATGGACGTTAATATGTTAGTAATCGAAAAAAACGAATTTCTCTTCATTCTTATTACACTCGTATTTCTTTTTTTAATGGATTTTTATCCAGTTTAATTATTTTTCTGACCAAAAATTCAGTTACAAACAAACCCAAAATATCATACTTTTCTGTAAATTAAAAAATGACCTACGGTTTCATAACTAATCAAAAGAATAATTTTTCGTTTTTTGAATTAATTTCATAAATCTTATATTCTTTATTTCCACCATTAGAAGTGTGAAAAACATTAAACTGAAATAACTATAACCAAATTTACAACAGAACATCGTAACATTCATTGATTCATCTCAATAATCTCATTCTGTATGCTGCTCTTTCCGTTCTATACAAATTATAGTCCTTTCTTTCACAGACTTTGTGGCATTTTTAATAAATAGGGGATGTATGTTAGCACAGCACTTCCGAATGGTATTCTCTGAATGTTCGCTGTTTGCAAATGGTCTGTATTTATACACTTTCTGTTTCAGACAACCCTATAGAAAAAAAGTCCATTGGATATAAGTCCGGTGGTCTTAGTGGCCAATAATGTTCCCAATCTCGTCCTATCACTTTGCCCCTAAACATCTGACCCAGACACTGTTTCAAAGCTACTCTTTGGTGGACCGGTGCCCCGTCAAGCTGATACCACAAATTTTGTCTTACACTTAGAGGCAGATTATCCAAAACTTCTGACAACTGATTCATAATGAAATTTTTGTACATGTCTACGTTCAAGTTTTCTCTAAAAAAATATGGTCCAATTATTTGGTTATGTAATAAACCACACCACACATTTTTCTTCAATGAATATTGGTCACGGCATTCTATTACAAAATTTGGATTATTGTTGAACCACCAGCGACAATTTTGGGAACTAACTGTTCCGTTCGACGTGAAAGTTGCCTCGTCAGTCTATAAAATCCTGTAGTGAAATGCGATATCATTTTCTTTCTCAAGTTGGAACCAAAATGAAAATCCTACTCGAATATCGAAATCTCTTTCTTTGAGAATGTGTATGAATTTTGGCTTATAGGGATGGAAATTATTTTTGTGCAAAATTCTTCTCACAGTTTCTCTGCCAATCCCTGTATTTTCACTAATACTGCTGATATTAGTTTTTCCGTTTTTAACAACGTTCAATCAAACATTGAGTTGTTCTTCTCCATTATACTTTATTGGATTATGTGGTTTCTTGATACGATTGTACACAGAGCCAGTTTCTTTGAATGTTTTCAATATCCTTCCCACGGTACTAAAGTGAATATTTCTTTCTGGATGCTGGTGATTCTCACCACATGAAAGAACGATTTCCACTTTGCCTTGTATGGATAACATTGTACATAAAACTTTTTGTGAATTTCGGGTGATATTTCGGGTTTGTTTGTAACTGAATTATTGGTCAGAAAAATAATTAAACTGGATAAAAATCTATCAAAAAAAGGAAAGACGAGTGTAATAAAAATAAAGAGAAATTTGTTTATTCGATTACTGACATATTAACGTCCATGCATTGAAAATCCACATCAGTTTAACAATGAAATGAAAAACTAGATGAACTTTGCAACAACAAAGACGAATTTTTTTTTTTGGAGGTCCTTTTTTTTTAATTTTCTGGTAACAGGCCAATGTGGGTATTTTCATAAAATTTATGAAATTTGAATCATGTTTCGTTCGAATCGATAGAGCGAAAGATTCGAAAAATTAAAAAAATGGAAACAAGTCTAAATGACATTAGAGAGTCCAAATTTGGAGCAAATGTATAAAATTGAAAACTGAGCAACTTTTTCTCTGGCATTTTTCGAAATTAAAATAAAACTGATTTTTTGAGGATGTCAAATGTGACAGATGCTGTATTTTACTAATTTTTCAAGCACATACTAACTGCGAAGTCAAATTTTCTTTATATATATTAATAAAAAAAACTTCAATATGTAGCGAATTTTATGTGTGACACTGTATATGAGTCACAGTGTCAAGTTGGTGACCCACAGGAATAACTCTCAATATCTCGAAAACTACAAGAGCACAAAATTCGAAACTACCGTACAAATTAACACCAAATGGGCCACATTTTGATGGAAAAAGAAATTTTTAAATTTTCATTTATGAGTCACAGCGTCAAGTTGGTGACTCCAAATAATATCTCGAGACCTGAACGAGCACAAAATTCATAACATACGGCACAAATTGGCACAAAATGAGCATAATTTTCCCATAACATTGAAATACCAAAGTTTCATATATGGATCACCAGCTTGACGCAGCTTGTTGAAACATAATGTTAACTTGCACACAATATGATAATACCGCTTAAGGAAAAGTTATGAGAGATTTAAACTGATGGTACAAATGCTCGATTTTTGCGAGTTGCTTTTATGTAATTAGCCGAATGAATAGGATAAACTATTCACAACTGAAAAGGTTGAGCTTCAGCAATACTGTAACTTCAAAAAGCGAGGTAATAACAGAGCAATCGGTGGATTTTTTATATTTTTATTTCTTCACCATTTTCCTTCATGAAATTTATACAATGATATTAAAATTAACATGAAGCATTTTCCTATCTGACGCCAACCGCTATTTATATCAGAGGTAATAGGTACCACTTGCTTTAGACTGTTTTTTATAAAGCGTCATACCACTCATGATATTTTCTCCTCGTATTGTGACCATTTCTTTTTTTCGAAGCATCTCTCCATCAGGCCAAAGACAGCGTCATACTGCTCATGACATTTTCTCCTGGTATTGTGACCATTTATTTTTTTCGAAGCATCTATCCATCAGGCCAAAGACCGAGTGAGAGCTTTAGGAAGGCGTTCTATAGAAGTGTTAGGTCGAGGTTAGCGCAAAATTAACACACGGTCATTACATTATTAGGTAATTTTCAAAGCGTTCTTTGTATGTGCGAAACCTTTCCTTATAAGGTATAAGACAATCGAATTGATATTATTTTATTGAGAAGACCATGATTTTGTTCAAGAACATTATGCTTTGTATCTTGTATAGATTCCATGAGATGATTGAACATATCTGCCTGAAATCGTTAATTTGCTACAGATATAATTTTTGCAACAATTTGTGTGCCTTGATGGTCGTGATGGTAGAGCGCTCGCCTTACAATCATAAGGTCGTGGGTTCAAAGCCTAGCATGGTCATCGGTTCCGGATCATTACCTTGCTCGCACAAGCTCCTAGGAGCTTCTGAGGGGTTGATCTCTGTAGAAACTTGGAATATTTGTTACAGGAAAAAAAAAAAAGAAAAAATCATACCTTCATATAACCAATCTGGAACTCCGTGACTCACAACTCCTGGAACTGCAGTTTTGGTTATTCTGTATCCATTATGGGAACTTGGACTTTTTCTGTAATATATGTTGTAATCTTGCACCATAATCAGCCCGTGTCCTTTGGGTGCCCATTGTGCCAATAACAGAAAAGGGTGATCTTCTTCTTCAGGCATCGGTCGGAGAGGAAAGTCATTTCTGAAATGAATTTTCGAATCAATAGAATTAAAGACATTGTTGAAAATCACTATCGTTTTCATCGACCGAGTGCTATTTAAGAAGCAACCCTTGAATAGTTCATATTCCATAGTATCATTATTTTTCTTTTCAAACTGCAATTGGATGCGTATTGTCATTTGTGGCTGAGAATATTATAATTATTTTTCTAAGAATGCACAGTAGGAACAATCGTACAAACGATCTGGTAGTGATAGTTAAACTCGGCTTTCGAAGTTGTAATGTTTCGTGAGTCACAATCATAAACAGTCCGCATAAGGTGGAGATTATATTTTTTTCGGAAGTTCCAACTTAAATGAAAGGAGCCAATCATGTCGACTCTGATTTCAAAAATGGCATTATCGTAGGTAATACAACAAGTGAATCGGTGATTATCGAAATAGAAATTCCTTCGATTTTGAGAAACAAATTATATTGCTTGGTAACCATAAGAGCGCTTGCGCGAGTGTGGTTGCCTGAAGCATCATAATTTGTTTTTAAAACGAGAAGGAATTTACGATAATCGCCGATAACACGAGTTGTATTTGTTGAGATTATTTCATGATTAAAATCGAAACCATTTGAACTACTATGGCCGGTGTCTTTAATTATTTGTCCAGTAGCTAATCGAGAGTCCAACTACAAAATCGCAAACATGACGTTTCCAATTATCAACACAAAAGTTTCAACCAATCAAAACACGCTATTTCAGCATACCTAAGTGGAATAATCCAGGGAAATGAAAGCGTAATTATTTTCCACTCAAAATGGATTTCGAAAAAGATACTCAAGCATATGTAGTTTCCAAAGAAAAACGACCTATGAAACATTGGCAAGAGTTATTGGTTCATCAAAATATCACTCAATGTCGAAAAGTTCTAAGATGTTATGAATTCAATATCAACAAAAATGAAGAATTTCGATGTGAGGCAATCAGTCAACAGAAACATTTCCGAATTTTACAACAAATAAATCATGCAGACGTCAGCGGCCCCATGAAAGTAAATCACGTGGCGTTTCAGTGAATGTTCTACTGAAAGACAATTTTTCTCAATACAGAAATTTTCATTCCATGGAGCACAAGAGTGAAGTCGTAACAAAAACATCTGACTTTATACCAAACACTTCATTTTTATCTGATCTATTCTAGCACTCATGAGAGGAAAAACCTCGAAACATGCATGCATGGAGGTGGCCATTTTAAACAAAATTAAGAATAATATTTAATGGCACAATCAGCACTTGCAATGGTATCTTCCCTATGGAACATTGCACAAATGGACAGATACAATTCAATGTCCGTATGTGGAAGCAGATGTTTTCTGTCAGATATTTGGAGCATTTCTTTTCAAGGCAGCAACCCGTGCGGCCGATGAACTCGATCTCATTCACAACACTGAACGGGCGAACCCAAACTCTGCCACCGAGTTGGTTATCGTATTCAGGACATATGATTATCGGACCCAGTAATTACCCACCCCACGGACGTGGAGAGTGCTTAGTGGGATTGCTCACACATTAGCGCGCCCTCCGGATGTATCGGGGCTCCAGTGACAGGGGCTGACTGGGATATTCCCGACAAAAAATAATGAATATACCCCCTCATAAACACTCATAGAGTGTTCCCAGAAGCATAGCCTGTGCAGTTAGAGGACGGCTGTTATTGTTATTTGCCGTGGCGGTCCGGGGCGAATTACTGATTTTTGGTGGTGTATTATCTTGTCAGCTGTAAAACCCGGAAAACACATCAGACCCAGTGAATACTCAACCCACGGACGTGGGAAGTATTTAATGGGTCTGCTGTAACACTAGCGCGTCCTTCGGATGTATCAGGGCTCCGGAGACAGGGCCTGACTGGGATATTCCTGACAAAAAAAGTTATATTCATTCACAGACACTAATAGAGTGTACTCAGAAGCATAGCCTGTGTGGGTAGAGAACGGCTGTCGACTTACTGATGTTTGGTGGTGTATTCACTTTCAAGCTGTAGGAAAACGCGGAAAACACACATCACCACCCTAGCCACAGAAATGAGGTAAATTGGCAGGTATAAAATTCCATTTAATGTCTATATTGGCAACTTATTGAGAAATGTTAAAATCATTATTTTTTCCGTCGACCTCGTATTGACATATCTGTTTTATATTCTTCGATGCAAAAAATTGCCACCTTTAATGGCCGAATTGTCATTAACGCGCTTTACTCATGCGTTGAAATATTTCGATCATTAATCGTCTTCATCAATACACTAGCTGATGAAATAGCTATTCACTGTGTTCTACTAAATATTTACTGGCTTGAACAAAAGTCGTGCCCTTGTCTGAAAATATAAACAGTTCGTCTCCTGAATTTAATATGTTTGTAACAGCGTGGGATTCTGTTGATCAAACAAGATGATCTCTGAAAGAACTCATTGCTAGATTAATGAAAAAACAACATAAAATGAGTAAAGTGATGAAAAAGAAGAAAAACTCAGCTCTAGAAGTGCAAACGATTAAAATGGACAATGACCATACATCTAAATAAGAATCTGTTGTCGCAGAACTGAAGGAGAAAATGGAATGAGGTCATTGCAAACAAATTGGCCACTGGAGGTGGGAATGTCCTCGAAAAAAACGACAGATCAAAATTTGTAAGCATTTACAATTGAGAGTATGTTCGGAAAATCAGATTATTCAGTAGAAGCAGATGCCTCCATTTGTGATATTACTTCAATAATTAAAAATTCCACCGGTACACATACAGCCAAAAGAAACATCATTCCATTATGAAAATACTCAAGTAGGTATATTTTAATAAGGCAAATTGTGATGAGAACAGCTTGCTGAACGTAGAAGGCACAAAGGTTATGGAATGTTCGCTCAAACACATAAAAAAAACTACTGGAGTCGAGCCTTGATCAATATCGATGTGACGATGAATGCAGAGTGTTTGGGGATTCCTTGCTTTCGAGATGTTTCAATGAGAAAGGCACTTACCAGACAAATAAGAAGCAATGATTCTGATCTGGAAGGAGAAACTCTCAAAAAGAATGTGGAGTATATTTCGATAGTCATGGAAATCTCAAAAACCAAATAAATTGATAAAATACTTCTTTAGCGCTTGTGACGCCAATAATATAAAATATAACTATGGGCGCACTTGTCCAACACTCTCCCCACTACGTAGGGATCCGCCCTACCCCAGCCTGGTTACTGGCGTGAGTAGTGGGGACTTCGTCAGGGGGTGGAGGGGGAATCTTGCTCAAGGCAATGCTTCCACCAAAAAAAAATTTAAAAAAATATTTTTTTGTTGATTGCACGTTTAACCACGGTTAAAAAACTGTGGTGTACGGCACACGTCACAAACAATTAAAAATTGGGTGATTGCACGCAGTAACAGACATCACAACACAAACTAAACTATAACATTCACACACATGTACTTGACTTGAGACACGAGAACGCCGTCAGTCCTCCACCATTGCCGGAAGTCGAATGTTTTTATGTCATCAATATATCTGATATTTTACCTTCATTTATTAATAAACTGCCCTTGGAAAATATATTTTTTACCTCAACTTTGAGCGATTTATAAGTTAAGTTATTTCACATATGAAACTATTTGCTCTTACTGATTAATCCGATTTTTCGAACATACTCTAAACAGTAAATGCTTACAAACGTTGATATGCGTGGGTTGTACTTTTATTGTCGTTTTTTTAAGATTTTTTTTCGATCAATGGTAATTTTTTTTTTCAATGACCACATTTAGTTATCTTCTTCAGTTCTGCGACACTAAAATTATTTTCCGTGGCAAAATTGCAATCGTTGTGTTTGCATTTTGCAGTATAAATCCCAGAAATGTTCTCATATTTTTTAAAGACCAACCCTTGAGTCAGTATTGTTGCCAAATAACATAAATATTTCTTGGATATTTTATCCTCTTTCTCTATATGCTTAGATTCATGCTTGGAGTATTGCTTGGAAACTAAGAAATTTCACAATTCACGGTAAATTGAAAACTTCTTACGTTTTTAACAGTATTGTGGCTTATGTGAAGCAGTTTATCGCTATTCATGTTATTTGTTGCAAGACACAAACACTTTCTGATAGTTTCTCAGTTTTGCAGTACTTTGGCTGAATGTTTGTGAATAAATCCCTTCTCCTAAATGTTACTTCATATCCCGCAATAGACACTCTAATGAAGGAGTTATTCTGGAAGTTTTTTACCCTTTTCTTGTTAACATTGAACTTTTTTTGTTTTAGGGACTCAACTTGGTGGGGTGTGAGCTCAGCTCTGCTGTGACAGATAGCTTACTAGCGGGGTCCTTGGAAGGGTGAACTTTGAGGGGTAGCGTTCGGCTAGCGTGGAGGCCTAGGCCGGTCAGCGCGTGAAGCTCGCCTAAGGGCGGTCGGGCGTTACTACTGGGGGATCCTGATCTCCCTGGACCTGTTGCATCTGAGGACTAGTTCACAGTACCAAGGATGAGAGTATCCCGAACTTTTGTAATTGTTATTAGTAAAACAATGTTTTACTACTTCAGTTGGTGGCGCTATAGTTCACCCCAGTTGAGGTGACAACTGGACCTTTTTTTTATGAGTGTAATTCAATTTTTTGTTTCACCAAGGGTGCAGTTGGTGATGGTTTCTTGGGGTTGAACTCTGGTTGGTGGTGGTTAACTCGGGTAATCTGGAGGCGAGTGGTTGAAGATGTTCACTCACCGGCGCCGCAATCAACATCTTGCAGCGATGAGGGCATCTTTGCCAGATTGTCTGGGAGGGCTTCGACTGCGCCAGGTTTTGCCTCAGGAGATGGTCAGTAGCTAGATCCCTTTTTGTATCTTCACTCCAGAACTGTGAAATACAGGGAGTTGGAAGCTTCAGCTTTGTAAATGCTATAATTTACAGATTTTAATTTCTGAATATTGGTAATTAGGAATATACCTCATTAATCATTTTAGCAAATTTCAGCTATGTAAATGCTACAATTCACAGATATAATTTCTTGACTTTCTCTTTGTAAATAAAAAAAAAAAATTATTCAACATAATTTTTTTTTACCGGAGTTTGGGGAAGGTGTAACGAAATGTAAAATATTGCGTTACCATTTTTTCGGTTTGTTGAATTTCATGTTGGTAACACCATCTCATTGAGCTGTTCCAATTGCCATTTTTTCTTTTTGGATTCTTCTGATTCTTGACTAGTTTGAGACCTGTGAATACGGCCTGATAGATTTATAAGTCGAGAAACTAATCTTTTATATGCAGAATCAGAGGAGGTTCCAACAAAATCTGATATTTTTTTCATCATCTAAAAATGAAAAGGGATCAATAATTTCAGCAAAACTTTACGTTCGGAGTCTACATCTCCAGTAGGTTCTATGTTCCTGTTAGCAATTTCATAATCAAGTTCCTCAGGTTAGAATTTATTTTAGCTGTGAGCTGTCAAACCTGTCAAATGCTGGGTCTCTTTATTCCTGTTCTTCAGTTAACGAATTCAGAGTTAGTGCATTATTCGACTAGTGACGTTTTTTTACAGTCTTTTTTTATCGTTTCATTGGCCGTCGTGGAAATCCCTCCGACGGTATCTTCAAGGTTTCGATAAACATCGGCAAACATCGAACAAAAAATAATTCAACATCCCCTTACGACTGCCGAATCATTCCAGCCCAACGCCTGGAATTTTTTTTCTACAAGGCTATACTTTGTAATACTACCTATAACAACTATCAAATGATAGTCAAAAATAGGTCTGCTGATTTACATACTAGTTTCATGGTTCACCCTATCATCAGTGAAAACACGGCAGTTTGCCGACACCCTATTGTATATATAAGCGGAAGGTTCGATCATTTTAAATCAATTTTCATTTTGTGAATTCATTGCCATTCGTCGAGTATACCCAGTTCCACATGAAGAATATTTCAATACATTCTATGATGAAATGATGTTACTTTGGCTTCAAACGAAGTATGTGTAACGGTCGGAGTGCTTTCTGTGGTCCTATAGATGGCTCTGATGCTCACTTTTTCAGTGGGTACTAGGGTTGTCCTGGGGCCAGTTGACATAACCAAGTGGAAATCGTTTGCATGTTGTGTACGGGTCTGCGCTGATGATCGGGTAAACCATGAAACTAGTATGTAGATAGACACCTTTTTCCGATTATCATTTGATAGTTATTACAGGAAGTATTGCAAAGTATATTCTTGTAGAAATCTTCGCCAGGCGTTGGGCTGGAGTAATTCGGCAGTCATATGGGGCTATTGGATTATTTTTTGATCGACTTTTGTCGACACTCTTTTGTATTGTATTGCCCTTCATCAAATACACAGTTCCACATGAGAAATATTTGAAAATTTTCCATAATAAAATAAAAATATTGTTACCAATAACAAATGCACATATAGTATAATTCCTGGTCATTATGAATTAATGTTCAAGAAACAGCCCAGCCCCTTGATTACAAAAATAAAGATTTTGATGCATATATCGATATAATAACAAGTAATGTATATTATCTCCGTTATAATTCTACCATCAACATCACATTCGTCAAAGTTTGGTTATATAATAAGACCACAAAGAACAGCACTATTCTATTTGGCTAAAGAACGTAAACTAGAAAACCTCAAAAAAGACCATATCATCTATTTCCACCAAGTCCAAGACAGTTCAATAAAAATATTTTGATGATTTCAATAAGCTAGTGGAGCCATTAAAGTTATGGATTGCATTTCAATGTGCTAAAAATACCGATGTGAATAATGAAATTATATGCATAATTGAGGACCTCCGAGAGGCAGTGATAATAAATTTAAAACCTGTATGATCCAATTAGTGTTCAACCGTGACACAATGCCCATCGATAAATTTGGAAAGGCATCTCAAACACAAAATTGCATGCCAGATTTACTCTCGAAAGCGTCACCAATCAGCACACCTTTCTATATATGGAATCCCTCTTCGTATTCTTAATTCAAGGGCAACCAAGGATATCAGGAAGAGCGTTATTTTTTTGGATCAGAAAATAATTCAACTTACTATCAACTCTGTTTCTGGAATAATTGACAGCATCAGTTTCCTACCAAAAGATATATCTGTATCACTAGGAGAGGGGTATACAGATAGTGTTTTAATGAGCCTAACATAGGAAAGTTTTCGAATAGAGGTGATCAGATAACTTTGCTTGTCGACCAGCAGCAGCAAAATCAGCTTTGTCGAAATTGTACTTCAGTGTCCTTGTGTTCTTTTAATTTTATTGTATACCATTCTGTCAAGTTGGTTGGAGTTACATACATTTTTCACTATTTACTGTCTCACTTAATAGTGGCGACAAGGTACTACGAATCCATATAACATAATGAATACTGATTAGTTGAACAAACTTAATAAAGTCGATGCAAACTTAAATTCCACCGATACGTCTTCCGATGTAATCGTCTAAGAACATTTTTGACATAGGAAATTTATATAAATAGATTAGAGATTTTTTTTCAATATGACAAAGTTTATAGGGAAATCAGAAGAAATTGATAATAAGAGGAAAATATTGCTGGTTCACACTATGGGGACGACAAGGATTAAATAATTTAATCCTGATGATCCCGAAGACAAATCCTATGATTTGGTTACGCTTATAAAAGGACATCTTTACTCACCGCCAAGTGATATTTCCGAAAAGAATCGTTTTTGAATGTGGATTTAAGAAGGAGAAACTGTATCAGATTTTGTTGCCGATCTTAGAAAACTATGTGAAAATTGTGCCTTTGAGTGTTATTTAGGTAATAATTCGACCTTTGATAGTCAAATTTGACAACAATCCATAAATGGTTTGAGAAATTCAAGTTGATTGCAAAGACTGATGCAACTGAATGCAACCTCATAATATATTCGAAGATTGTGTAAAAGTGACACTGGCTATGGAATCTGCTCAGAAGGAGTCGAGAGAAATACAAATTTTTAGTCACATTCTTCTCAAAATCAGTTGAGACCACCACCACAGTTTTAACAAAAAGTGATTGCTTCCACATCTTGGTTATAAAATGATGTAAGACGCTATACACGTAGATACTACTCATCTGGCGAATACTTGTACATTAATCCAGTCGCGATGCTATAGGTTTTTTAAATTTGGACATCTCGCAAGTACTAAGGAGCAATTCTGAACCAAATTCCCGGACTGCCTGGTCTCAAGAATTCAAAAATGAAAACATCGAAATCAACTCCAACCTAATACAGAAGATCAATCGGATCAAAATGAATAATAAAATGAAAATTACTATTTGAATACCCTGAAATGTTGCATTCCTGTAAGAATAACGAACAAAATGGTACAAGGGTTTCCATAAAATTTATAGAACACAAAAATTAGCTTTCCCTCAAAAAGAAATCACAAGTGAAATCTCTCCGCTGATTTTCTCGATCTTGTACTACGTCTGATGTAAACAGATAAGTGGAATGTATGGTACAAACTAAAAAACAGTCTCTGTGTGGAATTATGGATGACTCTCCAAACGTCAATACAAAACTTGCAAATTTTTGCTCTACATTACAGAAAAACTCCAAATACATCAACTGGTCTTTCACCTTGTATATTGATTTTAAATAGAAATATCCGAACGAGATAAGATTCACTAAAACTTCGAACATCGAAGAATACTATGTGGAGTATTCTCTAGACAATGAATTGAAACATTTTGTTTCAAATGAACCAGTGCAAGTTATGAAGATAAATATGGAAAATTGGAGTTTAGAAAAATCGTCCGGAGAGGTGGTTTACTGCACTATATGATAAATGTAAATGGATAGATTGGATACACCATGTAGATCAAATAACAAGAACTGGCATACAAACTAGTGATGATGAACAGTAATCATATTATAGCCCTTCGGATTTTTCAGAAAAAGCAATTTAGAAAATAATATAAGAATCATTGAAATACAGAATACTCAAATTAGAGAGGAATCGACCAGTCTCGTAGATGGGTCATCTGAGTTGCAAATCCTCGAATCTCGAGAGGCAAGATGAACAGAGAAACGAGGATTCATCAAAGACTGATAATGTTCACATAAGACGTAGTACAAGATTGAGAAAATCAGTGGAGATATTTTACTTGTGATTTCTTTTCAAGGGAGAGATAATTGTTGTGTTTTATTCATTTTATTGAATCCCATCCACCATTTTGTTCATTACAGTTGAGTTTATTAGTGTCACATATTTTTTGTACTGTTTGCTGTTCAGTCAAGTATTGAGTACATTTTGATTGTTATAAAAGTATTTTCAAAAACTAATATGGGGAAGATGTCACTCAGACAATTCCACAAATATTGAGATATATGAAAGTTGCAACCAGGAATCTACAACCGGATATGAGAGTTCCACAATAAAAACATTTGATGAATGAGTGAAAAATTAACCACTATAGTACTTTCACCAAATTGAAAGCGAGCATAGCTGAACGAGTAAACAGAACTTTGGAAAATCGAATGTGGAAAAAATTCAGCCTACAAGGAACCTACGAATGGTTGGATATTCTATCAAAAATAGTTTGTAACTATAACATTTCGCACATAGAAGAATAGGAATTAAACCGATAGATGCAACAAATATCATTAAAAGTATTTACTCAAAGACGCTTACAGTAACCTCAAAACAATTTACACAAGATAACAAAAATTGAGAATAAATGATCACTTAAGAATGAGTGAATACCGATAGGCAAATGCTGAAGGTCTGAACCAAAATGGTTCATTGAACTAACTTTTGACTGTGAGAAAAGTCAAATCCTGTAGTGAATTTATTTAAAAATCATGTGATATTGACATACCTACAATGTGGATTTTATGAAGAAAACCTTCAAAAAGTCAAACATCCTGATGTATTTCTGGTTGAAAATATTTTGTGGAATGTGGACACAAAATCTAAATTAAATAAATAAGTCTAAGCAACAACTATAATTCGTCGATATCAAAAAATTATTTTATATGATACTTTTATCAAATAAAATATTATAATATTTGCATAAAATTATTATTTATATAATACTTACTTCATAAATTATTCACAGAATATATCATTGAAAATTATTTGTTCATGCATTTAGAAATATAATATCTGACACGAGTACAAATTGACTTTGAAGGTCACTGAATTCGTTCGTACTGAATTTTTTGAAATTTTCTAGACGAGTTTGTAACCAAACGTGATGTTAGTACATTTCAGGTAGGTAATTTGATATCTGAGACGAGCACTTGCTGACTTTGCAATAAGTCATTGAACCTGTCTCAATTTTCTTTCGCTTGTCCGGGCATGTTTGTAATGTATGAAATGACAAATATAGTTGACCTTGAAATAGGTCATTGACTCCCTCCTTCCAAAGCAGTCTCATTATATCTCTTCTATATATTGGGTCCATCACATAGCAATCACTACGGCCCGTGAAACCACAATTTGGATTCAAACAATGCATTGAAACCTAAACCACGTGCACAATGTCGGCGAGATTATATGTGGTAGGTACATGTCTCTATTCAAAATTTTGAAAAATTATTTGTATTTCAGCTACGTGATGTGATACGAAATGTTTCAATAGATTGAATGTTGATTTTAACCACCCCGATGAAATGGTCGTATGGGACCAACAGTATAATACTGTTGAGTTCAATATTAGAGGACTGTTCAATCTTATAAATAAGTTGAAATAATATTAATATACCGCCTGATTGAAGCTTGGGCATAGTGAATGACTTAAGAGGTGCGACTTTCGATTCAGTACATGAAAGTTTCACTCCATGTTTTCCTTCACATTCTTTGAAACAACGTAAACGCAGGCACCGTAACTTGTTTCTGACATCCGCAAACCCATGCAATAATATATACTTTTACTAGTTCGTCACATAAAACGTATCGAGATAACCTCAGATCTGAAGAAAATTGAAACTATGAATCAATCGACCCACATTAGCTTTTCTGAACATAATTTTTCTGGAAAATATTTGGTTATGATAATGCAAGTGCTAACGAAGCCTAACGGATCAAAAATAGTAGCTATTTTCGAAAGAATCGTGCGCTTTGATAATTCAGTTGGTCTCATATGATGTATATTGAAAGTGGGATTATCAGATCTGCATTTCCATGAAATACCCAATATCTTGCTCGCGTGATCTTTCGTCATATACCGCTCAGCAAGCACATAACATAACTGGGCAGTTAGGCGATGTTCTATTTTGGTAATAAAGAAACATTCATTTGCAATAATACGATATCACTTGAACGTAACTACAGTACGTTGATTGTCACATGTATGTTAATTTTTCATATTTGATTGTAATATACCCGTGATATATAGAAAATGTAGAAACGTTATGTTTTGTTAAACATTCTAAACTGATGTACCCACAATGTATTTTTATGATGTTTCTACAGCAGAACAACTGTTCTATTAATGTGCTTTTAAAAGACGATGTCGCTTTTTTCGTAAATTTGATACACAATTATGTAACTTAGAAGTTTTCAGGATATGTGCCCCGAACGTAAGCTGGGTACCGTATTTGAATGTACCTTCCACATATTCCAACTTCTTTCACACAGACAGAGGTCGCTGAGCTGATTTTAGAGTTAGTAATTTTATGACTTGTTCTTGTTAGTTGTTACGTGATACGCCATTGTTTTGCGTGAGTGGAGGTAGAAAATGAAAGAATTGTTTTATTTATAAACCAATTAAACAGTTGTCCCAAAAACAACAACGTACTTTTAGAAATCAAATTGTTAGAATTTCACAAAATGAATGTTTATTATCATGACCTACAAAATCAAAATTGCCCAGCACATTACAAGATGCACCCGATGCTCTGGCCACAGAATAATACTGAAGAACTTCTTTAGTATTATTCTGTGCTCTGGATATTCGATACCCATTGAATAACAAAATTATTTTCAATCGGTTATAGCCTAAATGACGAAACTACGTTCAGTGGAAATGGTCATGCCTTTGATATAAAATCAGAATGCTGTTCTTTCGTTCAGAATGTATAAATTCCAGTGAGTGAAATAACAGAATTATGGCAAAGGTCAGTTCTTCTCGTGAAATTACTGATTAAAAAAATTATTTTGTTGAAACAAGAAATTTATCCTATGAAACAAGCTCGTATTTTTACTGATGAATAAAAAGATGTAATCGATTTAGGTGAACTGAGAGAAAACATTCATTTGTTTCTGTTCAGGTGAAGTATAGCCAAATGAGGAGATATTGAATGATTGGCTTCGTCATTCAAGAGGCGGCTAAGAGAAGAAACCAAAAATATCTAATAGTCAGAGACGAAATTTAAGAAAAATTCAATGATAATATATTACAATTATTTGAATTAAATCTATGTTTTCAATCCTATATGGTAATATGAATGAATACGTCTCTGAAAGAATCACTACTGGTGTTTTATTGGCATTTCATCCAGCTGATGTTTATTAAAAGTATTCACTTAAGTTGTCGAGGTATGGAAAACACTATTATTTAGTGTTTTAGGAAAAAAAAAATATTTTCTATGGAATGTTTTGCATGTTCCACAATCTAATTTTGAATAATCATATCTTGAAGTTAGTCTGTAGGGTACGAGTATTGTAAAAAAATATGGATTTGGTACCAGAGTAAAGTACCTAGTTATATTTTTGACAACGTTGAAAATCGTTATGAAAACATGTTAAAATTGTCTGTTGCTTGGCCCGCGAGTATTCGTTGACTTTTCACTGTGATAGCAGTTATTATTATGTGATTATTGTAGTAAAAATATCAATAAAAAACATTTTTTTTTTATTTCAGCTTTGATATTGATATAATTGTATATTTGAACGTGATTTTCAATTCTGAACAACTTTTCAAAATGATATTTATTGGTATCACATATAAAAGTACTTCAACTCTTGAACCAAATTCATACTTTTTGACTCTACTTGTAAACAACTGATTTTTTTAAGTTGAATGGTAATGAAACAAACATATGTAATCTAAATATTACATCAATATTGAATAGTAATATTGAGAGAACATTTTATAGCAAGGATAATTCACTTTACTCAATAATGAAGTATCTACATTGCAGCGATACATTAAAAACAACAAACTTCTTATGATTACATTTGGCAACATCACAAAAAAATTGTGTGGCGATATTACTGGTATGATATGAAAGTTCTGTGTTGCGGAAATTTGGCGGTTGCAGGGAACTCCCACGAACATTTAAAGGACAGTACAAGGGACGTTCAATGCCTCTGTGTATCACTACGTTACAGACAGGTAATGCTTTTGTGCTTGCTGGTCGGGTGATTCACCCAAGTATCCTCGGCCTTGTAACTTTTTCATCTGAAGAAAAAACCGTAACATACTTCTTACATCTTTACAGTGGTTTGTTGAGAGCCATTCAGTGACTGATTCCAATTATCTACATGTTGACACCTGTCAGAGACTCACTCATGATTACGTCGAGTACTACGGGGGTCAAATGGCCAGCTACGTTGCCAGATCTTATCACGCAGGACTTTTTCCTATGGCTCTATCTCAAAGAGTGTGTTTAGGTTGAAGCCCTTACAACTATCGATGACCTCAACAGCAGAATACGCCATGAGAATCAGACGTTAGACGTTAGACAGCGTCAGTCTCCGAAGAGAATGAGCACTCAGGGTTGTTATAATTAGGATTTTTTTAATCCATCTGTGCTTCCTGCTTATCAAAAATCAACAACGTTTGCTCATGACAGTACAATTTCCTAACATCCATGTACAGTAACTGCTTCTTAACTTATCATTAAAAATATTCAGTTCAATGTCAGAATAATTTATTTATCTTAGTGAAATTATGAGAGGAATGTATAATGTTTTATATTGTTGAATTCGGGATTAACGATAAAAAATATGACAACTCATTTCGCATTCATTAGATATATCGTGCTAACAACGGGTCTCCATAATAGTATTCAACTGGCATGTTTGGAGACTGTCGTTCAGATTTTTCTGCAATAAATTATTTTGCAAATGTCGTTGTTCTGGATCAACGATACAACTGAAACTTGTCAGTTAATTATTTTGATGTCACTTGACATAACTATATGTCGCATTCGAAAACGTAAAATGATTAATAAAATCCCGTTGTATAGTAGTTCCCCACATTTGTGAATCCTTCAAAGGGAGACCGTTCAAAGAGGGCGCTGAAGCGTTGAATACAACATGCAACTTCGTGGAAGTAATTGATTCCTTCAGCACTTCGTGATGAGCCAAGTGATATTCGATTTCATCTCTTGAATAGTCGCTGACGTTAGTTTTGTGACCTAGTTACTCGTATTCATTCAAAAATTTCATGTAAGGGATCTTAAATTTTCATTAGTCAAGAGTCGTCTTTCAAGAGAAATTGATGGTTTAACCGTATTTTCTCTTAATTCACCTAATAACTTGGGGGAATTTTTGAATGGGACTGAGACTACGTAGGATCCGTTTTCGTTTGTCTTTGAATTTCAAATAAAAGTATTTACGCATTCCTGCCTTTTGAGTGACCACGATTTTTCATCATCAACTTCGACTAAGGGTTCGCAAGACCAAGAGACTATAGTCTTGGTCTTGATACAAGACCAAGACCGAGAACAAGACCTAATGAATCTTTTCAAGACCAAGACTTGACTTTCGAGGCCAAGACCAAGACTTTCTCCCGAAAGTATTGGTCTTGGTCTTGGTCTCGAAAGAAAAATAATGAACCAATGGAAAATGTTATGGTATTTTATTTTGAATATTTATTTTTTCATATGATAGGTTTTTAATTTTTGTTAATTTAAAATCAAAAATTGATTTTTCAAATTCAATATTGCAATTAAAATTCAAGTTTACAACATATAGGTGTTTGTTGTAAGGTCGCAGTGGATATTACGTATTACAATTTCCTCGGGATTTCGATTCCACCCCTCTGCCGCAACTACACCTTACACATCACACAATAATTCTTTATAAAATGGTCAATAAAAACCTTATCAACATTCCGACCCTTTTAAACCTTTTTTCTAGCTTGTCAGGCGTCGGCCTCTATGATGTGTGGGACCAAGACTGATCAGAACTGTAACATGGCACTGACAAGATATGTTTTTCATACCATAGTGACAGCGATCTTTTACAATATTTCCAAATAAATTACAGTTTTCTGCTGAAATATCTACCGAATATCCAACGGTCAACCCTACTGCTACTGCATTGTTGCTCAATCTCAAAAGCATTATTCTAACTGCGAAATAGCTCACAGGATAATTATTATCAGCTGGTATTAATTGTGGTAATGTGGTTCAATGCATTATGTAGATATATTACAAATAGCTGGATTACTAATAATAGTAATTATTATTACATTTCTTGTTCGTTGTGGAGATGATTTTGCGATTTCTTTCTCTTGAATAATGATCTATTTATCTACATTAGAGATATACAATATATATATATATATATATATATATAATATATATAAGGCGAAGGGCAGTCTTGACTGACTAGTTAAGGAAAAATGCGGATGGATCTTGAGGATGCAGTCAAAATACTGGGCTGTTTAAAAGAATACTTTCTGTTAATTGGTCGAGCTTTCGGAAATGTTTATTTTTTCATCAAGACATTGAACATTAGGTTTATAGTAAGAAGTCAACATTGATGAGATGTATACAAAGTCATGATTCATGATGGTGGAAAACATCCGATTCCGTTTTTAATAATTATTATAATAATTTTGGTTCAAACTCTCCTATTATATTCTCTCCATCCAAGACAAATCTGAGGATGCGCGCAACAAATTTCTTGAAATTTGTTGACAGAACACAGCAAGGGACATTGAAACTGAATAGTTAGGTCACCGAGGTCTCCATTAAACCAAAACCGGAAGCACTGCACCTTCCACCAAATTCACAGACAATACTCTTCAGAGGTCACTGAATTCGAATGAGGTCTCCAGTCAACAAAAAACCAGAGACACTACAAGTTTAACCAAAATCATAGACAGAACTCAGCAGAGGCCACTGAATTCGAATAACGAGATCCCCGAGGTCTACATTCAATAAAAAACTGGAGATACAACAAATTCAACCAAATTGATAGACAGAACCCAGCAGAGGCCACTGAATTCAAATAACGAGGACTCCAAGTTCGCCACCGGAGATAATACATTTTCATTATTTTTTTGAGCAAGGCAGATCCAGGACCTACAGTTTGAATAAAAGTGGATTCCAAACCACTCTAGCTCGATGGCAGACGGCGGGAATCGAACCCGGACCGCCTGGGTGGAAGGCAAATGTTCTAACACCACGACCACTTCGGTTAAATCAGTGCCTCCATAATTTTGTTCGGAGGAGACTTCGGTAACTTCGTTATTCGAATTCAGTGGCCTCTGCTGAGTACGTGAATTTGGTGAAAGTTGCAGTGCCTCTGGTTTCTGTTGGGTGGAGACCTCGGAGACTTCATTATTCGAATTCAGTGTTCCATGCTGTGTCCTGTCTGAAAATTTCAGGAAATTTACAGCGCCCTCAGATTTTTATTGGGTAGAGACTTCGTTTTTCGCACTCAACCCCAGTGCCTCCGCCTATTATGCCGTTACTTTTTATGTATATAAGTTACTTTTATTTGAAAACAACTGGAACGGATAATAAAGACTCTATTATGATTATTATTATTATTTTTCAATTTTGTTTTGCATCCTGTTTTATTTTCAAAACTGATATTTTAAATCGCAAAACATAAAATTTATTACTTACATACTTCTTCAGTTGTGTCCAAGGACTCCAAAGCTTTAGGTGGACCAGTCCAACATCCGACTGATGAACTGACAAACCCCTATCGACGTAACTTTCATTTTCGATTAATTAAACAAGTTTCATCGGTTACCGCTGTCTAGAACTGTTGGCAACGCTGTACAGTAAATATGACAGTGACAATAATTCTGTGCAATACCTTGTGGACAGTGGCAGAACTATTTTTGTCTTTTCGTTCATGTATTATTATATATATATATATATTGGAGCGATTTACCGTTTTTTGTCCGAGGTTTTGCAAATCATTATTAAAAATATAAATAATTTGATTTTATGTCTGAAAACGAATAGTTCCTCAGTGTTCCTCCCATCTAGCCATGAGTTGAAAACTCTTGCTAGATGGTGGTGGGTACATAGAAATTTTTTCCACCAATAGTTATTTAGGCCATCGGGGCCTGGAGCAGTAAAGTTCTTCGAGCCTTTGAGGGCCCGTCGAACTTCTTCCGGGGCTATTGCATTGCGCAGTTCATTGAGCTCAGGTTGACGAAGCCTCCTGCAGAAAGCTTCGAACTGCGCTAGGGCAGGAGTATCTACGTTGAGTGGTTGCAGAAATTCGTAAATGCCCTTCCAGAAGGTTTCTACCCGATCAGCCGCCGGCAGAACGTTATTATTATTTTTTTTTTATCCGTTAGGAATTACCCAGTCAGGCCCTGTCTCCGGAGCCCCGACACTTCCGGAGGGCGCGCTGGTGTGTTATTAACCCCAGTAAACACTCCCCACGTCCATGGGGTAAGTGATTACTGGGTCCAAGAATCATGTGCCCTGAGTAGGCGGAGTGAACCAAGAATTACGGCCTTCTGCATTCGCCCGGCTAGGATTTCTGCCATGTCACGGCAAGCCGGTATGATTTTCAACTTTGAGAGCAGTGTGTCCATCATTCCGCCAAGGACCCCTATTATCAGAACCACCATTTTGACAGAATGGTTTGGGTGAAGCCTCAAAAAAAACTCAATGACGAAAATTGTCCTACTTTGATGGTCGAGGATTACTACATCAGGCTTATTGGCTTGTATTTGCCTGAGGGTGGGGAATGAATACTTCCAATAGATTCGGCACCTTTCATTCTCCACCACGGACTCAATATCCCCCGGAGCATAAGGCAACACTGGTGTCTCGTCTACACTGTACGAGTGTCGTAGATGGTAATACACCACTCGTTGGGCCGCGTTATGTCTGTGGATATAGGCTGAGACCGCGAAAGCTGGACAAGGTGACAGCAAATGCATTATGGTCTCAGCTGCCATACGACACGCTCTGCATCTAGTGTCAGGGACCTCTATACCCATCACGCGACTGCGGTAGACGAGAGTGTTAAAGACACCATCCTGGCAGGCCATTATGAATCCCTCGGTCTCCGAATTCAGCCCACTTGACCTGAGAAACGAGAAGTTCAGGTCTCTGGATAAGCCAAGGTCTTCAATGTTCTTGAAGAAGACCCCATGCTTCGGCTTATCCTTGTATAGCTGCAGGAGCCTCTCACACTCCGCAGCATTTACGTGGGCTTTTTGCTGAACGGGTTCCAACTCAATGATAGAGTTTGGGTTTGTCCGTTTAGTGTCGAATACGAGACCGAGTTCATCGGCTGCACGGGTTGCTGCCTTGAAGAAAAATGCTCCAATCCCTGCTTTTCCATGATCACATACCAAGCAGAGAAGGGGATCTGAACTCATGATGACTTCACAGGCTCCATCCAGTACCATTCTGTTATGCAGACACTCTAAACTTAAAAGTCCACGGCCTCCCCGTTGTCTAGGGAAGTATAAACGTGGATCGGACAATTTAGGATGCAAGGTCCTATGCAGATGCATCATTTTGCGAGTTTTAACATCGAGTTGTCGCAGCTCCTTCTGAGTCCATTTCATTACTCCAAAGGAGTAAAGTAGAATCGGAACGGCAAGCATATTAGTTGCAGCAACTTTGTTCTTTCCCGACAATTTTGATGACCAGATCTGTCGGAGTTTATGCTGATACTTGCCGCGGAGAGAGTTTTTAACAGTGTTTACCTCTTGGGAGTGGCGTTGTTCTTCTCCTAGGTAAGTATACGTCTCTCCGGCACCCAGATGATGTAAGATGCTTCCGTCTACGAGCTGAACGTCCTCTCCGTATTCCTCGCATCTTCCTCTTTTGAGATGAACCGTGGCACATTTGTCAATCCCAAACTCCATTCCGATAGAATGCGTGTACTCTTGCACCACCCTTAAGGACTGATCTAGATCCTTTTCCCCAGAGGCATATAGTTTAAGGTCGTCCATGTAAAACAGATGGGTGACCTTATGCTGGGGGTGCCGCAGTTGTATCCACGGGTTTTCCGTGAGTAGTGAGATGCAGAAGAGAAGAGGGCTGAGGGAGTCTCCCTGAAACACGCCCCTTCTAAAGATAACCTGCTCTGTTTGGACTCTGACTTGACCAGATGATATGGTAAAGCGAGTCCTCCAGAGCGGCATCAGCTGTTCCATGCATCTCACTATTTGATCGGGTACTGCAAGGCATCTGAGCAAATGCATGATGAGCTCATGCGATGTTGTATCAAATGCCTTGCGATAATCGATCCAGGCCATTGAAAGGTTAAGCTTGTACTGCACGGAGTCCTGCGTAATGCATCTGTCGATCAGCAGGTTTTCCTTGCAGCCAGCGACACCCTTCTTTGACCCTCTTTGCTCATATATCCGTTCATACACCGGCTCAACCGCGGAGAGTATTCGCATGTACAAGATGCGTGTAAACATCTTATAACATGCGTTCAAACATGTTATCGGTCTGTAGTTTTTCGGATCAGACAAATCTCCGTTTTTGGGGATTAGCACGGTTCGCCCCTCGACAAACCAATCCGGAATCTGTTGCTCCCCATCTATCCATGAGTTAAAAACTCTTGCTAGAAGGTGGTGGGTGGATGGAATTTTTTTCCACCAATAGTTATTCAGGCCATCAGAGCCTGGAGCAGCAAAGTTCTTCGAGCCTTTGAGGGCCCGTCAAACTTCTTCCAGGGTTATCAGATTGCGCAGCTCATTGAGCTCAGGCTGACGAAGCCTCCTGCAGAAATCTTCGAATTGCGCTAGGGCTGGAGTATCTACGTTGAGTGGTTGCGTAAATTCGTAGATGCCCTTCCAGAAAGTGCGGGTTATCCACAACACGTGGAGGCTCTTGGAATAGGCGAGAAGGTTTATCGCGGAACTCCATATTTTCCGCGATGCTTCTCGCCCGCCTCACTAGTGACTGTTTTGCAGCCACCAGCATTCGTATCCTATCAAGACAGTACTGTTTGATAGTAAACAGCACGCCTTGATTTAGTGTGTGTTGAGCTCGTCTTAAATTTGCCGCACTGCGGGCGTGAAGGGCCTATTGGCCGCCACGTAGTCCGCCACACACTGGATACGAGACGCGTGTTGTCTCGCCGACTTGATCTCAGCTTCCATCTTGTGAATGCGTCGCTCATGCCTCCCAATCCGAGGGGTGGTATCCCTCCTCTCAGCTTGGGACAGGGCCTGAGCGGCGTCATACACGGCAGAGTTGATATGCCAGAAGTCAGCCTCTTCTGAAAGAACATCGTGAATCTCCGCATTCACCCGTGCCAGTTGTTGTGGCTTCAGGGGCTTGGTGTTATGAAGCGCCCTGCGGGTTCTGATGCCTTCCGTTGGTGGTATGATGCGGTCCTCCTCTACAGCTAGATCAACACGTGGCATATCTGCCACGTCTGCCACTGCGTTAACCGGCTGAGGAGGGGCTCTAACATAGCCTCGAACCCGAGGGTGGGATACATATTCCCTTATGTTTTATGCGGAAAAGGCAGCATGCTCTGGGTGTATTTCACACCACAAAGCATGCATTCTCGCCATGTATCTTCTTCGGGCGGGCTCACTGCTCTCATAGCAATGCAGAAGACTGTCCCTTAGTTCATCCGTCCACTGAAAGCGTCCGTTTTCATTGCGGTCGTTATATAGTGGAGAGAAGGGTACTCCGTATTCATTCAACATTGTTGATACCTCTCTGGCACATTATTTTCGAACTTGTTTCGAAATATTTAAAAATTATGACAACTCTTTGTAATATATGTTTTTTATTTAAGGCAATCAATAAGCACACACAAAAATGTATTATTTAAATTCTTATTTCACAATGAAACAACAAAATAACCTACAGTATCTGTAATTACTAAAAAGTCAGTCAGTCACAGTCACTTTTGAATAGATATAATAATGGGAAATAAAATTATTGAAAAATAAAAACTCGGATAGAAATGGCATATTTTGATTGCTAGCATAATTGAATACTTGAAAATACCAAATGATGTTTCTTAGGTTACTTATGGAGTCCAAAATTGAATTACCCAAGTTGCATCATCGTCTACAACAATTAAACACTCGTAGATATATGTACGGATGATAATGAAATCGTCTTATGTTAATTGAACTTTTCTTGCTTAACTTTTGGCAAATTCAGTATTTAGCTTGTCAATATCCGGCTGTTTTAAAAATTCAAACTCTGTAGAAATTATTTTAGAGTCGTTTGTATCGAAAATTCTCGAACTATTTTTCTCTTCCACATATGCCTGAATGGTAGGCTGATTGTGGCTGATGCCACGACGGGTGTTGAATTATATCCAACAGATACTCGTCTAATGTTCCTCATTGCAGAGAAGAGGAATCAATTACAAGTGCTCGTTGTAACTAACTAGCAGAATTTTGTTTTCATTCAGACAGGGGGACCACCTGCATACTAGTTCCGTGGTTTTGCCTCTCATCAGTGCAAGGGTAGGCCAATACAGACAGCCCTGAAGTCATCTATTGCATGTTCGAATCATCTAAGATGTCTGAATCATCACATCACTCCTGCTATTCAGTCAATCTGATCTAACGAGATGGGTCTAGGCCGCTCCACCCCGCGAGCAGAACAAGAAATACTCCAAGTCTCCGGGTTGGGAGAATTATTTTGAAAATGGGCATAAAGCTGATTGGGGCATATCTATAGGAGTGATAGCAATATGATAGCATATATTTTCTTTTCATTTAATTTAAAGTAGTTTCAACAAAATATTTAAAGAAATCCAAATATGCCAGGCACTTTTGGCGCCTTTTACCCTCGGCGCCGTCGTGTGCCTCACGACCTTGTCCATATGGACAGCGCGTCCCTGGTGGTCTTACGGATGAATGAAACTCGTATCCCATGGAGTAA
Organism: Chrysolina americana; assembly: GCA_958502065.1. Taxonomy (NCBI): domain Eukaryota; kingdom Metazoa; phylum Arthropoda; class Insecta; order Coleoptera; family Chrysomelidae; genus Chrysolina; species Chrysolina americana. Next base: position 21,047,214 of record OY293421.1, on the reverse strand, counting down.
CTTTGCATGCACCATAAAAGCGGCCAGGATGGGATACTATTTGGTGTGAAATATCTGTCAACTACTAGAGCTAGCTCCAATGAGGAACGGAATGTAAAATTCATAGTAGATACGCTTCATGGAAAATCTGTTCTTAATTTCATCAAGTAAATGAAATGTTTTATGAAACATTGATAGGTACTTACATTTGATCATTTATTATTCCATGATTTATTCGAGATATAATAACCTTCCCAAGTTTGGGTTAGAAAAGAGCGATTTAGATTTTTATTTGGATTCTGATATCACACTCACACAATTACATCCCTTCTGGTCATCTGATATAGATCAAGGAGTTCAATTTGTAAGAAGCGCGGTGGCTCGAAATAGATTTATTGAAAACGAAACATTCATACAGCCATCCACTGGATAAGGAGGACTAATTCGATAAAGTTTTACCGCTAATTGGTATTCTAAAAGTGAATAATTTGGAATAAGGTATTTTCAGACACCACTTGTGAATTGGTGAAGAAATGGTACTTTATTTGGGTCATTCAGCAAAATTTCTTCCAAATGGGAAAGCGATACGTTTAAACTCGAAAGATATATCCATAAAAATGGCAATTTCTTGACTATTATTGGTAGTGGTTCCGAATGAGTATATTGTATTTTTATTATAATAAAATAATTGATTCCCGACTGGGATAATTATTCACATTCATTGCATAACTCACCCTGTTTGTATATCGTATATTGTATATTGAGCGAGATAGGAATGCCTGAAGAGTTTCTGTACATTTTGTGCCAGCAATAGGTATCTCTGATTGGGTGATAACTGGAACCTCGATGGATTCAGTCGCAGCTGAAAATAAAACAAAATAATATTATATTCCCAGTAAGGATTTTTGCGAAAAATAAGAAATATTTGTGTTCACTTGTAAATTTTTGTTCAATTGTCAATGGTTCAGAACCAAATTGATGTTCAGATCAATGATGAGAAAGTTCTCACATCTAAATTCAATAATTAAATTGTGGATAGACACTTGAATGCAAAGCACTCTACTGTCGTTGAGACCATCCTGTGTTAACTGGGACGTCTATGCTAGACAACTCCACTGTGACCATCTCCAAACATACACACACGTTTGTTCATTTCACCAACATCGACCGAATACGCCAGTGTGATGAATTGGTCGAATACAAATGCTCTCTGACCATAGACAGTGTTTTCCTGGGGCATGGCCCTGTCTTACACAACAGGACAGGAATCAGGACCAAGGCAGGCTCAAAAATCAGTTCTCTTATCGCAACATTTTGAGTAAATACATTATTTTTGCTTCATCATTAGTAAACTAAGTGGATTCTGGGTATTCATCAGTCCTCGGTTTAGAAAATAAATGATGACAAATATGTGAGAGAACCCCACACCATTCTAATGGAAACTGGGAGCCGGTGAAATTCGTTGAAGGTCTGATATGATATATTTTGAGTCGAGGTGATCAAAAGTGTCCATGGACCCAACTTTGAAAAATGGACCGTTTTTTCCTTACAAGATGTTGAATGATTTCAGCTGAGACTAACTTAGTTATCCACACATTCCACTCAGCATATAGACATATCTCTTGTTTTAAAATAATTAATTCAGGAATTTGGTAGAAGATGTTTGTTATGTACACGGTGATTTATTTTCAATTATTAATGTTGAAATAACCGCAGGAGCAAGGCACCATTAACGAGCTGGTCCATGTGAAATAATATCCAGTGTTAATTATCTACCTAACGAGCTACCCTTCAATCATTTCTATTTTTGAATAGATAGTTCAAAATGATCTCGATTACTATCTGCCTTTCACATTCAAACTGAGAAGCTTGAAAAGTTCCGTAAATGAAAAAAAATAAATTATAGAGAATAGGTACTTTTTGAAGACTATTAATAATTCGTTCTATTTCGAGCATTCATACTAATACTTCAATTCCAAAGAAAACATTCCAACGGATATTTGAAAGAAAAAATAGAATAGGAAAAACACTGAATATATAAAAAAAAAGGAAATTAACAACAGGCGAAGTAGACCTGAAGCAGGGAGATCAATTATTGGGTCCAAATTGTTCAACATATTATGACAAAAAACTAGATCAATCAATCTATGTGCTTAGGTGAATCGTAATGATATTAACATGCTGACATCCATTAGCAGCATCAGATATAACATGTGAGTCTTCTGGAGGAGTAACTAATATTTTTTTTATGTCGAGCATATCTCATGAACCACAAAATATCGATTATACGAGCATGCTCCGAGAGTACGAGCTCCAGACTTGCAAGTACAATAATACTCTCGAACTTTTGTATCGTCATTATCTTCTTCTGCATGGTCGATTTAATCAATGTTATTGGGACGATACGAAACCCAAAATTGTTTTTTTGGGGATTATAAAAATCGCAAAAGACTCTTTAACATATTTATTGTTTATTAACATTTCAAGTTGAAATTCATCCTCATCTTTCTATCTGGAGTTTGTTTTGAATCCAAAATGGAGCATGTTCAATTTGGTAAACACCAATCGAAAGTCCTTTCAGATAATTCAAAGTAAAAATTGAATAGGTTGGTACTTTTTGAGAATTTAAACGGACCCACTCCTGGTGCTTCGACACATTCATCTGCTATTTTAATGGGTTGGGGAACTTCACCTCCATTTGCCATTAGAAGAAAAAAAATGTTCGATGAAACACCTTTATTGTGTCTGAAATATTAATAAATAACCTAGTAACATTCAACACCTAGTCGCAAAAAACCTCTATAACATGAATTTGAGACTATGTTTGGAATAGCATCAGTAACATTCAGCGATTATTACTGAGAGCCATATCTACAGATGAGACCCATTTCCCATATGAATGGTGCGGGGTTCTTTGCATATTTTTCATATTTTTCAAAGGAATTTATATTTTTTATTGTCTGTTCATCATGTCATTAAGAGGGTTCAAACTGACTGATGTCAGTTAGATTTCACTGTTACTGAGCACTGTAATTTGTGAACGCCGTGACATTTCGATGAGGATCAAAACTGGTCTTTCCTTTATGAACATATTTTGATTGGTAACATATCGTAACAAGGTTAGAGCCAGATCTGACGCACAGCATTCTCCAAAAGATACACATGTCTGCTTGGCGCCAACTCTAAGTAATGTGGTGTGTCAATACTTATGGACTGTTCTGGAATTAATCTGGGTGACACATCGAATCTTTCTAACTGCTGATATAAATATAGAGCTCTTGACCAGATTAGAGATGGAGATACAGTTAAAAACACGGAGTTACATAATGGAATCAGCAGTAATTTGACATCCAAATTTGGAGATTTATTTTGTGTTTGAAATGACCTGAAATGTTTTCTTTCCAAAAGTGCACAATTTTTCCAGCAACATTTCACGTAAATTAGGTATAGATCTTTTCTTGATGATGAATTGCTTGCAGCCATTTGAAGACGACGAAACATACCATCCGCGATGGCATATCCGTAGCAGGCTGTCACCCGGCATCAAGTAATATGTGAATTATATGTTTACAATTTTGATTTTATTGGAATAATTTTCTGTATAAAGTGTCACCGTCGTTATATATGATTGTTTTTATTATTCAGTAATTGCAAATTAACAGTTTATGAACAGTTTGTGTTCTGATAAAATACAAAATGACCTTTACGATTTGTTCCTTTCAAATGGCTACCTACATGTCCAAAATTTTAAAAGTACAAAATATTGGGTTATTTATCAATATTTCGAAAAATGCTATGTGATTTTTTAGTTTCTTACCTACCCAACGAACATGAACTAATTTAAATAACTTTGATTGATTTTACACTTCCTAATATTTTTCGGTTAATTCAAATTCAGAGAAATCTGAAAGGAAAAATTGTGATATACACTCATCTGCTGAAGGAATATTTTCAAATTTAAAATGGTTCAAATTGAACTAAAATGCAAAAAAAAGTTATGGCTTGATGCAAAGCAGCTCTAGTTTTAAAATTTTGATTGCTTTTCCAAATCAATAGACCATAAGTTTTTGCTAATTAACTTTGGTATTGTAATAAAAATGATCGAAGCAAATTTCGCTATGAAATATTGAAACAAGAATATTTGTAAATTTTCTGAAATATCCATTCACGAACATGTTTGAATAGGAAAATAAATCCAGCATATGAGTGCATTACATCTCAGTGGTCTCGTCAGATTTTATCAAACAAATAAAATCAAAGTTTTTCAAACTGTTACAAATTTGGTAGTAGCTAGAAAACCGAAAATCTGAAAAATGAAGAAGTAACCTTAAATTTTGTAATATAAAAAAAGTTAAATTTGACAGGTGTAGCTGATCGATAGGAAAAATTCGTAAAAGTAATTTGGCTCTGATTTAAAAAAAAACTGTTCATTAACTCAAAATTTGCAAACATTTGATGTGGAATGTATTTTGTTAGGTATGAACACCTGTTGTTTTAGCAACTTACATTACTGAATTGACGATTTATGATTTTCCTGTCATTGGCAGAAGTTTGTGGATGACTCATAAATGATGGAATCAAAACATAATTCCACTCCTATTCTAACAATAGTTTTCAAGCAGTGAAAACTAATAAGTACTCTTCAGAGCAAGCTATAAGTTATGGCGTCCCTCAAGGATCCGTGCTGGCTCGAACACTATTTTGACAATATATTAATGACATAACACTTGTGAATATAAACGGAACTCTTACTCTCTTGCAGATAACACGACAATACTGTGGCATCATAAAAATGTCGATGAACTACACAGTTTCATTTCTTGTGATATTACCAAAAACAAAGATTGCTGTGACTCTAACAAATTGTCCTTTAATCTATGCAAACCTAGTGTTCTTACCTTCAGATGCACTCTACCTGGAAATGATATTATCACAAATAAGAACAACTCCACGTTTCTAGGGCTTAACGTTAACAATAAACTCAAATTTAGAGATCATGTATTGAAATTAAGTGAAAAAATTGCTTCAGGATGTTATGCTCCTAGGGTAATTTAAAGCGAATATTCACACACAAGAACATCATATTTCACATTGATTGATTTTTACCTGAGATATGGAATTGCTTACTGGGGAGTTTGTTCGAAAGAGCTATTAGATATGATTTTTGTAATCAAAAAATGAATGGTTTCGTACAACTGCCAAGCAAACTGCAAACCCTTATTCAAGGCCAATGATATTCTGATAGAAGTATATCAATATTCATTTTGGAAACAGAGTCCAATTCATAAAAACCCCAATTTCTTCAACAATCATCTCACTTGCAATACCAATTATCAGTATTGAACTCCCTATTCCAAGTAGATCACTAGTCAAGGATTCGGTTATTTTTAATGGAATCAAAATGTATGTCCATTTGCGAGGGTACATCAAGGAAATTGAAGTCCATAAAATCTTTAGAAAGTCTGTGAACAAACTTATTGTGTCTGTGGTTTCTAAAACTTTGAATTTCTTGTTTTACAATTGATTTTTGAGATTATTTTGTACATTCTATTTCATAAATATGATTATATGGCAAGTAGGTCGATACGCACTTGAAATTAATGCAACTGTACTGCTATACCGGGCGACCATGAGGTGAGGTACGCACCCAAATATTTCTATAGTTTCAAAGATACAGGTTTCACATTTGGTACGTCGATATATTTCTCAAATACGCATATATTTACTTCATTACCGAAAATTCACCACTTCCGGTTTAACCGGAAATGACCCAAAACTTTTTTTTTTCAAACGACACCCTGTACAATTTTTTGCATTATCTGGAAAAACACGCAATTTGTGATAACACTGTTCTTTGAAATTGAAAATCGGTTGAAAAATGGCGGAGATACAGTTGATTGTTCAATCGAACAAAGTTGGCCATGAACATCAAACTCAGATCATCACAACTGACGAACGACGTCAACATTCAAGAAAGGAAGGTTCGAGGTAAGATACAGCTGAAAATTGAGGTTCTCATTTAATTGCAGCAACCATATTTTCCAATAATTATCAAAAATTTATTCGAAACGTAGTAGTACCCATAAAGAAACGCTCACAACTGCCATTTCTCAAATGGCAACATACTCTTTTCACATTGTCGTATTGAAAAATGATGAATTATTGGATTTTTTGCTTAGCTCTCGTATGTTGAAGCCTTATCTGTTAAAGAAATGGCAGTTGTGAGCATTTCTTTATGGGTACTACTCCGTTTTGAGGAAGTTTTTGATAATTGTTGGAAAATATAGTTGCTGCAATTACATGAGAAGTTCAATTTTCATCTATATCTCACCTCGAACCTTCCTCTCGTAAATGTTGACGCCAACTTTTCTCGACTGAACAATCAACTGTATCTCCGCCATTTTTCAACCAATTTTCAATTTTGAAGAAAAGTGTTATCACAAATTACGTGTTCTTCCTGATAATGAAAAAATTGTACAGGGTGTCATTGGAAAAAAAAGTTTGGGGTCACTTCCAGTTTAACCGAAAGTGGTGAATTTTCGGTAATGGAGTCATAATATGCGTATTTGAGTAATATATCGACGTACCAAATTTGAAACCTGTATATTCAAAACTATAGAAAAATTGGGGAGCGTACCGTGGTCAACCGGTATGTATATGAACCATTTTATTCATTTATTCACTTATTAACCTTATATTTTTGCGCTTTGTCAACAAGAATTTTGATTCTTTGAATAATATATTTTGATTGATTGATTGACATTATCCCCCTCCTTCCACCATCCATATTCTAGCTGATTGATTATGTAAGTATGGAGAGTATGACTATCCAAACATATACTCGATAATAGCACCTATAGAAACATAAAAAAGTTATTCAAACCCATCTTTTGGATAAAACTGAAGTGTCACTTTAGAATATGATAATGAAACGCACCTTCTGAATGGATACTTAGGTGCATCCATTTTCTACAAAGGGTAATAATAAATTGAGCCATACTATATTTCATTTTTCTATATTCGAACCAATGAGAATGAACTTACTCATTCACTTGATATCTCTTTGGCAGACTTTTTCGATAAAATCAGCCCGGCCTCACTCACAAACAATCTGGTAACTTCTTTGCTTCCGCTAAAACTGCTATGACCGAAACGAACTACATTTCTTCAAATTTATGTTCCAAGCATGAGGCTTGGGACATGGAGTAAAATAAACGCAGAGTAATTTTCTTAAAGAAGAATATCCAAGCATGAAGAAAAATAATGTCAGATATTACCCATGATAAACAGAATCCTCGGATGACACGAAACACTTAACATGTATTAGTAGACTCTGTAATGATTATCACGAATGGAATGAAGAATAAATACTGCCATAACTGACGTTATTAGCGGTGACCTACCGAAAAGTAATGCAGTCGTGTTAGCTTTCGTGTTCAAAATGCTTTAACCAATTCATTATCCAGAATAGATGTACCTATACATAATGGACATGACATTTTTATTGGGAAATTGCGCAGCTTTTGTTGAAAATATAATTTCAGTTGGATGAATGATTAGTGACTCAGCGTTTTGAAGAATATCATTTTATTGAAGATTCAATATCAGCACAAAATAATGCTCATTTTCAGAAAAAGTTTTTTTTGTTTGTAATTTTTGATGAATCGTTTTCAATCAAATGAATAGATAGCCTTTCTAACAGAGGATTTTTTTGGATAACTCTATTATACTAGGAGTTATAGCGCACTCATTTTAACCCTTGGAATTTCACAATTTTTGTCACGACCATATTGGTACTTGGAATTTTACAATATTTGTCACGACCACACTGTCGTGTCGTAGGTCGCCATTCCTTGTATGGAATGACATAAGAAATCGACCGTTCCAGGTTCAATTTTGATATACCCGAAATATGGCTTATATTTTCTGGAAAGGAGAATGAGAGGAATTTTTCTGGTAGTTTGATGACATTTGAATTGGAAATATATCGTATGGTACTCACGTATGTTTGATTTGACATGAGGGTCCTAACAGATAAGTTGAATGCATTCATAATGCTAATTCCACCCCAATGATCTTTGAATATCAGTTCATCACCTAGAAGAAATAAAATGTATATTATCAATTTTGTATGAACATTTCCAATGAATATGGGTATACAGGCCGTTTCTTTTATCATGTGGTAACATTGCTATATTCTAAATTGTAATATATACAGAGACGAATAAATGGAAAAAACAATAAGTAACTATTGTTGTGAGCAGTGAATTGGCCAGAGGATATGTACAGGGACACCCCCCTTCCCCCTTCTCCCATTCTTCCCTTCACGACTAAAAGTGCATTTTTGTTTTTTTTTTTTCAATTAGAAATTGTTTTTAAAAATATATTTGAAAAATAAAAGACAGGTATTATATTCGAAATGTACTACAACGTAACAATACATATTTGATTCAACGTTTCTTGTCAATACAGCCATCATCAACTTTTTTTTTTTTTCAAATACGGATCTGTCTCTTTTATTGTAGATACTGATAAAGCGATAAGATCACAATTCAGTGGTTTATCCCACTTATTATATATTTTACAGCGTTTCATTTGAAATGAGTAGCATCATCAGTTGGAGGAATACCGCCGGATGTAGACAGTCAAAAGACTTTGTAGCCGGCTCTAGCAAGTCAAGGATGGTGTGGGCTCTGAGGCAGAGATCGCCAAACTCTACGCCTCCTTGTAGGAATACTAACAGGCCATAACAAACTAGGCAGACACCTGTCACTAATGGGTATAAAAGACAGCCCCACCTGCCTTGCGTGTGAAGAAGATGAAGAAACATCGTCTCACTTCCTTGGTGAGTGTGAGGCGTACAGAAGTCTAAGATTTGAAATCTTCAGAGTTGAAAAACTCCAAAAAGAAGAACTCATCGAATTAAAGTAGACGGACGTACTGACCTTCATCAGAAGGTCACAAACATTCGGAAAGGAAGACTAGGAGTGGCAAGGTAGTTATGTGGAGAGCGGGGAAAGCAAAGATGGCCAATTGGGGCCTACTTGCCTGGCTGCGGCAGCGGCCTTCCCATGACTACTGCTACTACCACTATCATCATCAGTAACAACAATTTTTAATTAAGTTCGTTTATGAATTCCACAAAACCTAATGTTTCGATATGAAAATTTGCAATTAATTTATGTATTAAACTTGTATTTGCACTATAAAAATGCATTGAAGATATCTGTAGATTCAGAGACGAACGAACAATATCAATTTAACCCAGAAATCAACTTACCGAAGAGAAGAAGGAATAAAACAAACAGAAAAACAAGTTATTTTATAGTGAATTTCTTCCAGTTGAGAGCTTCACAAATTTAGATATCTTTTGGGGTCTTCAATATGCTCCTATCACAGTTAAGATCCTCAGTTTGCAAAAGTAATATTAGGATTTGAAGACTCTGTATAGAAGCATTCTACTGTTTTCTGTTTTTTGTTGAATATACCGGGTGTCCCAGGGATTTTAGGCCAGTAGGGATATTAGTTATTTGTAGAAAAAAAAATCAATGAAATAATTGTGGTTCAAGTTTCTCAATCAAATCTTGTGAAGTGACGAATCCCGCTTCCCTAATAAGGGCACTGTTAACCGACATATAATGTACTATTGGTCATAGAACAACGTTTGATATGGTTTACATAATGGATGTCTCATTGACCCTCATTTTTTTCCAAGACACATTGATGGGCTATCGATATCTGAATATCTTGAAAAATTGTATTCCTGCACTACTAGAAGATATTTCTACCCAGAAAAGACAACTAATGTAGTAGCAACCAGGTGGTGCTCTCTCACATAACCATAACATAGTTACTACTTTCCTCAATAATACCTTTCAAAACCGTTTAAAGGACCTCTTCTTTGGCCTGCACGTTCTCCAGGTCTCACTCCATCAGACTTTTTTCTGTGGGGATATTTGAAACCGTTACTCCAGAAATGATTAGAGCTTCCCGTACTCGAGCTTTCTGATTCGAGGCTTGAAGTATATGTGGCAAGTGCTGACCAACGTTTTGAACCATTTCTGTAGTGTAATGTATCATTCAAAACGCAGATAAGCTCCTGAATCGATATTTTTTTTTTATTTGCCTACTTCTGCATGCCGTTCTAGCTACTATGATATATTGACTGAGAAATAAAAAGTAATGTAAGTTGAACAAAAACAAACGTGAGGGTGCAATTCAAGGGTTGTTAAATAGTTGATTATTATTCATTTGGCAGAAACAGGACTGATGAGAAGCAATAAACCTCGAAACATGCATGTCTGCAGGTGGTCATTCCCAGCCAAATGAAGGATAATTTTCTGTTTAATTACGAGACAAGCACTTGCAATTGGGTCTTCTTTGAAGAACGTTGCACAAATATCTGTCAGTTGTAGTTCAATGTCCGTCGTGGTATTAGCCAGGGAAGTAGTTGTTTTCTGACAGATGTTTGCCTTTATTTTCCACTTTGTGGAAACGCTTAGAGAGAAGGGTACCCCTGTATTCTTTCAACATTGTTGGTACCTCTCTGGCACTATAATATATTCGAACTAGTTCGAATGTTTACATATGACATGTTGTTTTATGACATTAAAAAAATTGGGTAAATTCCGTTAACACACTATCAACAAAATTTCGGAACTACGTAGTTTGGCCTCCTGAACAAAAAATCAAAATAAAATTTTTGAAAGTGTCAAGTAATTTCAAAGATATGGGCCTAGGTATTTTTGAGTGATGATATTGAAACATGAACACACTCAAAATTCTTTCTTCTTATCACATGCAGGATGTAAATAACTCAATTGACCTATTCCACACTTTTTCTTTATTGAAAACGGTACTTTTTAGGAAAAAACTTTTATGACCACACAACCAACAAATCTAGGCGAAATGGTTAGTGAATATTAGTCAAGTTGGTAACTGGGAGAAAAAATTAGTAAATGATTTCCTATTCATGTTACAATTAATTGGTTCGAAAAGCTGGCTGTGCAAATATGCAAAGTTCAAAGTTACCAACTTAACATGAATAATTTCACTAACCATTTTACATACATTTGTTGTTTGGATGTTTTTGAAAGAAAGTTTAATTTTTGGATAAACAATGTCATTTTCAATGAAAGAAATTGTGTAAAACGGATGAATTAGGGTAATAAAAATGCCAGTCATCACTCAAAGCTAGGCCCATATCGATCCGTCGGTAGCTCAGTGGCTAAAGTATCTAGCAGTGGAACTTCTAGCTCGCATCAGACAGACGTTCGAGGCTCGAATCTTTTTTCTCAAGTACACGGGTCTCTTCAGGTGGCCACATGCCTTGTTGTGAATCAAGTGTGATGTGAGTTGCCTAGATGCCAATCCCGACGTTTGGTGCTAGCTTGAAGGGCGCAACGACCAACCGGGGTGGTGCTGTGGGTTTTCTGGGTTTTCCTACAGCTGAAAAGTGAATACACCAACGAAAACATCAGTAAGTCGCCCCGGAGCGCCACAGCAAATAATAAAAATAGCCGTCTTCTACCCGCACAGGCTATGCCTTTGGGTACACTCTATGAGTGTTTATGAGGGAGTATTATCCGTTAGGAATTACCCAGACAGGCCCTGTCTCCGGAGCCCCGACACTTCCGGAGGGCGCGCTGGTGTATCATTAACCCCAGCGAACACTCCCCACGTCCGTGGGGTGAGTGATTACTGGGTCCGAGAGTCATGTGCCCTGAGAAGACGGAGTGAACCAAGAATTACATACTTCTGCATTCTTCCGGCCAAGTTTTCTGCCGCATCATGGCAAGCCGGTATGATTTTCAAGTTTGAGAGCAGTGTGTCCATTACTCCACCAAGGACCTGAGGGAGTATTATTATTATATTATTATTATCTTCGAAATTACTTAGGACCGCCAAAAATTTCATTTGGATTTTTTGTTCAGGAGGCCAAACTACGTAGGTTCTAGAATTTTTCTTATAGCTTGTGGAAATTAGTTAACGGAATTTTACCAAAAATTGCAGTTTTGTCGATGGAATTTTTGTATTATTGAGCTAATATACATTTATTTGAAGTATTTATTACTCCGTTTATCCTTCGATCGTGTCCTAACAGCAAATAAGTGACAGAATACGTAAAATTTGGCGATCGTGACAGACCAATGTGGATTAGATAGTAGGAGAAGCTGATGAAATGTATGGCAGGTACAATAGGCTAAAGTTTAGAGTAGGTAGAGGAAAGTTTGAATAAGATGAAGGATTCATCATCAAGTGTCAGTTCTAATTAACAAAAACGTTCAGTCAAGCTACCAATAATTGAACAACAAAAGATTGGCGGTGTAATAAAATTCTGGATTCTTTTCTGGAGCCAGTTTTAAATAATTCACGAAGATGAATTGACCGAGAATTCAGATAAATTTCAGTATCTTATTACCATTCCCAAGTTTAGAGCTCATTATATGATAGAATGGGATCATAATTATTGGCGTCGGTAGATAAGTTAGGTGTAACCTCCGCTAAATGCGCTGTCATGCTTTAGCCTTTAGTGGAATTGCGTGCCTAGCAACGCAGTCATTCTTTCAATTATGAATAAAACCTGAAATCTTGGTTAGAAGATATTATGGAATTATTGAAAAAAGGAGTCGGAAATGAAGAAAGGATTTCATTAGCTGCCAACAGTTTCGGCATTCCTAATAAGAACAAGGAAATGTCATCAAGAAATCGCTTAGTTCCGACAGCTTCAGGTTTAATGAGTTAGCCAAAAGTCCCAATTTACATTTTCTGTAAAAACTCGCATTTCAGTAATTATTTCACTCATGCTAAAATAGCGTGTAGCTTTTGATTGGCTACTGGATATGTATACCGGGTGGCTACGGAAGTATTGCCTACGGAATATCTCAGTTATTGTATGAAGTAGGTTTGTGAAATTTGGAGCGTCGATATAATGACATAAGAGATAGAATTTGAGCATATTGATATGTCGAAGTTAACTTCCGGTCTGACCGGAAGTAACATCAACTTTCTTATTTTAAATGGAAACCCTATTTTTTGTTCTTTTCCCTTTATTCAGCATTCAATTCCCTTTCTAATGACATATCACAAGTTGGTATCTAACCAGAAACTAGATCAGAAAAAAAATTATTATTGAAATTCACCGAGTAGGCCGTGGAAGCAAAATGAAAGCCAAAAATTGAAAAGTTGGCTATGGAAACCATACGTCACTTGATAACAGTTGCTGCTACTGTGATATTTTATTTTCATTCGTCGGCGTTATAAAAAGCCGCCAAAAAAAATATTGGAAAAATTGGGAAAAAAACAATACTCTGTAGGTCCATAACTTAAATAGGAACATACAAATTTTTCTTGCCTGTACTATTCAGCATAACCATTCCTTTCTAATGATATAATAGAAAGTAATTTTTTGAAATGAAATACCAAAAAATCCAATTATTATTATTCAAATAACAAAAAAACAGGTTTATCGAAAAAAAAATTATTCAAATTGATAGGATTAAAGATAAAATAAATTCAAACCAAATGTTCGAAATGCATTCCCTCAGCGTCAATACATTTATTGACTCTGGTGATATTTTCATGTAAAACGTTTCTCAACATTTGGGGCGTGATATCTTGGAAAGCTCGACGAAATTTTACTTCTAGCTCATGTAGAGTTGTAGGCTGTGTGGAATACACCCTATTTTTAAGATGCCCTCATAGAAAAAAGTCGCACGGAGTAAGATCAGATGACCTTGGTGGCCACCTGACCGGACCATGGGTTGTTATAAGTCTCTCTTGAAAGCGATTTTGAAGATAATTTCTCGCTATTCTTGAATTATGCAGAGGGGCGCCATCTTGCTGGAAGTACATTCTCTCAGTTAAAAAATTAAAGTAGCTCTCTCCGGTTAGTTGGCCTTGAAAAAGAATGGGGCCAACAATATGAGTTCCAACTATTCCTGCCCAAACATTCACACCAAATCTCTCCTGGAAGCCACCTTGTCGAAACCGGTGCTCGTTTTCTATCGCCCAGTACCTGAAACAAAAGACCGTTCACACTTTTAGCACTTTACAATTCGACTATCGACAATAATCCAAATAAAGTACAGTACCTACCTTGTATTATTCCTGTTAAATAATCCATTGTTGGTAAATCTTGATTCGTCCGTAAACAAGATATAATAGTTAAATAGGTGATTCTCAGCATTTTGTCGAAGAAACCAATTACAATATTCCAGGCGCCTTTCACCGTCATTTTCATACAAATGTTGATGCAACTGATACTTGAAGGATTTAAATCGATATTTTTTCAAAATTTTCCTAGCAGAGTCCTTACTTATAGCTAATTCGGCGCCAATCTGCCTTGAGGAAATTGTGCCATCATATTGTACTGAAGCTAATACATTAATTTCAGTTTCCTCATTAATAACAAATGCTTCTTGGTCTTCGTGAACATCAGGCTCAGTTCTTAATTTTTCTTCAAGCCACTGGAAATACCTTCTTGACGGTTGCTGCCTCCCTGGATATCGCTCTAAATACAATCGTTCAGCGGCATAAGAATTTTTTAAACATTCACCATACATGAGAAGCATGTCAATTTGTTCGGTTCGTGAATAACGGGGCATTATTTGAATATTCTACTAACCGATTTCGATTTCCAAACCCTTTTAAAATGGCAGAATCAAAAACACTACTTCGATCGTCAAAATAATATGGATAGCAGCGTTCGTGAGAGCTCTCGTTTCTTTTTTGTTTCATTCCAAAATACATCTTAATCAGCCTACTTGTTAATATTTTGGTTCGAATGATTATTGCAATGGAATGATTATTATGAATAGCACAAACATCGTCCATAGGTAGATATTAGAATATCTATGGACGATGGCACAGACCAAGTACGTTTATGTTCCTATTTAACCTAGAACCTACAGGATATAATTTATCATTCCACATTATTTTTAATGTTATTTTTGCGTATGGCGAAAATCTGTTTTGTTATTTGAAAAATAATAATTGAATTTTTTGGTATTTCATTTCAAAAAATTACTTTCTATTATATCATTAGAAAGGAATGGTTATGCTGAATAGTACAGGCAAGAAAAAGTTGTATGTTCCTATTTAAGTACTTATTGTTTTTTCCCAATTTTTCCAATATTTTTTTTGGCGGCTTTTTATAACGCCGACGAATGAAAATAAAATATCACATTAGTAGCAACTGTTATCAAGTGACGTATGGTTTCCATAGCCAACTTTTCAATTTTTGGCTTTCATTTTGCTTCCACGGCCTACTCGGTGAATTTCAATAATAATTTTTTTCTGATCTAGTTTCTGGTTAGATACCAACAAAGAAAAAAAAATAGGGTTTCCATCTAAAATAAGAAAGTTGATGGTCAGACCGGAAGTTAACTTCGACATGTCAATATGCTCAAATTCTAGCTCTTATGTCATTATATCGACGCTCCAAATTTCACAAACCTACTTCATACAATAACTGAGATATTCCGTAGGCAATACTTCCGTAGCCACCCGGTATAGATCTACAGCTGTCAGTCAGTTGGCAAGTTACGGAATCGAAGAACAACATATAAGTAAAGTCACTGGCCATAGTAGTTCAAATGGGTTCGATTTTATTCATGAAACAATCTTAACAAATACAACTCGTGTTATCAGCGATTATCGTAGATTCCTTCTCGTTTTCTAAAAATATCATGTTGCTTTAGGTAACCACATAATTTGTTTCTCAAAATAAAAGGAATTTCCATTTCGATAATCACCGATACACTTATTGTATTACCTACGAAAATTGTGTTATTGCCTGAAAATGGTCACTTCCCGAAAAAATAAAGAAATTGACAGAAAAAGGCTCTTACCACTCGTGTTTGAAATTTGGTCATTTAGTTGAAAGATGCTTTGTCAAAAATATATGTACTGGCTGTAGAGGTGAACATGTTACATTGGTGTGTCCCAAAAGACACGTTGCTGTCGAGAAAACATTACCCTGTGTGAATATTACTGAACAACCAATTGAAGAAAATCTCAACAGTGAAACATTGTTAAAATTGTTATATCCGTCAATCGACTGCACCCTTACGAGCAACCCTCAGAAGTCAGAGACTTGTGTGAGTTTGGAAAGACGTAGTCCTTATCTGTAACGTGTGCATGACATAACATGAAACATTTTTGCAATCGTTGGTTGTGAATTCTGTTGGAACTTCCTCATATATAATATCAATTATATCGAAATTGCTTGAGAGCTTTTACGTTGATAATTGTGTAGCGAGTGTCGAGACTGTGAGGGTGAACTGAGAATGATTATTGAGGAATGAAGCCAAATTTGATCCCAGAGGGTGGGAGTTTGATATTTCGAATACTGAAAATGGAAGTAAACATTTTTTATCGCCAGTTTTGGGATTGATTTGGAGTAGAAAACAATACTATCTAAAACTCAGTTTCGATTGGTTCAGAATGGTACATTTCGATTTGATAACTAAAAGAACAATTCTGTCCACCACTCACCGGTTAGTTGATCTAATAGGATTCTCGTGTCCAGTTGAAATTTTTACCAGGATGTTATTGCAGAAAACATGGATGTTAAATTTAGGTTGGAATAATATGGTTCCCGAAGAAATATGAATGAGGAATATGAAAATTCCGAGATGGGTTTCGCAAATCGCAGTATTCATATGTTTTGTGACGCTAGTCAAGAAATTCGTTCAGCTAATTCAGACAAAAAACAGAATTTCTCCTTTGAGAAAATTTACTATTGTAACGTAGAAAGGTACCTTATTTTGGGGCCCATCCATAATCTTGAAAGCGATATCACAGAGGTGTTTGTGTTTATGTGTGGAAAAGGACCTGGTATGTTTGGTCCCAAAATTCTCAACCAAACATTTATTCCGAACCTTTCCTGGAAATTGGTTTATCTATGTCTCATTTGTATTATTCCAATTATAATGGACGTTTCTGTTAAACCAAGCATTGTTGGTGAATTTTGAATCGTTCTTTCATAATATTTTTCCACAAATATTACCAACTTTGCGTATCCTATGTGAAATTTGTATTTGTTCTTTTTGAAATGTCTCTGGTAGATTTTACAGAAATCATTAGTTTATGAACAATTTATTGATTAGAAATATTTTTGTAAATGACCAATCCTAAATTGGAAAAGAAGGTTTTTCTTCACTTTGTCGAATTTCATGAGAAAATATTCGCTTACCCATAACATTTATTTAATCTCTCATACTTCTAATGATAATAATAATAAAAAGCAGGAAGAGCCAACCACAATCCAAGACCTTGGTGAGTTGCGACACCACTTTCCTGAGCAACTGGTGCAAAACCGGACCGGTAGCCATGGGGCACCCTGGACGGAATGCTCATTCCTTCTGATATCGGCCGTGGGTATACTAGACTAACCCTCCGGTATACCCTACTACTCGGTTCCAGATGCATGAGAAAAAAGCCCCCACAACCGACCCCTCCGGATAAGGGGTCATAGGCAAGGTGGTGGGGCCCAAAACGATGATTTTCCAAACTATAAAAACCGCGATGACAACGGTCGCTTTGAGTGGACAGATGAACTGAGTGATAGTTTTCTGCATTGTTATGAGAGCAGTGAGCTCTCCCGAAAAGGATATATGGAGAGAATGCATGCTGTGTGGTGCGAAACACACCCAGAGCAAGCTGTCTTTTCCGCACAAAATCTAAGGGATTATGTATCCCACCTTTGGATTCGAGGCCTCAGCTGGTTAACGCAGTGACAGAAGTGTCAGACATGCCATGTGTCGATCTGGCTGTAGAAGAGGCCCGCATTAAACCTTCAACGGAAGGCATCAGAACCTACAGGGCGCTTCATAACATCAAGCCCCTGAAGCCACAACAACTGGCATGGGTGGATGCGGAGATTCACGATGTCCTCTTAGAAGAGGCTGACATCTAGCAGATCAACTCTGCCTTGTATGACGCCGCTCAGGCCCTGTCTCAAGCGGAGAGGAGGGATACCACCCCTCTGATTGGGAGGCATGAGCGGCGCATTCACAAGATGGAATATGAGATCAAGTCGGCAAGACAACACGCGTCTCGTATCCAGGGTGTGGCGGATTACATGGCGGCCAATAGGCCCTTCACGCCAGCAAGGGCGACGAATTTCCGCAAATTTAAGACGAGCTCACCACACACTAAATCAAAGCGTGCTGTTTACCATCAAACAGCACTGTCTTGATAGGATACGAATGCTGATCCAGGGTTCCATCGAGACGATAAATCTCGTCTCGAAGGTACATTCTCGTCTCGATCATCGAGACGAGAAATAAACAAACTCTCGTCTCGATGTTTGTCTCAAAGACAATTTCTCGATCTCGATTCGAAACTCTCGAAATTTTGAGAGTCTCGAAAACAAAAACTGAATGTTATAAAAAGATGCTATTTTTAGGTTATAACGTATAACACAAGGTCAAGGCTGCACCAAAATACAGGGTTTTGAATTTTTTTTATGAAAAAAATTACGTTCAAATACAGAGGCTATATGCTATGAACTAAAAGCCACGCATAACAAAAAAACCGCCGAGTATCAGCACAAAAATAAACAATATTGTTCCAAAAAATTTAAATTAAACAAATCCCTGCTGTTTTAATTTAATCTTTTATCCATTCATTTAAAATTTACCTATAGGTACGAAATGTGAAAGTTTAAAATTGTTTCTTCGTTTGTGAAGAGGAGAACGTACCAGCACCAGCAACATACTCATTTTTTATAATTGAAACAGTCGTCTGTTGAAAAAAAAAATCGATATCACTTAAATTATTTTATCTCAATAGTAGGGGTCGCAGAACTGCATAGTGAAATTTATGCAAAAATGGTGCCATAAGTCTGCCATAGGAATATCCTTAGAAGTAATATAGTAATAAGCTTGGACTAACATATTTAAAGAATACAATAGAAATAAAATTGAATTTATGTCCCTTTCCCTTCATGGAATTTCTTAATCCTGGAAAGCCAGACTGGCCGAATACTGTCCTATCAATAAATTTTTAAAGTAATAATAGATTATTGATATATTAAGAAATATAAAATAGCATAGTACAAGACATCAAAATTATTGTTTAATTCTAATAAAAATATAATGATATATTGCAGCACATATATTTTTTCGAGATCGAGAAATCTCGACATAATTTCTCAATCTCGAAAAATCTCGAAATGTTTCTATCGATATCGTTCCCGAAAAATCCGATTAGTCTCGTCTCGAAATCGAGACGAGACGAGAAATCTCGAATTTCTATTCTCGTGAAACACTGCTGGTGGCTGCTAAAAGGTCACTAGTGAGGCGGGGAAGAAGCATCGCGGAAAACATGAAGTTCCGCGATAAACCTTCTCGCCTATTCTAAAAGCCTCCACGTGTTTTGGATAACCCACCGGCGACTGATCGGGTGGAATACTTCTGGAAGAAAATTTATGAGTTTTTGCAACCACTCAACGTAGATACTCTAGCCCTAGCGCAGTTCGAAGCTTTCTACTGGAGGCTCCGTCAGTCTGGGCTCAATGAACTGCGCAATCCGATAACCCCGTAAGAAGGCTCGAGGAAACTCGCTGCTCCAGGCCCTGATGGCCTAAATAAATATTGGTGAAAAGAATGTCCATGTACCCACTACCATCTAGCAAGAGTTTTTGACTCATGGCTAGACGGAAAGCCACAGATTTCAGATAGGTTTGTCATGGGGCGAGCCGTGCTAATCCCCAAAAACGGAGATTTGTCTGACTCGATAACATGCTTGAACACACGTTAAAAATTATTTACTCGCAACTTATACATGGGAATACTCTCCGCCGTTGAGCAGGTGTATGAACGGATATATCAGCAATGAGGGGTAAAGAAGGGGGTCACTGGCTGCAAGGAGAACCTGCTGATCGACAGATGCATCACGCAGGACTCCGTACAGTATAAGTGTAAACTTTCAATGGCCTGGATCGATTATCGCAAGGCATTTGATTCAACATCGCATGAGCTCATCATGCATTTGCTCAGATGCCTTGCGTTACCCGATCAAATAGTAAGATGCACTGAACAGTTGATGCCGCTCTGGAGGACTCTATTTACCATAAAAACTGTTCAAGTCAGGCTCCAAACAGAGCAGTTGATCTTTAGAAGGAGCGTGTTTCAGGAAGACTCCTTCAGCCCTCTTCTTCTCTGCATCTCACTATTGTTATTGTCCGTTGCACTACGAGAAACCCGTGGATAAAACTGTGGCACCCCCAGTAACCGGAGACATACGGTCACCCATCTATTTTACATAGATGACCTTGAACTTTATGTCCCCGGAGAAAAAGATCTTCATCAGTCCTTAAGGGTGGTGCAAGAGTACACGCATGCTATCGGGATGGAGTTTGGGATCGACAAATGTTCCATGGTTCTTCTTAAAAGAGGATGATGCAAGGAATACGGAAAGGACGATCAGCTCGTAGACGTGAGCATCCTATACCATCTGGATGCCGGAGAGACGTACCTAGGGGTGGAACAAAGCCAAGAGGTAGCTAATACTGTTGAAAACCATCTCCGCGGCAGGTATCGGCACAAACTCCGACCGATCTGGTCAACTGAACTGCCGCGGAAGACCAAAGTTGCTGCAACTAATATACTTGCTGTTCCGATTCTTGCTGTTGGAGTAATAAAATGGACACTGGAAGAGCTTCGACAACTCTACGTGAAAACAAAACAAAATTGATTATAATTGTTTTTTCCGTTAACCTGCCTGTTAACAAGTCAAAACTTGTGCAAACCAAGGATTAACAAGGTTTTACATTTTAACGTGTGATTCCTAGCACTTTCTCAGGCAATCAGAAAAATAAATTGAAGTCACTGGGATTGAACCAGCGACCGATGAAACCAGAATGATTGAAAGCTTTTGACTCTAACCACTCGGCTAACTTACCGTTCCCAATACAACGGGGAGGCAGTGGACTTTTGAGTTTGGAGTGTCTACATGAAAGAATGGTACTGATTGGAGCCTGTAAAGTCATCAGGAGATTAGATCCCCTTCTCTGCTTGGTATGAGATCATAAAATAGCAAGGTTTCCTCAGGTCAAATGGGCTGAAGTCGGAAACCCTCGTCTACCGTAGTCGTTTGATGAGTATAGAGATCCCTGACACTAGATGCAGAGCGTGTCGTGGGGCAGCTGAGACCATAATGCATTTGCTGTCAGCCTGTCTAGTTTATGCGGACTCAGCCTATATCCACTGTCAGAAAGTGGCGCTACGAGTGTTGTACTATCATATAGGATACTTGTATGGTATAGACGAGACACTGGTGTTGCCTTGTGCTCCAGCGGATATTGAGTCCATTGTGGAGAATAAGAAATGCCGAGTCTATTAGAAGTACTCATTCTCCACCCTCAGGCAAATACAAGCCAATAAGCCTGATTCCATCAATGTAGGACAATTTTTGTCATTGAGTTTTCAGCTCCTGGCGAAACTAATATCATCAGAAAAGAGAAAAAACGGAATAAATATCGAGATATTCTCTTTGAACTCCGCAGGCTTTACCCAAACCATTCTGTCGAGATGGTGGTTCTGATAATAGGGGTCCTCGGTGGAATGATAGACACACTGCTCTCAAATTTGAAAATCATACCGGCTTACCATGATGCGGCAGAAAACTCAGCCGGAAGTATGCAGAAGCCCGTAATTCTTTGTTCACTCCGCCTTCTCAGGACACATGACTCTCGGACCCAGTAATCACTCACCCCACAGACGTGAGGAGTGTTTACTGGGGTTAATGACACACCAGCACGCCCTCCGGTTGTATCGGAGCTCCGGAGATAGGGCCTGACTGGTACATTTCCTATGAAAAAATAAAAAAATTAAAATAATAGTGATGATAATACTCCCTCATAAACACTCAAAAAGTGTACTCGGGGCAACTTACTGATTTTTTTCGGATGTGTATTCACTTTTCAGCTGTAGGAAAACACGGAAAATCTACAGCACTACCCTGGGTGTGTCGGTGCGCACTTCAAGCTAGCACCGGACGTTGGGATTGGCATCCAGGCAATTCACTTCACACTTGATTTACAACAACGCATATGGCCACTTACTTGGGAAAAAAGATTTCGTACATCATCATTCGACGAAATTTTAAGAAAATCAACGAAACTGCATTAAAGGATACTGTTTTGAGTAACGTGTCAATTTGGGAACTAATTCAATTGATAACCTAAAGGACAGAGAGAAAGCAATAATTCTCAATCCAACAGAACAAAATTGTTACGACATCCTTCAACCAAGGACAAAACATCCATAATAATTGTATATTTCATGCTGAGAACTTCAAATTCCATACTTCATTCTGTTTTTAGTGACTCAAGTAAATTGTTGAAATGAAAATGTTATATAGATTTTTTGATGCCCCAATCATAGACCTATGATGATTCTATGATTTAGGCATCAAAAAATAATCTATCGAATAACACACGAGAGTTCGAGAAAGTAGAAAATAATTCTCCAGATTTTTTCTCAAACTTGTTGGTATTTGGCAATAGCAGACGTCTGTCTGATGCGAGCCATAAGTTCCACTGCTAGATACTTTATCGACTGAACCACCAACCACCAGTAACAACACATTCTTTATTTTTATTTCTGTCAACTGCACCACAATCGTCTTAACATTTGAATGATTGGAATGCGACGATTCGGGTATTGTTCACCATACATATTTCTTGCAAAAAAATAAATTCTCTTTGATTTTGCATATAGTCCAGTTCCTAAAATGTAGATAGTGACTCATCGGTTGTACGGTTGATAATTCATACGAAGAAGGTAAAAAATAGAACAGAAATGAGCTAGGTACTTTGGCTTCAAATCAAGTTTTACTTTGCCACTTTCGATCATCCCCTCCGCAGTTTCAAATCCCGTAAAAACCATGAAATGTATGATGAGTCACTATCTACAATTTTGGAACTAGGTAGACTATAAGTGAGTAGCATTATCAGTTCATTTGTCATTTGAACACATCTTCAATATATAACCAAGTGTAAAAACGTGTGACAGTTCTCAACAAATATCAACAGCTCATTTATTTTTCTTGTCATAGTGACGAA
The DNA here is from genome assembly GCA_958502065.1 of Chrysolina americana. NCBI lineage: Eukaryota > Metazoa > Arthropoda > Insecta > Coleoptera > Chrysomelidae > Chrysolina > Chrysolina americana. The sequence continues at coordinate 21,024,161 of OY293421.1, read as the reverse complement.
ATGAAGCCTACGTGTTTAAAAATGGCAAATGAAGTGAGATTCTATTTAATTGTACCAAATTACACAAGAATAGTATTTTGACAAAAAACTAATATTTTCGTTTCTTCCAGGATTTAGAATTATAAAAATATTCCGCATAAAAATTGATTCAGGAGAAATCAGCCTCGAAACAAGGACTACTGTAATGCAAACATTTTCAAATAGGGAAAATACGAATGTTCTGCATTGCAAAGCAAAAACTGCAACACCGTGGTATAAAAAAAATTATATTTGATTAGTGATCGACTGTAGATGTAGTTTATAGATTGAAGTTAATACTTTATATTTAATATATTATTTAGTAGACAACTGAAAATACGAGACAAATTTGTCGCCATTAATTCAAGCATGTTGGGTAGTCGGTAAGAAAATTTTATACCGGAAATATATTTAAAAACAAAACATTAGGTAAATATTTATTTGGAAGATATCCACAAATAAATAGAAGGCTGTGTGTAATGCGAGTTTTTACGTTTTTAGTAACACTGTGTGGGTTTTTTACTTTGAAACAAAATGTTGCTATTTGGAAAGGAAAATACAGATTTAATTAGAAAAGAGTTGGAAAATTTGGTAAAATTCCGGTAACTAATAGCCACGCGCTATCAACATTTTTGAAACCTACGTAGTTTGTTCTCCTGAACAAAAAATTCAGATGAAATTTTTGGCGGTCTCAAGTAATTTCGGAGATACGGGCCTATTTTTGAGTAATGACTGGCATTTTTTAGGACACATTTCTACCGCGAAAAAACACTCATAATTTTGTTGATAGCTTTTAGTTAACGGAATTTTACCGAAAATTTTAGTCCAACAAAAACCAGAGTCTAAGGCAACAGTGTGGATTCAGTTTTTGGAGTTTTGCAAAGAAAAATTATATCGCATTGAGGAAGAAAAATCTCTTGCAGTATTAGCTGGGGATTTAATATGAAAAGAAGAAACTTGGAAGATAATAAAGAACTTGTAGTAAAGGTAAGAACCCCTTTGTTATTAATAAAGAGACATCTTTAAATTCAAAAATTAATTTTTCAGGTTATGTGAAATTCAACTTCAAAGCAACTGCGAGAAATGTACCTACTTTTGTAAATTCCATTTAAATTCTCTCTTTGCGAATATTGAACTTGCATCTGCAAGAGCTGCCTTGATGCAAAACGGTGACAGTTACAAGCAAATCCTTCCCCGTGTCCATGTAAAATGATGTATGTAATATTAGATGAATTATTATTTAAAATTAATTGATTTCATACAATTTTCTTAGTAGGATTCATGGAAAAACTGAGAGTGGATATTCGTATTGCGGGATAATTTTTCAAATTTTCCAGTGCTCTGGTACAATAAAGTTTATGATATCAGAAACATTATTATATAAAAAAAATTGATTTCATATAATTTCATACAAGGTTTCAGGGAAATGTCAATACTGACTACAAACAAAGGTGATATAGGTACGGTTAAAAATATATAACTAAACCTAAATTCTAAGAGAAATTATTATTAGCGGTAACAATTTGTTTTTCAATTAATTCAGAAAATCGTGATATTTTTTCTTTATTCTAAATAGAATTGGCGTATGTTGCCGGTTTAAAAAATTTTTTTCAAAGTAAGCCATGGATTTGACATTCACTACTCCTGTCAAACAACATTATAAGTTCCTCACAATCATAAGTTACCTAGTAAAAATGTGATAATAAATTGAGCTTTCAATGGTATGAATTGTGTTCCTTTTGCGAACATCACAGCTCATTAAAATGTACCATAAAAATGTAAAATATCTAACATACCTAGTAGAAGAATCTGAATTAAATCCTGAGCAAGAAAACTTATTTTAAGAGATTGGCAACATTCTGCGTGATATTGTGCCTTCTTTCGAACACAAATCTAATATTCAAAGAAATAAACTGGTGTCTCAGTATTATTTTTATTTAAATAAAAACACTGGTTCTATGTTTCATTCACAACTTAAGAAAAAGGAGGTAGAAATGGAATTTTTGAGGAATTTAAAATGAATTGATATTATAGAATGTACACCTAGCGGTGGTTCTCTCCGTTATTCAGGGTTGAGTGCGCCAGAAAGGTACCGTGGTAGGATATATGATAAAAAATTAAACAACGTCAACAGTTTGGATGCAGCAGATATGATCTACTGTTAACTTCTTTAATGAAGGTTGTATCGGCAACTGGATTATTGATATATCCAACTTATGAAGTGAGTAAATAACAAATAATGTCAGTTGTAATATCACAAGAGAGTGAGAATAAAGAGAAAATAATTTGACTGATGATATTTCGAAAATTTGTTGCCAGGCAATAGACACGAGAGCCCGAAGGGCTCGAGTGGCTATTGCCAAATACCAACAAGTTTGAGAAAAAATCTGGAGAATTATTTTCTACTTTCTCGAACTCTCGTGTGTTATTCGATAGATTATTTTTTGATGCCTAAATCATAGAATCATCATAGGTCTATGATTGGGGCATCAAAAAATCTATATAACATTTTCATTTCAACAATTTACTTGAGTCACTAAAAACAGAATGAAGTATGGAATTTGAAGTTCTCAGCATGAAATATACAATTATTATGGATGTTTTGTCCTTGGTTGAAGGATGTCGTAACAATTTTGTTCTGTTGGATTGAGAATTATTGCTTTCTCTCTGTCCTTTAGGTTATCAATTGAATTAGTTCCCAAATTGACACGTTACTCAAAACAGTATCCTTAAATGCAGTTTCGTTGATTTTCTTAAAATTTCGTCGAATGATGATGTACTAAACCGTTTTCGAATCATTTCTCACTTTTCATGCAAACTGATGACAGGCGTCAAATTAAAAGTATTAGTTGTCACACAATAAGAACAAAATACCACCAAAAATTCCCACGGCAATTTTCAAGGAGGAAAATTCCTTCCTTGGAAATTTCCGCGACAATTTTCAAGGAGGAAAATTCCTTCCTTGGAAATTTCCGCGACAATTTTCAAGGAGGAAAATTCCCACCATAATGCGGTGATTGGCCTAAACGTACATGAATGCTTTGAATTGATGGTTGCGATTGGTTGCAAGAATTGTCAAAAAATAATCAATATTATTTCAGTATTGTTATTGTGAAGTTTCCATGCATTAATTTTACGTTTACATGCTGATGTGGATGAAGAATTTTCAGAAAATTTGCTGGTTATCATAGTAACAATGTCGGAATAGAGCATCTGATTAGTTCAAAATGAGTGGTATAAAATTTCAAAACATATCGACTTGAGTTTATCGTAGTATACCCTGTATATATTCATTGAAATAATTCTGTAGTTCTTAGGAATTAATTTCAGTTACGGAATAGGAAGGAAAACCATCTTACCTGATACCCAAGTTCCATTGAACCGCAGAGGCTGAAAATCGTGACTCAAAATATCTTGTAACTTGAATCTGGTACCTCTCACTCTAGGTCCTTCGTCAGGTGGAGTTAGAAGAACCACTGAAGTCACGATTAGAGCCAATACTACAACGATAACCAGAAGAGCGATGAGAATGCCTCTCCAATTACGTTCAGTAGTATTACTTGAAACCAACTGAAACAAAGATAATTTTTCAGTAATTTTTTCAACCTCTATAAAAATTGGATGTACCAAAGGAAGTTGCAAGTTCTCATGAGGTGACATAGAATTTTGATCAAAATAATTATAAGGGCCTTGTCTACCTGAAGAAACCACTTTTTTACTCGAAACTAAGGTACTATAATGTACGAAGGCGCAGATGGGCCAAAGTTTTTCTTTTTTATAACCCTGACTTTAATCTCGGGATCCATACTTTATTCTCGGGATCCCGTCATAAAGGAAAAATTACAAAAATACATTGTAAATAAGCGGCAGATATCAGTTTTGAACTCATTATCAAAAGCATCTGTGAAAACTATAGCAAATAATAATACTTTTTCATAAACACTCATTGAGTGTACCCAATGGCATAGCCTGTACATTCCGGGCGATGTATTCACTCTTTAGCTGTAGGAAAACCCGGAAAACCTACAGTACCATCCCGGGTGGTCGGTGCGCACTTCAAGCTAGCAACAGACGTCGGGATTTGCATCCAGGCAACTTGCATCACACTTGCTTTACAAGTCATGTGGCTGCCTAAAGATACCTATGTTCTTGAGAAAAATTATTCTCGAACGCCTGACCAATGCAAGCCGGAAGCTTCACTGCTAGATGCCTCAGCTACTGATGAATTATGCAATATCTAAATATGATTGTGTTCTTGTGTGAGCATCTGCTCAGTTATGTTCATCGACAATTTGACAACAATAAGTTTATGATCTCTTTCATATTGAATTAACCCAATAGTTTCTATACCATGTGAGAACAAAAAAAGTTCACCACACTAGTAATTTCATTTCTAGATGCGCATTTCGTTAATCAAGTTAACTTCATCAGTACTATTACCAAACTGAGGATAAGTACCAAATCAGTTATATTTATATCTATCCAATTGTTATGATTATCATAATATGAACCGGGGGTTGATCCTTACTTGTGAACAAACCTAATAGTTCAAGAGCCAGTGACGCATGATTCATGAAGTGTTTGATGCACCTTGAAATTTTGTAAGGCTAGTATTTAGGGGATGAGAAGTAGGAATACCCGTGTTTGCCAAACCCAACCCGGGACAATAGGTACTGCATGCGCATAATAAAAGGGGGAATAAAATTGATGCCAAAAAAAGTGTTTGAATCACAGGCCAACAAACGTCAATCGAAAGTTTATTAAATTTTTAATCATCATTCAAGATGGCAGACAATTTGGAGGGAGTTCTCATAGAATTAATCCCCCACAAAGTTGTTTGTTTTTAATACAAGATGAAGTGATTGATTTACTCTGAATTTTTTTTAACTGATTATTTAAGAAATTATGTACAAAATGCCAGACAGTTTTGTTGGGGTGTAATTACCGGCAAACATGAAAATAGATTGTATTTCAACACGGGTATTCCGACTTCTCATCCCCTAAATCCTCACAATATTTCAAGGTGCATCAAACACTTCATGAAATATGCGTCACTGGCTCTCTGACTATAAGGTCAGGTATAATTAACTAAATTAAAATTTTATCAAGTACTTTGTGGGTAACAACTAAAATAGTTTTGAAAATAATGGACCATTATCGTTATTAAGCAAGGGCCTGCTTGAACCTTTCCTGTATATAGCAATACTTTCATAACAATCCAATTTTATATAATCATTAACGGGTTTTACTAATTTTGAGCATTGATTTTAAGATGTGTTTCTAGTGAATGATCAGCAACACTCGACTTATTTTCTCGTGAATATAAAGCATGGGCTAAATGTTCACCAAAACGTACATTCGTAGTTTGCTTGGTTGATTTTATGATGGGTTTCTAGTAAATAATAATAATAATAATACTCCCTCATAAACGCTCGTTGAGTGTGCCCAAAGGCATAGCCTGTGCGGGTAGAGGACAGGTATTATTATCATTTGCCGTGGTGCCCCGGTGCGACTTACTGATTTTTGGTGGCGTATTCACATTTAAGCTGTAGGAAAACCCGGAAATCCTACAGCACCACCTAATGATCAGCAACACTTGACTTATTTTCTCGTGAATATTTAGCATGGGCTACATGTTCACGAAAACGTACATTCGTAGATTGTTTGGTCGTTATAAATATTGTCACAATTTTGACACCTAATTTCATAAATTCCTGATGTATCTAAAGTTGAAACTTTCTCTTCGGTTTGCCAAAGTTCCACCGTAGCATCTTACTAACATTTTTCTACCAGTCAACAATGTTAACCCTTTCTTTCCCAAATTATTTTTTTTTCTCAAAAAAAATATTGGTTTATTATAATTAGTTGAAAATGGGTTATAAATTAAATATGTAATAAAAATTATTGAAAGTAGTTGTGGTATTACTGTTTTTTGTAATGACGCCATTTGGCATCTATGGGAAAGTATGGTTATCAAATTATACAATACTAAAAAATTTTCAAACTTTATTACCATTCATATGATGGATAATAATGAATGCTAAAATGTAATGGGTAGGTATTATATTTTATGAAATTGCAAAAAACAATTTTTGTCCTTTGTCAGACAGAGAGCAACATTGCATTTGGCACAACCAATTCTCGCATAAGCTACCTTACATTGTCTGCACCTTCTCTTGGGTTCCAAATGTGTTGGCCAGTGTCCCAAGTTGTCATACCTCACATCATCAATTGGTGTAGGATTCACAGGCCGTTTAGTAGGAGGTACTGGTGATGGTAGCATTTCCTTACTTGGTCTTCCTCGTTTTCTTGATAAAATGTTGATATCTTTCTGCAGTAAAGCATGTCCAATTTCAGAGCGGAAGGCAATCAACTTTTTATACTTGCTTTCTCCTCTCAATTTACAATCGCGCCTGTACAGAAGCCAACTATTGGCAATACAAATGTCAATGAGGTGAAACACTATTCTGAGGTAATATCGCTTGACCCCTATTTTTATTCGGTATAAAGATACCAACATGTCATTGAGGTCCACGCCACCCATGTAGTTATTATACTCTTGAATAATACTTGGACGCTGTATTTCAATATATTTTTTTTCCGTGGTTGACCATCTCTTTACATTATCAATTGGCATAATGCCTTTATATGTAGAAGCCACGTGCACACATTTATTGTCGTACCATCTGGTGATCACAACATTTTGCTTTTTCTCTGTTACATAGTCAAATGATCCTCGCCCTCTCTTCTTCAACGACTTTTCATCTTCTAACATATTACACTGAGGCATTCTTGATACTCTCACCGTTCCACATGCAAGTATGCCCATTTTTTTCAGATTGCACAATAAATCAAAAGAAGTGAACCAGTTGTCCATGAAGAGTTTGAAATTCAGGTTTTTTGGAATATTTTTGGATAATCTGACAACAATATCTCCACTTATTCCCAATTGGGTTGGTTGTTTTATAGTTTCCTTACCAACATAAACTTCGAAATCATATATGATTCCACTGGTGCCAGCTCTTGCAAATGTTTTGATACCCCATTTATGTGGCTTGTTCTTCACATATTGTTTCAAAGAACTGCGTCCTTTGAAAGGTATCATAATTTCATCAACACAGTTATATTCCTCAGGTTCAATATGTGAGAAATTATTCTGGATAGCATCTATGAACGGTCTCACTTTGAACAACTTATCATAGTTAGGATCAGTTCGTGCTGTCATCCCAGAATTATCATTTATATGTAGCATTGATCTCAATTTTTCGAATCTATTACGAGACATTGTGTCGGCAATTACTGGTATACGTGTTTGCAGAGCCCAGTACTGCCTGTAACTGGGCATTTTTATAATACCGCTCAGAATGTGAATGCCTACATATTGACACATTTCAGTGTAACATGTATTGACAGAGTTTCCCGCTTTTTGAACTGAATAAAGATTGGTTTGTTGAACCAAATTGTCTATTATGGAATCATCAAAAAATAATTTGAAGTAAGAAAGTGGTGTCATATTTTTCTCTCTGTCATTATTAGTAAATTGAACATTACATTCAGTTTTGACACTTTGTATATCTTTTTTGTCCCAAAACAATTTTTCTCTTTTCTTTTTTTTAGTACCATTTACATATTTCTGACCTGCAAACACAGACAACGGCACATTGTCTTCTTCATCGGAGGAAAAATTTGTGTTTTTTTCTAAATTTCTTCTAATCTCAGATAATGGTATATCATCCTCTTCATCGGATAAGAAATGTTCAATTTCATACCTGAGGTTGCTTGTTGTGGGAATTTCGTCCTGAACGCGATTTTCAATTTCATGAATATTCTCCACTTCGTTTTCTTCGTCCGATAAATCTAAATCAATATCAATATCGGAGATATCTCCCTCCATTAGTATTACAAGTCTTTCTTCTTCAGATTCGGTTAGACCTACACGTGTCATCTGAAATCAAAATGTAAATCAAATATAGGTGAAATCTGCCCATTGACGCCAATTGGCATCAATATTTGTAACATACAAAATGTGATCACTTTTGATAATTTCTTCGAAAAATTACAAAGCAAACTAGTAATTGGTCTCAAATAGATTTAATTCAATAAAATGATTTAATGAAATCAAAACTCACCTCAACTTTGTGCTGCACTAATAAACAAGAAAAACCTAACCTTGAAGCTTTCTGACATTCAGAATTTCTACGTTGGTACTACAGGAAAGATATGTACTGTTGGCTAGATGCTGCCATCTATACAGTAGACTGACTAACTTACCAGATTTTCAAACTAATTTATGCAGGTTCCTATTAGTTACACGGTGGCAAATCTAATTATGCCATATGGCATCTTTGGGAAAGAAAGGGTTAATAGAAATCCCATAAGATGGCTGATGCCCAATATTTCAGAATACACGGTCCCAAAGCTGTCTATAGACTTCATTGTTTTTAAGTTGTTTATGAACATAATTGAATTGATGTAGACTTTAAAGTCAGGATCCCGAAATTAAAGTCAGGATCCCGAGATTGAAATCAAGGTCCCGATAATAAAATCGTCAGGGTTATAAAAAAAACAAACGTGATATCGCTTTACCAACCATGTCATTTGAGTTTTTTCGAAGATCTACTATTTTGAAGTACATTTTGTTTATGAACTTTCATGAACTAAATTATTACTAATGTTCTGATATACAGGACTGACATTTCTTCCCAATATGGATTTACCGTAAAATGGGATGTTCCATCGCGACTGGCGGGCGGTATATATCACTTTGGCGAACACAACTGAGCGGGTAGGTACATATTCATCATATCCTTCATTTACAGGGGTGCTTTCATGGAAAGTGAGACAATTTCTAATTTTCACAACTGAAATTTATTCAGGAAAAAGATTCATCTGCAATTAGATGAGGGTGCTGATAATGGAACTGAAAGATTTTTGTGTCTATTTTAGCCCCTGATAATAAGATTCACCGAAAAATTTGTTGTTTCATCGGAACTGGCGGGCAGTGTATTTCACTTAGGAAAACACCATCGAGCGGGTAGCTGCATCCCATCACATCTCTAAGCCCTATGGGTATCATCATTCAACCTCGATAATTACAGAAGTTATGGGTGTGCTTTCATGAAAACAGACAAATTCGGATTTTCCACAATTTGAATTATTTCGGGAAAAAAGTTCAGCTGGATGATTTATCGTAAAATGGTTTGTTCCATCGCGACTGGCGGGCGGTGACTATCACCTGCTAAACATGCACCATTAACAGGTAGGTTCATTTTCATTTTATCCTTCGGTCCTGTAAGTTTCATTATTTTACCTACATGATTACGGAAGTCACGGAGGTGCTTCCATGAAAAGTGAGACACACTGAATCGTATTCTTTCATTGGATGCATTTCTTCTGGCTGAAACTCTTTTGATGAATAATTTCAGTCGAAAAACTACCAATTATTTTTTTCACACCCGATAACAAAAACTCTTTCGTTTTTACTGTCGATAAAATCATCAAGTCTTCAAAACATGAAAATGTTGTACCATAACTGATTTAATTCCATGTATCTCGGAATCTTTCATAGATTCATAAATTCAGATGTAGAATTTATATCTCATAGGACATTTTCCAAATTATTAAATACTAGGAAAATACTACAGGGTAGGGTGTTAATGGTTTTTGTACCTTTCTTGAAATAGAATACTCTTCGATAAATGAGCCACCTTGTATATTTTTGCTTCAATGAATTCATACAGGGTTTTGAGTTATTCTCCTCAAAAAATAAGTAAGTGTTTCAACTGATGAGTATCCAAATAAAACTGAAAATAGTAGTGTTCCACCAACTTCAATTAAATAAAACTAACCTTTTTTGTTCAAAATGAATCTATACAACAGTTTTAAACTAAGTTATGTTCGATAAAATAGGTGAAATCCTATTGTTTTACATTATGTTATAACTGCATCTTTTTTCATTTTCAAAGCAGAATCTCAAATTAATTCTTTGTATGTTGTATTTGACGTATTTCCGCATATTGATATTGCCCAAGTACCTTGAAGAAAAAATATCTTTGGAAATATTTCGGATTTCCATGGTAACTGAACCAAAATAAAAACAATTCTCTGTATTGAAAATGTAGATGTGAAATTTTCTATGAAACACACCATTACTCGTTGTTCGTAGCATATGAGAGAAAATGGATACAAGGGAATGGAGAATCTAAAACTATAAGAACTAATAGAGAACTGGAGCACTAGAAACTGTTAATACATCTCTTATATTCACTTTCAGTCCTATATCTCTGGTTAAAACTATAGTATTTAAATGAACATAAACGACGACATTTATTTCCGATGTCTCAATGACAATGAACTTTTCATTTTCTTTTATCTTTAAGTTTTATCTCTCATCTTTCATTGAGCATGCAGACGTTCAACAATTGCTGCGTTTTTATGACATTCTCCGGAAATCAATAAAATGTCCACTTGTTGGTCTTTTGTACACATTATCGTTAAGAACAACGAAATGACAAACACCTAATCTGCTATATATTGATAGAACTCAAATATAGGTGTCGACTTCAGTATGAAGCCAAAAATCAATTCAAGAAGAATATATAACACTATTTGACGAAAAACTATTGAAAAAAATAATTAAAGATGGATTACATATTTCAATCTCCCGCAAAAACCTATACAATAGGTATTTTCATGGGCAAGTATCTCTCAGAAAACAACAAAAATACCTACTGTTAAAAACGATATTTTTGCAGTTGGTCGTAGATAGCTATATCAAAATCAAAACTTAGCTTCAATGTATCAAGTCCTGCAAAACCTCAATAGAATGATTTCGAACTATTCAAAATATTCTCAGGATTCTGATTTTGCAAATAAGTTGGAGGGTGTCTCCTTCTCGCTAAGCCAAAATTTCGAGTAATAATTTTGAAGTATTTTTGAACAAATGGCAAAAGAAGGTTGTTAATGATAGTGTTGTCACTCGGTATAGGCAAAATTTCCAGGAAATATTCTGCTTTCATGCAGCAAACAAAACATATATGACGAAAGGCGTGTTTCTTGTTTCATAACGTTGTCAAAGGATAGATAGAAGAGCGTTACTTCAATTAGTGTAGCGTTTCAAGCTACGTTTGGTTTGAATGCAGTACAAGGACGAGGCAGTACAAGAGAATATCGTTGCAACGGAGGTCCGACATTGTTGGGGTAGCTGTTGCAATGAAAATTTTATCATTTTGACCTCGTCGAAACAATATTATTTCAGTTATTCCACAAAGTGGGATATGATGCAAATATCTGACAGAATATATATATTTCTCAGGATGGTACTGTGATGGATATCTAATAACATTCAACAGACAACCACTTTCCACCAATAAATAATCTTGTGAGCAAATCAAGAATAATTTCGACAGAAAATGACTAATGGTCAGCGGTCTTCATCTCTGAGAAAGAAGGAAGTCAGGAACGATTTTTTTGATTGTCGAATGGATATATCAGTGTATGAAGATTGAAATAATAAAAAAATATTCTTCATGTATTAAATGATTGAACGGTATATTTCCCATCATTTTTGTGAATTTTTGTTTTTTTCCATCTTCAAAACGAACGAATATTTTTGTTTGGTTTTATTTCAGTTTTAAAGTCTATAATTTAGATTTAGATTCGAAAATAAAAAAGTGAGATAGACGTTTAACAAATTAAATGGATAGACTTCAATACTGAGATAAAATCACATAAAAATATTAATTCGTTAGTGGTGGAAATGAACAAAAATGGTCCATAAATGAGGGGAAATATACTGTTCATTCATTTGATACTTGAATAATTTTGTTTTTATTATTATTTTCATCTTCACTTCATACACTCTTACATACCTCCATCAATCAAAAACAAAAAATCGTTTCAGAGTCCCTTTTTTCTTAAGAATGAAGACCCTTAATAAAATTTACGATTACAACATAAAAATCAAATCGGTTTCGCAACATCGAAATATTTAATGATCACACAATGTGAGATGAATGAAGGAAATAGCTGATAGGAAATGTCTCCTCTCAGTATTGAGACATGGTGGCGCGTGGGTAGAGCGTTCGCTACGTAACCCGATAAATAAATGAATAAATAAATTAATTTCACTAGCTTCGAACAATAATCTCACATTTAACTGATTCCACTTTGTCTTTCCTGAAGATCACGTGCCTGCTGCTTGGCGGTCATCTGTAAATCATTTCAAGAAAGATGATATTTCCATCATTTGCTGAAAATAACCAAACCTTCTGATGTGGAATGAATTGGAGCACCTAACTACGAAGTAGTTGTATGTGATATGAAGTCATTACATAATGCAGTATTAAACAATATTAAAATAATATATATTCAATAAAAAACATTAACTCAATACATTGTACTTGTTTGTTTCTATAGGTATTCTAATGAGTATAAGAGTCTCAAATTTTCTCAATCAGAAAACTGTTGTTTTAAACAAATTTTTCAATTATTTCATGAAAAATCCCAAATTAATATATTTCTTAATTTCCACTGGCATAAAATTGATAAGTTTTGGTTCTGTAATGTGTGAAACATCTTTAAAAATATTGTTTTTTTTTGGGTGTGGAAACCTGTATATGTGCTGTGTTTTGCATTCTTGTACGGTTATTGTGGGTTTTTGAACAAGAATTTGCCCACATTCATTAAGTATGGTCACTTCATTCTCATGAAATCGTAGGGTTCGTCTGAGGAGCACCTCCTTTCCTTATGCAAGATTATTTTGAGAATGTATTTTTATGCCACTTCCAGAACTTTTCGTTGCTTTTCATATAGTCCTCCGTATATTGTTATTACGCATGACAGCACTGATTCAACGAGACAGTAATAAATGCTGTTTAGGTTTCAAATTGATAAAATATCCGTCACGATGTAGAAAAGTTGAATAAGTATATGTTTTTTTTTTTACTAAAGTTTGAATGTGTTGGCTCCATTTCAGGTGACAGTCTATTGTTAAACCTAAATATTAGTAGTCATTGGTTGATTCTATGACTGTTTCACACTCACAGGATAATTCATTCCATTCTCTCCTAGAGAACACCAAATTGGTATCATTGGTTTATGCTATAATTTCACCTCCAATCTAACATTCCATTAAATTATTCATATAAAGTAAAAGTACCAGTATTCGTCAATGATCCAGTTTTCGTCATATTTGACCAATATCGCTGATTATTAGGCATGTGGTGACATCTGGCTTGGCAAACATTGAATAGGAATCAAGATCTCCATCAGAACATTGTAACCATTGTTTGAAGACAAATAAGATAGTCAATGCCTGTGGAATCAGTATTGGAGCAAAACGCTTATACCATCTAGCGTTTTTAGTTGAAAATTGAGAGGAACTATAAAAAACTGTATAGAAGGTTTTTACTTCATACATAATATTTCGTGAAGTTTTCTTGACAATTTCAACATATTTCACAAACTGAATAATCTTAATTCTCGAATCTCATCACCAAATATAATATGAAATTCGAAACTATCCCGTTTTTGTACCAGACCAAACAACAGATTCCGAATAGATAATTCCATTCCCTTTTCCAGTGTTATTTATAGACTAGCGAATATCTTTCCTCAAAAAAATGATTCACGACCTGACTGGGAGACCAAGTCGTCTAACATCGGATCCAATCGTTGTTCCATATGACTGTCTCACTATCTTTAAACTCCTTATATAATGCTGTTACTAAACCAAATCAGTCTGCGTAATAGTAGCAGCACTCGGGTTGTACTCTAAAGGGTAACAATTTAATACTGTTATCTATTAAGCTGTGGAAAAACGGTTTCGTGTGATATCTCAGTCAATTCATAAAGGTGAGTGAAATTTTGGAACTTACACTATACTTACCTTGCAGGGGTCAAGTAATTGAGGTGGATTCATTGTGTTACTGAGTGATTGGAAGGGGTATTTTTCGTAAAAAATTCATGGTAAACATTGCACAACTTTATAATTCGACTATGACAAATACTGATACCAACAACGGCATGTCCTAGTAATCGTTGCCTACGACGATTACTGGGACAAATAGAACTGAGTTGAGAATTGTTTAATTCCTCCTCTCAAAACTACAATGAGTAAAGTACTACAAGATCCCATAAAAACAATTTTCGAATATTACGCGGAGCAGTATCCGTCATACTGTTTTGTGAATAGTATGTGTTGAGTAGAGCGATTTTAACTGTTATGACGATCATAGGGACCAGTAAATGACGAATACCAATTTTTCAGAAAACTAAGAATGCAACCATCAGATGCTATAGTTATTGAGACCTACAATAATGAAGGACTTTCTTTCGCCAATCATGAAAGCTTCATTTTGGACTCCGACACCTACTATGGATGCAAATGAAATGAAATCTGAATAAAAGTTCCCTGCTGTTGCAACTTCTCTTGAATGATAACCTATTTTTCGAAAAAAAAAAAGAGAGAAAGCTGATAAGCAAATAAGAAAAAGAAAATTAAATTTGTGGTAAAGGAAAAGGAAGCAATGCATTTGTGAAGAAGACTTCAATGTCTAAATTGTAAATGCTGGTGAGAATATGCAAACGTAAATAGGGGTGTTAAAAATTGTATTGCTAATCTTGTGAATCAAGTGAATGAAATGTTTTAAATTTTGTATACGTGTAGTTTTCATTGGTGGATAGTGGATTTTATTCATTATTTTAGTTTTGCAACATATTGTAAAAATGTTTTTTATTCTTCCTATAATCAAATAGATACATCAACATGTTTGAAATACAATATATACGTTGAAAGAATAGTATGAAGTATGAGTTTTCCTTGAGCTGACGATAACTGGTACTTTTATCTTACATTGAAAAGAGTGAAGAACCTAAGACGGTCGATGTGGTTGTCTCAGTTGACAGGCCATCTCTGAATCTGAATTGTCATGATGAAATTATATTGAAGTGATGTTAGTGTTCTGTTAATCTTTTTTTCATTGCTTCCTCACATATCTTACAGAAGTTATTCAATGAGAACAATATTTTTTGTCAACTTGATTTGTCACCAATCTGCAATACCCTAATTATAATATATAGTCCCCAGACATAGGTATATTAGTCATTAGATCAATCAAAATGTTTTCTAACTATAAAACATTGACTTAATGTAAATATGTAACATTAATTATAGTTTGATCACTTATTTATAGTCTGAATATGAAAGTTTGTCCTTCAAAAAGTAACAGCGGATTTATACAGCAGATAAGATAACATAAGAAATAAGATAAGAAAGGTCAACATTCCCTCTCTTTTTCATCCGTATTTTTTTCAAGTTCCTATTATGACAGGCATACCTGCTCATTACAAATATTATTATACATCATCATCTAATTATTGTCATAATTTTAATTGTTTTAACAATTTGTTGGCACATCTATCATTCTGAGAATAAATATAATTATTTGATAATCAAAAAACCAAATTAATTTGGTCACTGATAAAATCACACCCTCTTTTAATGATGATACGGTTACACTTCCCTAGTCAACGGAGAGGTCGTGAACTGTTGAGTTTGGAGAGTCTACATAACAGAATATCACTGGATGGAACCTGTAGAGTATTAGGAGTTCAGATCCCCTTTTCAAATTTAAGTTTGATTTTTTGACAGAATCCTCTTGACCACAGAAAAAGAAATTGTTTTGAGATATAACATCACTTCCTTCTTTGAAGGATGGGAGTTGGTTGAGACTAGAATATTTCAACTTCAATAATGAACACTATTCTTCCATCAATGTGATCCTTTAACACCTGTGAGCGTTGAACCTCTTGACACAAGTGGTTTCATGTTTGAACAGGATGAAAACACCTTCTATTAATTATTTGGTATTTTTCCATGAAACCTCAACTTTTTTTTTCAAATATGCATGTATTCCATAAAAAATAATAAAATGCTCATAAAAATATAATTTTTAAATGAATACTCATTGAACAATTTTCAACAATGGGAATAAAAATGATTTTTTTCATAAAATCAACTTCACATACAATAATATAGATTAGCAAAAATTTTCAATTGTTCGTTATTCATATGACCATACTTGTGGATGGAATGAGTAACTGCCAACTCTGCCAATCTGTCTCTATCGGTGTTATTTAGAGTGCTAGAACTGGCCTTCGTCAAAAGAGCTTGTCCCAAGAAGTAATTTCTGAAAAATTCAAAGTTTCTCGTCACAGCTGGGACAACATAAAAATTAATTCTATACAGAAACTATTTATACTGGCTTTCTTATGATGATATCAGTTTCAATGTCAGACGTTTCGTTATCGAAAAACCATTATCTAATATTCTTCGAATAAAAGTTTCGTTAAGTTTTTTTTCTGAATTCAAATATGTATGATGACTAATCGGGATTTGGAGTTAACATAATCTTGATATAATGAGACAAATATTTTTTATTCAAGATTATCTGCACATGGAGGTTGAGTATGTGGACTGTGACAATTTTCAAATATATAGGATATTTCGCATGAAATCTTCGAAAAGTTGGTTTTGGCCTATTGGGAATACCAATAATTATTGATGAATATGGTTAACTACCTCTTTGTTGTGAATTGTAACGCACGAAGTTCATAACAAAGGTCAATTGAACAGGAAAGAACGCATTAACAACTACAATGGGCCGTGATGGTCGTGTGGTAGAGCGCTCGCCTTACACGCATAATGTCGTGGGTTCAAAGCCCAGCACGGCCATCGGTCCCGGATCTTTTCTTTGCTCGTTTTGTAATATTAATTTTATACCTACGTATTTAATGAAAACCTTTATCAATGATGCACAACAATGCGATCGAATACAGATAAAATGTGTTTTGTCATTATACACACAACAATTGAAAACGAAAATATTTTCAACCTACTTTCACAACTGGCCCATAAATGATCTGAATTCCAATTCTGCAGGAATAATTAAACCTCCATATTGCACTTCCTCAGTGGTACATCTGCACACAAAACCACTGAATACTATGACGAATATAACAACTTTGATATTCGAACCACCCCCTCAAACAGTCAGTCAAACAGAATACGATGACAAGATGGAGGTCCCGGCAGCAGTTCTCGCGAGCACCGGCTATGGCTTAAGCTTATTGGTTGACTGTACCACGTGTTTCCTCCAGATCTCTGCTAAAGAATTATATTTTTAAATCAAGAGGAGCATGTTCAGCAGATGAGTCAATGTTGGCGTTCTCTAGGTTGAAGAGTTAGAATGTTTTGCTGCGATCAAATTAATTCCAAGACAATTCATGTGAAGAAGCAAACAGCTCAATTAGTTTGAAATAAGAATATATTCATCAGTTGGAAATAATTATTCTTCTCAGAAGAGTATTCCGTTCAAAAGTTTGTATATATTTGATTGAAGATGTCCTTTTTATCTGTAGACAATTTCCCTGAGGTCATGAAGTCCTTGTGAGACATCCTTGGCAAGAAAAGGAAACTCGAGCGCTCAGAAGCGTCAGACAACTACAAAGCGGGGTAGTAATCCTGGAAGCCCAAGACGAGTAACAAACAAATCGTCAAAATGCATCAGGGACTGAGCAAAAACCCAACGCTACAGTCGAAACACATGGGGGACAGCAGGCATAGGGTAGATAAAAATTATAGACACCGTCATCAACAAAGAAGAAGACTTAATGACAACAATAACGAAAGACGAAAAAGGACCAAAGCTGACATACAAACGCCCATGCCAAGACTTCAGAAAAAAAACGCATAATGTAATGCACACCAAGGATATTCAAGGATAGCCATGATGCAACAGAAGGAACTGAGCATTGAACTGGTGGCCATCCGAGTGAAGGAGTATGTCCGCGTAGCGATATGCTTCCAACACAGTCGATATGAACACTAGGAAGCTACTTTTGTAAATAACGCGATTGCGAGATGATGAACCTCACACCCAGGGCACATGAAGCCAAGGACATAAAATCCCCATATCAAAAGAAAACTGAAGCAATCAAGAGTGTACACTGTCTACACAAAGAACTAACTAACAGGTCAATCTTGGGAAGGGCGGGCGGCCAAGGACCAACTCCTACAGATGATGGAGGAACTGGACATCGACATAGCTATAATCCAGGAACTGAACAAACAGACCAACGCAACACTTTCATTAACAACTGGACGGTGCTGGATGAAGAGACGTTTAGCGATCACCACTACATTACATCCAACACTGGACAAACACTCAAGAGAAACCCAGCTCAAAATAAACTGGCAGAAATTCTAACACCTTTTGGCCCAATACAACCAAGAACCTCACAAAAATAATGACATGCTCGCCGAAGAAGTACAAACCACCTGCTAAGCAGCGTGCGATGCAGCGATCACCAAGAAAAGAAAGAAAGCGAAGGCTAACCAAGTATAGTGGAGCGAGGAACTGATAGATTTGAGAAGGCCAATGGATCCTGAAAAAGAACAAAAGTCAAAGACCAATTTCGTTGCTGCCGACATTAGAGAAAATACTCGACAAATTGCTTACGAAAAGACTAACGCACTTCATGGAGAACACAAACAAAATAGACACAAGGCAATATAGTTTTAGAAAGACCATATCCACCATCAACGCCATACAAAACATAACACAACATAATTGGAAACAATAAAAACCAGAAACTACACACACATTTCAACACTGGATATCATGAATGTATTCAACACCTTCTGGACACTAAATAACAACAG
The DNA here is from genome assembly GCA_958502065.1 of Chrysolina americana. Classification (NCBI taxonomy): domain Eukaryota; kingdom Metazoa; phylum Arthropoda; class Insecta; order Coleoptera; family Chrysomelidae; genus Chrysolina; species Chrysolina americana. Next base: position 21,005,419 of record OY293421.1, on the reverse strand, counting down.
ACTATGCATAAAAAAACAGATATCGGACAATATCAATAGACTATGCACAGACTTCCTAAAAGACAGACAAATCATCAGCGGACAAATCACCAGACAAACGGAACGAGGGTACCTCCAGAGCTCCAGCCTCGGACCGATACTCTGGACCATAGTCATGGAAGGTTGGTTCGAGGCTGTAGACCCGAAGACAGCTAAAGACAAATACGTGACCATACAAGCATTCGACCAGGTCTTACTCATTGCTGCGTTGGGCCAAAATATGGACAGCGTGCAAGACAAGGGAAAAAAAACAAACTCACATATAACACAGACAAAACGGAGACAATACATATAAAAGGAACAAAGGAGTATACCCCACCAAGCATCGACCGACCATACAGACTAATACACGGATGCCACAACAAATGAAGAGGGACACAGCACCTTCGGAATAGCCAAAAAACAGAACCACGTCGACTGGATCAGTCGAGGAAACAGAATACCGTACGAGAACGATATCCACGACGTGGAACTGCTGGCCATTCTGAAGGCAACGGATCTCATCACAGACACCACACCAGATATTATCATACACACAGATTCATAACAAACAATCAAAGTCATACACACACCAACAACACAAACAGGAATTAATAAATTCAAAGAGTAGCCAAGAGATACCTATACACTACACACATTTAAGACACATTCAGTAGAGCATTAGCTTGTATTGTAGATGATATAAATGAAGGAATAGACCAACGTCAGGCTTTTGACACTATAGATCATGATATTCTGTTGTCCAAATTACATTTCTTCGGATTTTCACCTGATAGTGTCACCTGGTTCAGATCGTTCGTCTCCAATCGTAGACAGTGTGTTTCGATTACTTCTGAAGTTCGTACCATGTCATCTTTCAGAGAAGTTCCACGTGGGGTTCCCTAAGGAACCATTCTTGGACCTCTTCTTTTTTCTATATATGTGTCGGATATGAGAACTGTTTTGGATAGTAGCAAACTACATCAATATGCTGATGATTCACAAACATGTGTAAAATTTTATCCAATGAATTACATAAAAACACAAACAATAATTCAGTCCGAGTTGGGAAAAATAAAAAAATATACTGACGATGATAGCTTAAAACTAAATCCAACTAAAACTAAGGCATTAATATTTGGATCACGTCACTCTCGCATCTTTCTGCAATCTGTCGATTTCTCTGTCAGACTTGGTGATTCTAATATTCCAGTCTTGCTAAATGCTCGAAATTTGGGCATGGATTTCGATAGTGGTCTAACTTTCGAAAAACATGTAACAAATAGGCGAAAAATTGCATATATGACAGTGAAAGCAATGTATGCCTACAAGTATGTGATCAATGATAGAATCAAATTTCAACTGTGTAATACCCTTATACTATCCTTGCTGGACTATGGAGATATTGTGTATAACCAATGTATAACAGTGGAAACGTCAAAAAAATACAACAATTGTAAAACGTGTGTATGAGATGTTCATACAACATTCAATATAGAGAGCATATAACTACCCATTTGAATATAAAATGTAAACTCAATATGAAGAACAGACGGTTACTGTATTATTACTGTTTCATTTTCAATATTTTGAACAGTATAGAGAACTCAGGTAGGTATTTATTCGACCAATTGAACCCCCAAATGCATAATTAAAATACAAGACAACAACTTCAGAATACCGCGACACCATACAGCTTCGTATCATAAGTCCTTTACTAGTGCATCTGCACGAATGTGGAATGAGCTGCCAAATGACAAAAAATAATAGTTTGAATAATTTCAAAAAAAGAATATCTACTAATACACGAGGTTACTGAAATGTAATATTACTGAACTTATGTATGTATCTATGTTTTATCTCGATAAAGTATTTTGTTTTTTGGATTCCCTTCCTTTAAATTTATATTTTTTTAAACTCTTTATGTATGTATGTATGTATGTTCGATATTTATGTTTGTATATTTTGTAGTTTTGGGCATACTTATATTGCAAATGGCGAGATAGAAGATCAACCTAGTTGAACCTCGACCATAATTACCCTTATTTTATTATGCAATTGTACACTGTATTTCTATTTTTAGGTAAATGAATAAACTAAACTAAACTAAACATTCTATACTGAACACGAATTCAAAATCAACAATAGTGACACAAAAATGAGACTATGGCAGGAGCACTGGGATAAATCAACAAAAGGCAGGAACGTTTAGCTAGTGACAGGTCACGAAAATTTCCAGATACTACGAAATATTTAGACTTAGGCCAACCACATAGCGCTGCGAATGCGAAAGACCGGACGAAACAATAATCCACGTCACGAACGAATGCAACCTCCTTCTTAGGGAGCAATCCAGGACAGACTTCTGGGATTACCTGTTGAGTCGAGGCTTCAATTATCCCCCGGTCATCAGATATATAAAACTAATGACCGAAAAGGTGACCAGGAAATTCAACCTGTGGGGAGAAGGAATGGTAGCCAACGATGACCAGGATTGAGCAAGGACTTAAACATAAGGAATTTAGGAAATTAACAAAAATGGAAAAACAGAAAAGATATGAAATTGATACAACAATTGAATGAAGGAAAACAGATGGACAATTTCCCCGCTAATTTTAGGAGTAGTGGATGATATGTTGGGTTTTCTTGTCAGATATTTCGCTAGATGTAGCAGCAATGAACCGAACATTCCGGCCTTATGCGTCGCGGTGGGCCATCCGAAAAGGTATTTATCACACATTCGGAAAATATTTTCTTCATGTAGGAAAAAGTTGAAAACCTACAGCACCACCTCGGTCGGTTGGTGCGCAATCCAAGAAAGCACCAGACGTCAGGATTTGCATCTAGACAATTCACAGCTCCTATCGACTCTTATGAAAATTGAGAAAAAATTTCTCATTCCCAGGATGCAAACCTGGCCTAGTACAAGTAGAAGCTTCAGAGGCCGGCATCTAACCGCCTCGCTACCGAGTGTCATGATCCACCCTGTCCCATTCTGATTTTTAGAAATGATCCGTCATCAAACGACGTCATGCAATTCATTATTCTCGAATATCGGTAAAAGACATCAAAATAATAAACGATGATGAATGCATCTCTCTTCTGTTTGAGAGCAAATTGCGCGAATATAGCTATCCTTCCTCCACAACCAACATAATTAACGAATCCCTAGATAGCGAATTACTCGAGATGTTCCATCCTACTTTTCAATATCGCGTCTTGCTTCCACCCACCGCATAAGATTATGTCTATGAATCATGTCATATAGGATATTGCGATGAAATATTTATAGAATTGTCTGAAGGATTAAAAAAAATAATGAAATACAGGGTGTTATATGACATACTCTGTACAGAAAGTTTTTGTCGAAAAAAACTGCACTTCTAAAAATACCAATCTATAGGTGTCCGAGCGTTTTTTCGAGCACGCTCCCGTTTATTCATCATCGAATAATTCCTTTGGCTGATACACACGGTATATTAGCTTCTCCAGATGATTCCTGAGTGAATTTACCCCAATTTTGCCTATACTAGGAGTCTGATTTCTACGGAGCCGCTTTTGGAGCTGCTCTATAGTTACCTGAATATTCTAGGAGTAAATTATTTTTTATACAAATATCTACATATAAAATTTTTTTGCATATGAGTCCAGGCTTACCTAGAAGGCACATTGGAAGTACTTGCAATAAACATTTCGACTTCTCACCTGTTTGGTCGATCCTTGCGTTTGTCTTTACAGTCGGTATGTCCTTGAATATCTTTTCGGGAATTACCACTTAGGTTCAGACATTCTAGTTTCTTCTTCCACTTCACATGAATAAACTCGTCGATTTATCTTTCGAGTCAACAGGTAGTCCTTGTGTTTGGTAACCTATTGCTTGCCACTTCTTCCGCTCTCAGTTGCTTATTTTTATGAGATTGGTGATGTAGTCTGGGATAAAATTTTTATCTTCCTTCACTGCCCTTTTCCTGGTGGTAATGATACAATAATATTCAGCTTCTGAGTTTCTCCATCCTGAATGTCCAAGGTAACCGTCGTTCTTTTATTTCATCATTCTCTCATATTTGTTCAGTCAGTAATAGAATGATCATTCTTTTATGATCGTAATCCGAAATGAACTAGCTTCTCGGAGCTCTGTTAAATCAGACCCATTTTTGTTCACCACCAGGTCGATGATGGAGTGGAAGAGACCGTTCCACTGCGTTGGAAATTCTGATAAAACGATAGTGTAACAAATACTAAGGCACTTGTTATTTAGTGATAAAATATTTTTAAAATGCCATCCTGTATAACAGCTCACCTCGAAATAAATAAATATACTTTGTATATTATTATTGAAGAAATTCTAACTATTTCGAAGGCTAAAAGTTATAGATAATAATAAAAAGGTTTCAAAGCCAGAGTTTCCCAGAACACCGCTCAAGATTGTGTATGAGCTTATACGGATTGGTTCCACTAGACTCGTTTAGATAGTAGGAGAATATAGAAGACACCTCCCAAACAGTTTATTTGATTTTTTCTCCATGAACTCTCTGTGGGATATGTTTTTTGTTTTGTTTAATTTCATCCTCCTTGTTTAACGATAGATTTTGTTTCGTTTTCTTTTCAAATTATTTCACTTATTTAATTAATTATTATCAATCTATGTTAAATTTGACCTCTCACCGAACCACAATTGAAATCAATATCACTTCAAGACTTCTCCTTCGCGAAGAACTTTCTATCCTTTCGGGGTTGTGACAGCATTTTGTCTTTCGTATTATATTTTTTGCTCCTCAAGCAACCTAGAAAGAACCGGTTTCGGGGACTTCATCCTTGGATGAATAAGAGTCATTGCGTGAATCTGCAGGCAAAGAATCCAGGGAGGAGAGGACACTCACTAGAATATAGGGCGTTTTAGGGTGAAAGTGAAGAAGCATCTGATGAACAAACCAAGTACAGTTTTTTGAAATAGCGATGTTATTGTTTAATAAATACTTCCACAGCTTCCTTCCATTTGTATTTAGTCTCCTCGCGTTGTAGTCCCCGCAAGCAGCTCTAATATGTTCTTGCTGCTGCAGGGACTATCCAGATCGATTATTGTGAAGTTATTTCCTGGTGCATTGTTACTGCATATATCCCTAAGGGTTGAACTAGCTATAAGAGATGATGCAATTCAAGTATTGAAGGGAAAATTAAGAGGTACCGATGTGTTCATCGGCCCTGACTATACAAGAAAGCAACAAGAAATGGAAAAACTTGCTTCAACCTACCTCATAGTGCTTGGATTGCAACAGCAGTACCTTTATTGAACGCATCCCAAGCTGAATTTGAATCGTTAGAAATACTGTCTAACATGTGTGCATTACATAATTTATTCCAATTGAATTTTATCCAAAATCATGTCAACTCAACCCTTGACTTGATATTCTTGCAAACTCCAGATATTCTTGTTGAAAAAGCAGACTTCAATATAGTACAGCCAGACCATTATCATCCATCCCTGACCTTCAGTATCGATTTTGTTGAAAATGTCGATCATGGCCTAGTACCTCATGGTTTCTATAGAGATTTTACCAATCAATTGTCTCATTTATGTCAGTTGTAGTGTGGGATCTATTGTTGATGGCTGAAGCGCTGGTAGCAAAATAAATTTGAAAAATTTGCGACAGTTGAAAGAGACAACTCACCTGGTGAATTTCCTTCTGGGTTCACTTGAAATTGCGGAAATGGAAATCGTAACGAATGCGAGTAAAATTGGCGAGATTGCACTAGACCGAGGCGAACACCTTGGTGTCTTGATTGGAACTGTCCTTTTCATTTTCTCTGTCGACCGTAGAGGGCGTAGATGTCACCTCAACTTATTTTCAACGCGAAATTCTAAAATACGGTTGAAAGACTTTTGATTGCTCTCAGTTCGTTAATATATTGAAATTTGAATAGTTTGTAAATATTATTAAAAATAAATGAAGTATTCTTTGAAAATATAAACTTGAAAAATAACTAATACTAGGTGTGAACATTGACTGCCCACCAAAATATATGTTCACATATTTTTTTTTATTCGCTAGGCGGTGAAGGTAAGGACACAGCTTAACCAAAGGTCTCCTTATCTTACCGTTCTTTGTTACTACAGTAGCGACTCTAGTAACGCCATCAGAACCGGGATGGAGTTCAACAATCCTACCCAAACATCATTTTAGGGGAGGGGTGAGTTCGTTTTTAATGAGTACCACAGTACCGATACTAACAGGAGAAGTTGGCTGCAGCCACTTTCCTCTTTGCTGCAACGTATGCAGATATTCAGAGCGAAATCTGGACCAAAAATTGGCCTGCATGCGAATGAGGAGTTGCCAGCGGTTGAGATGATTTATCTTCAAGTTCTGTAAATCTGGATCTGGTAAAATTGATAGAGGTTCAAGCGTCAAAAAATGACCAGGAGTTAATACGGATAAATCGTTTGGGTCTGAGCTCAAAGGACATAATGGACGGGAGTTGAGAAGAGACTCAATTTGAACCAGTAAGGTATACATTTCCTCGAAAGTGAGAACTTGTTCGCCTACACCTGCTTCCGCTAAACCATTGAAATGTGGAGCTGAATGAAGGTTGAAACACCACTCTATGCCTTCGGTTTCAGCAGAATTTTTGAATAAATTAATTATCTCCCGATTGGCTCCCACAAAATTCATCGCATAATCTGAAAAAAGTTTAGTGCATCGGCCTCTTGTCGCTATAAACCGTTTAAAGGCGGCTAAAAAGGTATCTGTGGAAAGATCCGAAGCTAATTCCAGATGTATAGCTCTGGTAGCTAAACAAACAAAGATAGAAATATATGACTTTGTACTTTTTACTCCGCGTAGTTTTCCTAAAATTGTTGAGAATGGCCCTGCATAATCAACTGCGACACATGCAAAAGGTTTTATTTGTGAAATCCGTAGTTTTGGCAAATCTCCCATGGGAGGTTGATAAGGTTTTGGGGAAAGTTGCCAACATCTTCGACACGAAGAGAGGACACGTCTGATTTCCCTCTTAGGAGAGAGAATCCAAAATTGTTGCATAATTAAATATTGTAAGGTTTGGTTACCCGGATGCAAATATATTTTATGAAAATATTCAATGAGAAGATTAGTAAAAATATTCTTACATGGCAAAATGGCAGGAGGTTTTTGTTCGAATGATAAGTGAGAAGCTTTGGAAGTACGACCTCCCACTCTCAAAACACTATCAGAATCTAAAAAACATTTGAGTTTCCTGAAAGATTTCGGAATAATTTTGTTTGTTTTGATAGATAATATTATACTTGAGAAACACTCATTTTGAACGAATTTTACACAACATTGTAAAGCGTAATTAATTTCATATATTGTCAAAATACCACGTTTTGAAGTATTACTATTTCGCGAATTGAAAATGAAGCGATTAACAAAACCTATACTTTTCAATATCTTCGACAGAAAAGAATATTTTTTAATTAGATCATTTATAAAATTATCCTCAGCAACTGTCATCAGAGAAATCGTTCTTTCTTCTATAGAAAAGGCGTCATTTGACTGAACTAAATTTGATTCATCTACAGACCAATGTGCATCAGGTTGACATAAACGTGGAGGGCCTGCCCACCATAAGCTATTACTGGAAAGTTGTGAAGGTAAAATACCACGAGATGCACAATCCGCAGGATTGTCCTTTGAGTTTATAAGTCTCCAACAAGGGGGTGCAATTTTTTCTTGATTCGGTTAGCAACAAATGTTCCCTTTATATACATATCTCTAATGAATCATCATAATTCTAACTTCATCTGACGTCAGATATGATTAAAACGATTTTAAATGCTCAGATTTTGCATTCTATATTCTCTCACGATTTCAATATTTATCCCCAAAAACTAAAAGTGTTCTCATCAAACATAGTTTCGCCTCTGAATCATACATGTCTGATTTGGTGTCATCTCCATATCTTCTGTTTACAAACAAATAATTTTACTACATCGTTATACATGTTATATCCGATTCCTGAATGAGCCCTTTGTCCCGGAATTGCGTCATACACTATAAACATTGCATCATCTACTACGCAGAAGATAGAGGATATTCCTCAGCACATTTGAAGGTCTTCGTGGAACAATAGAAACTACGCAGTATCCAGTCAGCATTCCCGAACCTATAAAAGTCGAGGAGACCGGATTCAAGTTGTTCAAGTCTTTCCAGTCTTCAAACCAAGTAGTTAGTAGATTTGAATCAGTACGAGTTTTTAAACCATTGTAATTTCACTTATAAAATTCAATATTTCCATATTGCAATAATTGTGAATAAAGTCTATTTTTAAAAACTCAAACAAAAGAAGACTGATTTAACAAATTGGCGCAGTCGTGCGGATCTCGAAAACGCTGTGATCCAACGAAGAAACAGCGGTAGTCTCCAGACTTCCAACGAGTCCAAGAACCGCAAAGCAGAACCCAGTGGACAAGACGGTCTCTTCAACAACAAGAAACCCGCATAAGTCGTCGAACGTTGCTCACCTCGTCGTGAAGAAATCACCTCTTGGAACCCGCGTAAGTCGTCGAACGCTGCTCATCCTGTTGGAGCTAGAGCTTTATGAAGTAGGACTTCATCTTTCCACAACCCCGGAGACAACAAGAAAAAGAAGAAAGAAACAAGAAGAAAGAAGAAGCAAGCCACCCAGAGCTTAGGAAGCTCAACCAACCAGCATTAGACGTAGGAAACTCATTGTAAGTACCACATCGAATCATTAATCATTTTGTTGTATTTTGATATTTTTCTAAATTTGATTTAACCTTGTTATCCCAAAATTTACCCAAAATGTCACATCATAGTTCAAATGAAAGTTTACATAATGAACGCGAAGTACCATTAGAACCGTATAAACTTTCCGAAATATTCTCGATAATTCCAGAATACGATGGTGATTCAATTTCGCTTGGAAATTTTCTTAACGCCTGTGACCATGCGCAAGCTATGGCAGTAGACCAACAAAAATTGCTTTTAACTATTCACATTAGAAACAAACTCAGAGGAAAAGCTGCTCAATTGATAAATTCCAGAAATCCAGAAAATTATCAAGAGATCAAAATTTTATTAAATTCTCACTTTGGTGATTCACGTGACTTAACATCTTTGATACAGGATTTACAAAGAATAAGGCAAGCAAATGGATAAAATGCACTGACGTTTTTCTCAAGACTTCAAAGTCATAGCGCGAAAATGTATTCATGTATACAAAGATCTATGTTAACAAACGCACAGAAAAACGCACAGTCTCAACTAATTGAAAATATGGTTTTAAATACCTTATTAACAGGCCTCGAACCCAAAATCGGTCAAATTATTCGAGCTAGCAATCCAAACAGTATGCTAGAAGCTTCAGTTAGAATAAAGCGTGAGATACAGCTCTCATACTTTGAAAATCAAAAATCAATCAATCGTTCATCACAACCTCAAAGTTCAAGAACAAATCATAATACAAGACCACAAATAAATCGACCAAATAATTTCCAAAGGAATTATTTCCAACCCCAAACGAATCAACCCCAAATGTATCAACCTCAAACGAGTCAACCCCAAATGAGTCAACCTCAAATGAGACCAAATATGTTCCAAAATCGAAATCCAAATCGAAATTTCCGAATTCAAAACTTTCAAAGACAAGCAAATCCTCAAATGCAACAACGCGGACAATATTTTCAAACAAATAGACCCACAGTAATCAAGAATAACCCTCAATGGAATTTAAATGCGAATAAAACCCATTTATTAGATCATGAGTACGATTCATTATGCTCAAATACAGATTTTGAGTATCAAAACGAAAATATTTATGAATATTCAGACCAAGGAAACGAGTCATTCTATGATGAGGAAGATTATTTCCAGGAACAACAAGATTTTGAACAACAGCAATATGAACAAATACCAAATGAAAATTTTGACTATGAAATAGAACAACTTCAAACGGATTTTCACAATTTTCTGTCACTAGACAACCCACCTATCAGTACAACTACCAATCCATGTACGACACAATTAATCAATACCAATCCCCAATCTCGACAAACCCTATATGCAGACAATCTAATTATAGAACAACAATGTCCAACTCAACAGATTCCTCCTGCAATCGAAATGAAAGCGAATCTCGCAGCGCTTATCAAAACTCGCGAATTCAAGCCAGAGAAAACAATACCCACTATGAACGACCTCAAGACAGATCAGCAATTTCTATAACATCCAATTGTAGCGATTTGTACTATTTAATCAGTCCAGCTAATTTTAAAATATTAATTGACACAGGTGCAGGTATCTCGATTTTTAAAAAGAAAACAGCTGAAAATTATACAAAAAGATTTTCAGAAAATATACCAGTTACAGGAGTTACAGATGGAAAAGTAATGGTAAAAGAGTCAGTTTTAATACCATTTGGCACAAAAGAAAAACCAGTTTGGCATAAAGTTTATGTACACGATTTAGATATCGAATTTGACGGAATTTTAGGTACCGATTTTTTGAAAAGATTTGATGGAGTAGTAGATATTGGTAATCAAGTTTTAATTTTGAATTATAAAACCTTCCCTTTATATTCAGCCCGGAAAACACTTGCTGGAACATCAGTTAAAATAAATAATGAACAAAAAATTCAAGGAAACTTACAGGAAAAGTTCAGTACACAAAATCTCGAAAATAAAATAACAATCGAACCAAGAGTTGAAAAAGTTTTTAAATTAAAATCCAAATTAAGAAATACAGAAGCTATACTGTTAGCTACTGAAAAAGAGAAAGTTAAACTTCCAAATGCCCTAGTCAAAATTAACGAAAAAGGAGAATTTTTAGTAACCGTTGTAAATGTAAATGCAATTGAAAAATCTATTGATTTTAATGACTTACAATTTGAAGAATATTATGGAAATGAAAATGACATTGAAACAGAAAACATAGAAACAAGTCGTCCAGAGAAAATAAAGAATTTACTTCGTCTAAAACATCTTAATGAAGAAGAGAAAGAACTAATTGAGACCTTATGTTTAGAATTCACAGACATATTTTATTTAGAAGGTGATCCTTTAACTTTCACAAGTGAAATTAAACATACAGTGAAACTGAAAGATGGTGCACAACCCGTTTCAACAAAATCTTATAGATATCCACACGTACATAAAGAAGAAGTGAAGTCACAAATTTCAAAATTATTAGAACAAAATATAATTAGACCCTCAATTTCACCATGGTCAGCCCCAGTTTGGGTCGTACCGAAAAAACTTGACGCATCAGGAAAACAAAAATGGCGTGTAGTAATTGACTATCGAAAATTAAATGAACTAACTATTGATGATAAATATCCTTTGCCCAATATATCAGATTTATTAGACCAACTCGGAAAATGTCAATATTTTACCACCCTTGATCTAGCCTCAGGTTTTCATCAAATTGAAATGCATCCTAACGACATAGAAAAAACCGCTTTTTCTGTTGAAAATGGTTTATACGAATTTCTCAGAATGCCTTTCGGAATGAAAAACTCTCCCAGTACTCTCCAAAGAATTTTAGATCATATTCTAACCGGACTTAGAAACGAGAGATGTTTGGTATATATGGATGATATAATTATTTATTCCCCGACTATAGACGAACACATATCTGACTTAAAACTAGTTTTCAAACGATTAAGAAATGCAAATTTGAAAATACAACCGGACAAATGTGAATTTTTGAGACAAGAAGTCGCCTATCTAGGACATGTTATTACTAAAGATGGAGTGAAACCAAACCCAGCAAAAGTTGATTGTATAATTAATTTCCCAGAACCAGCCAACCCAAAAGAAATTAAACAATTTCTAGGACTTGCAGGTTATTATAGAAAATTTATTCCAAATTTTTCAAAAATTTCTAAACCCATGACAAGATTATTACAGAAAGATGTATCCTTCCATTTTGATGAAGAATGCAAAAAATCCTTCCAAGAATTGAAAAAAGCCTTGACTTCAACCCCTATTTTGATTTATCCAAATTTTGATGAACCTTTTATCTTGACAACCGATGCAAGCTCATTTGCAATTGGATCCGTATTATCCCAAGGACCAATAGGAAAAGACTTACCTATTGCCTATGCATCTAGAACATTATGTCCCGCTGAAACAAAATATTCAACTATTGAACGAGAACTTTTATCCATGGTATGGTCAGTTAAACATTTTAGACCCTATCTTTATGGTAGAAAATTTAAATTTATAGTAGACCATCGACCACTAACATGGTTATTTTCAATAAAAGACCCTGGCAGTAGATTAGCCAGATGGCGTTTGAAATTAGAGGAATACCAATTCGAAGTTATTTATCGACCCGGAAAAATTCATAAGAACGCAGACGCTTTATCTAGAATCAGAATGAATCATTTTGATGATTGTAGCAAAGTCTTATCAAATATTTTAATGGCAAATGATAATCTTGAAGAACATGATATTTCAGATACAGAAACTGAAGTAGCTCAAGAAACCGTATTAGAAGAATTAACAAACTTTTCTAGACTTTTTAAAATCAAATCATTGATTGATTACTCAAAATTTAAATTCATCAATGATCAATTACTAGACAAAAGTCATAAAGACATTGTTATTTTTCCACAACACCAAAAATTAACACCATTACATGATAAAATACTTGACGATATATTTGAAGAAGATATAGATTTTTATCCAAATAAAATAAATATTGTTTCCAGTAGAACTGTAAAAGATCGGAAATATTATTTGATATTAGTACCTTTTGAACCTGAAGATGCAATTGAATATATGTTCAGTTCCTTATATCGATGCCAAGACACATTTCAACCCTCAAAAACGTATTATGTCGAAAATAATGTCGATCTACCTATTCAAGAAATGCTTTCATATATCCTAGCAGATAAAGAGAATATTAAATTCGAAATATGTCAAGACGTAGTTCGAACCCCCAACGAAAATGAAATACCAATAATATTAGATCAATACCACAATGGTAAAAAGAATTTGCATCGTGGAATAAATGAAACTTTGAGAAGAATAAGAGAAAAATATAATTGGACAGGCATCACAAAAGATGTTGAAAATTTCATAAAAGCTTGTGAAATTTGTCAAAAAGCGAAAATATGTCGACAAAATTTACAGAATCCTCTTGTTATAACAGAAACTCCCAAAACAGCTTTTGAAAGAGTAAATGTTGATATTTTAGAAATTCCAGTACAAAATTATATTCTCACACTGAGATGCGAATTAACTAAATTCACCCAAGCATATCCAATAGCTGACAAAACCGCAAAATCAGTCGCTAGTACTTTACTTGTATTTTTCCAACATTATGGAACTCCACTTAGAATCCACGTAGATTCAGGTAAAGAGTTTAATAATCACATTGTAAAAGACCTTTGTACACTATACGACATAAAGATTACAATTTCTAGTGTAGACCATCCACAATCAAATGGTTCACTAGAGAGATTTCATGCCACCCTTGTCGAAATGTTACGAGTTCATAAGATAGAAAATCCTAATGAACATCCTCTGTCAATCTTACCCCTTGCTGTTATTGCTTATAACAACAGTAAAAATAAAACTCATGGATTCAGTCCTTATGAGTTGATATTTGGACACACTTCAGGTAGACCCCCTGAAACTACATATAATCAAAAAGATCATTTAACCAAATATATAAGAGATCTTAATAATAGAATGGAATATTATTATAAAGTAGCTCGTGAAAATACTGAAAGGAGAAAACAAAATGCGAAAAAAAGATTTGACGAAAATATCCATCACGAAACTCGATCTTTTAAAATTGGAGATAAAGTCTTTGTTAAAGAATCCCAAATAAAGAATAAATTAGAAAATAAATTTAATGGACCTTTCGAAATTATCGAAGTGTTTCAAAATTCAGCCATGCTTAAGAATCCTGAAACAAATCAAAATTCAAAAGTAAATTTTGATAGACTGAAACCATGTTTTGTTTCAGATCAGGAAAATCTAGAAAAAGAAAATTCAGATCAAGAATGATTCTTCTCCTGTTAGCAGTCATCCACATTGTTAACGCTCAGTATAAGTTAACACCTATTAATAACTCAGTAGGAGTATATTATCATGAACAAGGTGATATTAAAATTTCAAATGAAAAATGGACTTTATTAGTAGTAAAAGATATGGCACAAGTAAAAGAAGCTATTGATCATAATGCAAGAATATTAAATGACTTGATTGAACTTATAGAAACCAACAATCCGAGAATGAAATATTTTTATGGAGAAATCAGTACGCATATTAGTCTGTTGAATAAAATTGCTCATCAAGTAGAGGAAAAGTATTACGAATCTCAAGTTGATTCGAATGATTATAACAAAAGATATAAAAGAGGTTTAATAAATGGCGCTGGATCAATTTGGAAAGCCCTTACCGGAAATTTAGATGCCAGTGACGGTGAATACTTTAACAATTGTATTAACAAAATATACAGGGATGAACACCAAATTGAAAATTTACTCAAAAACCAAATTTCAGTTACAACTTCTGTAATAAAAGAATTTAATAGTACCATTCAACAATTGCAAGTAGATGAAGAAACATTTAATGAAGATATAAAACAAATTGAAATTTCAATTTATGATCTTTCAGACCATTTAGCAATGGTTGATGCAAAGTTGAAAACCATCGAAATCTGTGAACAACTATTAGAAAGTTATACATTTTTGGAAAATTATTTGAATGACATTCTCAATGCAATTACGTTTGCTAGACTACATATTATCCATACTTCAATAATTAAACCCAATGACTTAGTATCATCTCTTCAAGAAATAACACAAACAATTCAAAAGAATTATTTACCTTTACCCGCGAAGCTTTCATCAGTATCTAAATACTTAGATATTATTGAATTACAAGCTTTTCAAGCAGATTCAAGGATAATTTTTGTATTGAAAATTCCCTTAGTCGAACCTGAAATCTATACTGTTTACCGATTGTACCCCATTCCTATCCTAGATAACAGAACAGGGTTACATCATATTTTACCAACAAATAAAAATTATATTGCAAAAGATGATGATTCTATGATGTACACTGCTTTTCAAAATTTAGATCAGTGTAAGTTACTTTTTTATAATTTTCATATATGTGAAAATGTTATTTCTTATCCAATTGATAGCAATGCAATTTGTGAAGCTCAAATTTTGAGACCATTACTAGAACTTCCTAGAATGTGTTCAACTTCCTTACTTTTTGCAAAAGATTATAATGTTTTTGAAATTCAACAGAATACTTGGTTAATAACTGTATCAGATCCTTTGGCTGTTACAATTAATTGTCAAAAACAAGATATTGTCACAAAAATAATTAAAACGAATTCAATTTTGAAACTGGAACCTAATTGTAATTCATTTATTGGAAATACAAGAATATATGCAAAATACTTTGTTACTCAAGAAAGGAATATTACTTATAAAAGTTATCCAATTTTGATTCCATATCAATGTTGCAATGATGTACCAAATAAAGAAAATCTTCCAAAATTAAAGCCTTTGAAATTGAGCAAATTAAATGTTGATAACTTAAACATTGCTCAACATAAATTAAATCAATATTCTGATCAACTTGATCAAATTATTAATGAACCCTTTGTGAGGAAACATGTTTCATGGTTTACGATTCTCACAATTGTAATAATTGTCTTTGTAATTTTACTTTACATATTTTGTAAATGCAAAAATAGACGTTCAGTGAAAATTGGAATTATGACATCAAGAAATAATCCACCTCCACCACCTCCAAGAACAGGAAGAAGTTTTGCATCCCTTCGAAGATTGTTACCTTCAAAAAGAAGACCAAGTATCCACTTAGATGAAAGAGAAGAAGAAAATATAGAATTGAACTCCAATAAATCATTAGCTTGATGTGAAAGTTGCAGCACCGCATCAACTTTCTTTTCAAGGGGGGAGTTGTTATATCCGATTCCTGAATGAGCCCTTTGTCCCGGAATTGCGTCATACACTATAAACATTGCATCATCTACTACGCAGAAGATAGAGGATATTCCTCAGCACATTTGAAGGTCTTCGTGGAACAATAGAAACTACGCAGTATCCAGTCAGCATTCCCGAACCTATAAAAGTCGAGGAGACCGGATTCAAGTTGTTCAAGTCTTTCCAGTCTTCAAACCAAGTAGTTAGTAGATTTGAATCAGTACGAGTTTTTAAACCATTGTAATTTCACTTATAAAATTCAATATTTCCATATTGCAATAATTGTGAATAAAGTCTATTTTTAAAAACTCAAACAAAAGAAGACTGATTTAACATACATAAGCCCCACTATCTTTGACGGTACGGTGCCCGCTTTGTGTGCATAGGGTCTACGCACTACACGTTAATACCACGGATCAGCTGATGTCAGTCATCTCACTTTTTGCAACTTGGGTGTCTATGTCTAAAAACCTTGCTTGGTGAATGCAACGATTCGATTTTGTTTTGATCTTTTCGGACGGCACCACCTGTTGGATTACGTCTTAGTTCCCGATACATCGCTGACAGAAAACTATTAGGCAGCTTACGTATAACGGCGTTTTGCGTTCACGACTTTTATTTTTATTCTTTTCTTCCAAATCGATTGAACCTGTCATTTGACATTATTATTAGGTTAGTCTGATTTCCGCAGTCATTTTGAATTTCTGATATATTTGTAATATAATTCGCATAGTTATTGTAGTTTCAGAATAAGTAGTAAATATGGGTACATATTGAATTCATATGAAATATCCACAGATGGCTTGAAACATGATAAAGATTAAATATCCATTGAAATTTAACAGCGAAAAGGTCGTTTTATTTTTTTTAAGTATAGTGCTGATACTAATTTTCATAAAAAAACACAATTCATTGTAATCGGTGTTTCATTGAATCTTCTAGGTTGAAATGCTGTATTAAGCCGAAAATACTGTAAACATATAGCTGCAGCAATTTATGAGTGAAGTAATCCTGTATAATAAATTTGAATGAGCAAATTTTGCGCAGTTGCCAATTTGATTCAAGAAATATTTTAATTCATAATCACATGAGATATTTTATAGAATGAGTTATGGAAAATGAGAAGATATACCAAATTTTTCTATCATTGCATTAACTGCACATTTGAAATGTTGGTACCCAAAATAACATGAGTTGTTTTTTTTTTTTCAATTTTAATGCCGAGCCTGATAACTTACCTTTAACTGACTAGACCCAACGAAACCCGAACAATCCCAATCTTAATTCAGGTATGTGGATTACAGTTCTTCAATTTAAAAGTAGATTTTATTTTTGTGAAGTCAAACGCTGAATTTATCTCTGCGAACATGGCAACATGGCAACAACCGGTAAAGTCACGAGTGAACGCTCCGCCAAAGCCAAAAATTTGTGTAAAAAATGCAATAAAACGGTAGTAAACGGTCAAAAGTGCATAAAATGTAATAGTGTTTATCATACAAGATGCGTGAAAGTTATGTCATCAGTGAAAATACTAGAAAACGAACAACTAGATTGTTGTGACTCCGAGCAAATTTCAAATGGTGATAGTGACCCAGACGCGATGTTCTTCGATGCTCTAGAGAGGGTGTACAGCGATAAAAAAGTGGACATACATGTTCTCAATTATGAGGTAAAACAAATAGATAAAACCATACATGAACTAGAAGAAAGAGTGAGAGCGCTAAGCAACTGGTATCTTGGAAACAAATGCATATCAAAAAAACTCCAACAAAAATCACGAGTCCGAAAAAAAATCACAGATGAACAAAAACGCAAATTATCAGTCAACCTCTACGAAACTAGACGAATACACTGAAGACAGTGTTGCCAGCTCTTCAAAATGCAACAAAATCCCAGATATTCCGAAAATATCCACACAAACACTTAAATAAGCAGTATGGAAAGTAAATACCAAACTCAAATGTAATAAATTGATAAATTTAACAAATGAAAATGACACAGAAGAAAAAGTTCAAGTAAAAAGAATAAACGAAGGGCGAAGAACAGAGCATGAAATGGACGATGGCTGCACTAAAGTTACGTCAAGAAGATTCAAAAGAAAAATCGGTGATGGAGAAGGGCACCAAGGATTTCATGGAAGAGAAAATAAAGAAAAAAAGTTATGGCTATTTATTTCCAAAGTTCCTGATGAAGTGACTTCGGAAAATGTTAAGAACTATATTCAATCAAAATCAAGATCCACAGAAACAATTGTAAATGAATTACCCATAAACAAACCCAAAAGGAATAACAAATCTTTTATGATCGGAACAGTACAGCCTGGAAGGGGAAATCTATAAGTCTAATTTTTGGTGAAAAAATATTAGTTATGAAAGGTTTAATTTCAGACTGGGAAAGCGGTTTTTGAACTCAGATCCAAGAAGATTCCATGGATCAAGTTAGAGAAAACCAACCGAATATATTTTTAGCAATATGATCTCAAAAGGAGAGAAAGATGTAAGTGAAGATGTTGCTCTTTTTCATTTAAATATACAGTGTCTCAGAAATAAAATTCTTGAACTTGAAAATCACATACTGTCAAACAAAAATATCAAAATCGTCTGTTTAACAGAACATTGGTTGAGACAAAAAGAGAATCAATGCTATTCACATAAACATTTCAAAAAATTTGTATGTACTGTAGAAACACTCATAAAAATGACGGATCATGTAATTCGTGCATGAAGATCTTGATGCTATTGAACTAGAACACTTGGTTGAACTTTCTGAAAGTCGTGTTTGTGAAATATCGGCATGCTACTTAAAAGAGCTACAAATAACGGAAATCAATATATATCTTTCCACATTCCTTGATAAAGTAGAGCGATTTTTGGGAATCATGCAAAACATCCTATTGGTAGTCGAGAAAAAAAAAAAAAAAAAAATAAGTGTTGCAGGTGATTTTAACGTCCCATTCAATAAAAATACCGATAACAACACACAAAAAGTACAACAGCTTTTTCAAATGTTTGGCTTGAATCAATCGATAAACGGAAAAACTCACAATAACAGAAACTGTTTGGATAATATATTCACTAATTTTGAAATAAAATCGTCTTCAATAATACCTATATTCTTCTCAGACCACAATAGACAAATAGCGAACATTGAAAAACTTTCTATTGGAAGTAAAAACGAATCAAAAAATAAATTTATATATCGAAAAGTAAGTAATGAAAGCTTACACACCGTTTGTAATTATCTATCACAGGAAACATAAGATGAAGTAATCAGTGCCCTATCTGCAGAAACGAAATATAATAAATTCAGTAAAATCTTCACGTATTATTATGAAATATGCTTTCTTGTTGTTAAAAATAACAAAAACACAAATACTGGCAAACACAAAGACTTACATATTATAACACCGGAAACAATCGAAGCAATAAACAAGGAAGAATTCGTCCATAATTTCATAAAAAATCCGACAGTCGGTAATAAAATAATTTACAATGAATATAAAATAGAGTATAGTAAGCTCGGGTAAGTGTGACCGTGATGTTCATTAGTTTCCATTGAATTTAGTCCATCTGATGAACCTGAACTAATATAACAATGAGAAACGTATTCTATGAATTTTATTTATATATTCAGATATACATCTCCATAGGTCACACTTCCCCGGAAATTTGGGGCAGTGTGATTCTGGCCAAATTTAAAGATATTAATGCACGTAAATCTCTCTTTGGGGCAGGTGTGAGTAAACAGTAAAGGAACTTTCACCACAATTTATTTGTTTCGAGATATCTTTAATCAAAACATAGTTAGGAACTTTTTAATATTGAATTTGTAATGCCCCATTGGAAAAAAACAAACAATAATCGTGAAAGTGAACATTTGTTGAAAAGAAAAATTTACATGTAGAAATCTGAAAAATCGAATGAGAATTTCATTGATCCCCATCTTCTGACGAGTGGTGATGGAAGCACAGTTGTTATTTCATCCTCTGAAAGTGTATCAATGCCTTCCACATCTGGCCAGGTATATTGTTTGGCTCTTTGAGATTTCCGTATATTATTTCGTACTATAGCTGAAGAAATATTACTGTTTAGATTGGCCAAATGAACCAGGTTCCCACTTACCCCGACAGTTAGGTCACACTATCCCCAATAACATTTAATTTCGGGGTAAGTGTGACATGCAACGAAAAAATAAAAAAAAAAAACTTCATGAAAAAATGGCAATCTATAGTCAGATTCATTGTTTAGGCAGAAGAAAAGTGTATATAATAGATTCTTACCTTAGATTTTACCAATACACTCAATGCTTGAAATAAACTCGTTATACTCGTTCGGGTTGATGAATTGTAGGTTAGAAAATTGGGGAAAATATTTGGATTTCACAAGATCTCTTTTATATGATGGTTATGGATTCATTATGAGTGTAGGCTATTCGTCAATAGATGGCATTGGGCTGTCGCCCGGTTTAGCGAAGATAGCGAGCAAACTCACACTTGCCCCAAATTCACACTCACCCGAGCTTACCTATCATCTTCTCTTGGAGAATACAAAAAAATCATTACCAAAAATTGCTCTTAAATACGAACAACTACAATAAAATCACATGAGATATCATCAACGCCGAAACAGGTAGGAAACAAAAAGCAAAAAGTTACCCACAAAATTTATCTGCAAATGAACTTAATGAGTTTTACGTAAATAATTCAGAATATCGTACTAATAGCCCATGTCAGCCTGACAAAGATGCATTAGATTTACTAGACAAAAATCACAGCCCGGTATGTACAATTTTTCTGAAACCATTGGTCATGGATGATATTAAAATATTCATTATCAAAATGATATCCAAAAAAATAGAAGACATATACGGTTCCAGCACATTTGATATAAAAAATGCTGGAATGTATTTATTGGAACCTCTTACAGATATTATCAATGCTTGCCTTAACGAAGGAGTTTTTCCAGAAAAATTAAAAATGGGCAAAAAGGCGACCCGTCGCTACCAAAAACTTTTCGACAGATATCTATTCTCCCAGTCTTCTCTAAAATATGGGAAATGGCAATACACTCATATTTTATACCCTTTTTGGACATTCATAAATTTATATCACCGCAACAATATGGTCAGAAAGGGGCTGTCCACCGCTGATGCGGTACTCTCCTTAACAAATTCTATCAAAAAAGCTTCCATGACAGTAAAAAATATTTGACTCTATTTACGGATCTTACATCTGCCTTTGACTGTGTGAATCATAATATATTATTTGAAAAAATCAGTTTCTACGGAATACGTGGTAGAGCACTAGATTTAATGAAGTCTTACTTACACGAAAGAAAGCAAATCGTAGTAACTGGCGAAGAACGAAGTGATATAGCTATTGTTAAGAGATGAGTGCTGCAAGGATCAGTCTTGGGCCCCCTTCTGTTCTTGATTTACATAAATGACCTCCCGTACACTATGAATTCTATAAACGTTTCAATCATCATGTATGCGGACGATACAACTTTTGGCATTGATTTGGGAAAAGAAGAAGATACTGAACTCATCATTTCACTTATCTTGGAGAAGGCTAAAATTTGGTTCGAACCCAATGATATACTATTGAATGAAAATAAAAGTAAAAGTCAAACTTTTAAAAATTTCACTTCTGAAAATTCAAAGAACCATGTTAATTTCCTTGGAGTTCTATTAGATACAAAGTTGCAATGGTCAGAACATATAAATATATTATATGGAAAACTCTCAAGAACAGTGTACGCTATAGGAATAATCTGTTACTCACTTGGCCAATCAGCTGCATGTACAACCTATTTCGCACCGTTTTAACATATGGAGCCCTAATATGGGAAAATGGGTCGAACTGTTATCTACAAAAAATTTTAATCATTCAAAAAGCTGCCTAATGTAGTATAAAAAAAGTTAATTGGGAAGTCAGCTGCAGACCTATATTTGAGGAACAAAAAATCATGACCATATTTTCGACCGTTCTGTACCATAACTTACTGTACATAAAAAAACATGAGCAACTATCAAGCACAAGCCGATTTTCACAGACACGACACAAGAAATAAATCTATGCTAATGCAACCACACACTAGATTACGTATACACGCAGACAGAGCTATTGAATGGTACAATTCATTACCAACCGAACTTCGTGATCTACCATTCTACAAATTTTCAAAAAAACTGAAAATAATTTTGACAGAGAACTGTATATACACATTTGATGAATATTTCAAGCTAACCAAAACCAGAGACATCTTAACAACACCGGGATAAACTCATGTATATGATATTTTATATTTTATATGTTTGTAAGTATATTTTTATACAGTCCTATAACTTTGACTATTCTCGGATTCATTTTGGTTGCGCAATAGCACAGAATACATCGGCTAAATGCAAAAATCGGGGTGGGGATATAGACACAAATATGCATGTAATACTCCGTCCAACACATTATTCTAGTGTTTTGCAAGCAAGTACCGACATACCATCCCTATATATTTCTCAAAAAAAAATTGACAAATGTGTTTCGGTGCAAAATTCTCACTTGATATAGTGTTTTCGTCATGTTTTAAGCCATTTGTGAAAATTTTGTACAAATCCGACGTTTACTTATATTCCTTATCATTGCCGTAATTTATCAACAATAACCTCGCCTCACAATGAGATAAACTACTCGTCGACTTCGCCAACTTTGAGCACTCGCGGCCATATCTTTGAAACTGACCTTGACCCAAATCGACCCATATCCGCCCAGTACCTACTCACCTTGTGTATAAACATAACTAAGTCGGCCGTCTGCTACTCTATTCGGTACTAAGCCGTAATTGTCAAAAATCAAGCATAATCAAGTAGGCTGGTGTCTTCTGTTTGAGCCCACAGTTTCACAGGTATAAGTGCAAACACCAGGGTTTTTAGACATCTTATAGTGTATTCCACTGGCTGCACGAATGTGCATTTATTTCAATATTTATAGAGCTTGGGTGTTCGGCTGGATAAACACTGCTACGGTATCAATAATATTCTTATTCGACTTGGCATGTATTACTCGAGGTTTAGCGCAAAATATATGTTCAACTAGCAATAGCGCTCTCTACGAATTCGAATCTTTTTGCACTGTACTTTGTGGACGGTGCTTTTTGATAATTTGATCGGTCCACTCGAACGCGCTTGTAACTTCACATACGCCTCGTGCCAATGTTAGTTGTGCTACATAAATTCGCATTTTTTTCATGTATATATAATCAAGAATTCTGTACCAAATCAGAGTAGCACTAAATACGCTCCTACACCGAATGCGCTATTAGGTGTCTGAAAGTGGACGCACGTCAAGAGGTTTGAAACTTGGATATGGTGGGTAATGCAGATTCCATGTTTGGCATTAAGATAGCAACGACTGGCGCCCGAGATAAATGAACATGTCTGAATCTGTCCCCTCCCCCCTCGCCCCCTACTCAATACTCATAACAGAGGACAGCCTCCGATACAATTCTCTAATTTTTTTAATCCATACTTTTCAACCGATTGTACTTACGAGGTAGCTGTAGAGGTCTTGGAATAATAACGTAACCATAACAGTCTGCATTATTTGTGCTAACGAAAGAAGTATTCCAAGTATATTTTTAGGATAATAAGTATTTCAGCAATCTCTATGACTGTCCATTTCACATAATACAAAAATTGTTAAATTGGAAAATAAAATTAGCTACAATGTGCATGTTTCAAATTTCAAAATTTTAAAAATTCCGAATGAAGTAACTAGTATGTTTTATATATTCATGCCCAAAACTACAACATACTTTGTAAAAGTTGGATCTGCAAGTAGTTTGAGCATCTCTAACTATCTGTATAGTACAATAATTGAAAACCTCCGATTGCAATCAAGTGTTAATTTTCGCAAACCGTACGTGGTTACATCACTGCAGCATTAACAGCTTCAGAACAGCCTGACATTAACAGAATATTTGCTTGCCTTTTTATCTCATTATATATTTAGACTTTTTTTATCACAGGCATTTTGATTTACTTCAGTGCCGAGGTGAATAACGAGGCTCGTTTACAATAACGATGTAAATATCAGTAGTATGACAACCTGTTTTCTGGGACACTTTCATGTCCCAGAAAACAGGTTGCTCCACACGGTGTTCGTGTCCCAGAACACAGGTTGCTCCACACGGTGTATCTCTCGATGGCCGCGTCCATCGAGTTCTTGCCGTTGGTGGAGGGTTGGTGCTGAAGAAGATGACGTGTTCGCCGAAGAGTTTCGGGGGGTTCAAAAGTGGCGCGCAACTTTCCTGCAAAAAACATGGCGGCGATGCAGCGGAAGGCAAAAAAACATGGCGGCGATGCAGCGAAAGGCAAAAAAACATGGCGGCGATGGCGGAAGTTATGAAAAATAAATGGCCCTGCAAAAAAACATGGCGGCGATGGAGCGGAAGGCAAAAAACATGGCGGCGATGGAGCGGAAGGCAAAAAAACATGACAGCGATGGAGCGGAAGGTAAAAAAACATGGCGGCGATGGAGCGGAAGGCAAAAAAACATGGCGGCGATGGAGCGGAAAGCAAAAAAACATGGCGGCGATGGCGAAAGTTATGAAAAAAACGTCCCTCACGTGATTCGCTGAGAGCAATTGGCTGGAAGAAAAAAAAACGTCACGTGATTCGTTGAGAGCAATTGGCTGGAAGACAAAAAAACATGGCCGTCACCATCTTGATTGATAAAAACAAAAAATTAGATATGAAAAAATGTCTACTATCTAAGAACACACACACACAGAAAATTATGATGGACTTATTTTTAATTCACTCGCTCTCGAATGAAATTTCAAAAGAAAAAAAATACGTCTCCGCCGCCGTGAAATAGCGATAAGGCACGTATCTTGAATGTTTACTGTCTGCTCTCTCAAGTTGAACGAAATTCTCAGTAAACACGATGATCCATTTTTGACCTTGAATTAGTTTTTCAGATTTAATCGCAGAGTTTTTTATCAAACACATCCGGTGTCTGTTTACGCTGCTCGAGCTAAATTGACCTTGGAATTGTTTTTTGTTATTGCGCAAATTGGGCTTTCCCCAGATCGACCGTTGCATACATTTGCAGCGTGGATTACGCGAACTCGGCGTGGAGGTGGAAGGCGTGGGTCACGTGACACAGAGAGTTAATACGTACGTTCACAGCGAGCCTGCGTCACTTCATTATCTGCGTTCGAAGCACCCTCTCTGCCGCTCATCTGTCTCTCGCTTTTTTTCTATACAAGTGCATTGTTTTTTATTGTGAGTGTCATTTAATTCGTGATTTGCAAAGGTCAGTAGTAGTATTTTTTTTTATTTTTCGCGATTGTTTCAAATGCGCCTATTTCTTTCGATTCACTTTTTGTTGTGTTTCTTTTTCAAAAAAATTCAGAAAAGTTCATTTGTCATATTTGTTTTTCGTCTCATACAGAGTGTCTCTCACACAAAACGTCATATTTTTTTTGTTTTTCATACAGTGTGTGTGGATTGCATTTTTTATCATAATTCCTTCTCATACAGGGTATCTCTCACAAAGTTCCATTTGCTATATACAGTGTGATTGGAATATTTTATTTTTATCATATTTATTTATCATACACGGGGTGAATCATAAACATCATTTTTCATTTCGAGTGAGTGAGTGAGAGTTATAATACAGCGTGTATGAATTTTCTTCTCGACGAAATTAACAAGATTTCGTTGACTTGCAGGAAGAACCTGCGGAAGTTGTCTGAGCTACCGAAGGACGAACCCCATCTGATCCTCGCGCTGAATCGAAAACAACCAAATTTGGAGAGTCCATCCTAGTGGAGTTGGAGGAGTGTAAAGTATTCCTGCCAAATCGAGTGACTGGTGCATTCAAACCCATCCTCGACAAATTAACTGAGTCCCAGCATATACTCATCTACAGGGGCGAACAGAAAATTCCCAATCAAAATCATCCGCAGCAGCTGTTTGAGATCGCTAAAGCCTGAAGACGCTGACGCCGCCGCCGTTGGAAAACAAAGAGTGAGTTTCTTGTATTTTCATTTGACATTTTCTTGAAATTTTGTGCGTCTGTTGAATAATCATCATCATCATCATCATGTCATCTGACGCTATTGTTGCACACAGTATGGAGATGGTAGCCAAGTTGCGTAAGGCCAAAGAAATCCTCAAAAAGAGTTGTACTGATGAAGAACGCAAACATTGGCTGGCCCATTGCAAGTACACCGCCCGCCTGATCAATAGTGCGATCGCGGCAGTGGCTTGCATAGGCTCTCTGAGGAAATTACAAACTTGCGAACACTTGAAAATTATCCGAAATTCAATCAAACAGGCGGGTCAACAACAGCCAGGCGTCGACGTGGTGGTGGGAGAGGGAGTCAAATCAAAATTAACATCTCGAGTAAAGTGGAAGGACTTGAAATCGGCATTTTCCGTGTTTACGCACCGGTATAATTATAAATTTGAAACATAAAGATATTGGACAATTTTTTGGTGATGCATTCATTCTATTCAAAAGCAGAATTAAATATTTATTGAAAAAACATCCAGTCATCAAAGTCAATGCGACATTTTGTGGTAAATTCTTGAAAAATTCCTTGAATCAAGAACAAAAAATCGACTATAAATATTTCAGCACTAAAAACGTTGTTACCGATAAGGGTACAACTTTGAAAAAGTGGTTCCTAGAAAATGTCATCAATTAAATTCAAAACAAACTGTCGGAATTCGCGGACAAAGAAAGTGGCTGGAGTATTCTGAAAATTGTTAGTTTGGAAATCAATACGAATAAATCGGACGTGGGAAATGGTTCGTCTTTCATCCTTTCATCGAGCTGCCAAAATCTATTGCGAATAAAAAAGCATTAATGAAAAATAAAGATGATGCGTGTTTCGCTTGGGCCGTCGTTTCAGCATTGTACCTTGTTGAATTAGGTAAAAGTTGTGCTAGAACATCATCATACCCTCACTATTCAAATGTACTGAACTTTGATGGAATCGACTTTCCTATGAAATTAAAACAAATTACCAAATTTGAGCGATTGAACAACATATCTGTGAATATGTACACCTTGGAATTGATTCAGCCGCAGGCGAACAAGGAGGCATTTTTCGTTACTGTTCCGAGCCGACTCACGAAACAAAAATTAGACAAATATGTCAATCTTCTCCTCATTCAAAATGAATATCACCCGAAATTAAATGATTACGAGGCACCACCACAGGAAATCGCCGATGACGACAACGCCATCGGCGATGACATAAAATTCCATTATGTTTGGATAAAGGATTCATCTCGCCTACTCAATCGCCAACTCAGTAAAGACACATTTAAAAAATTCATTTGCGATCGCTGTTTAAATTATTTTGCGAGTGAGGAGAAACTCGACAGTCATACTGTTGATTGTCAAAAATTAAACGAGAGCAAAATTTCATTTCCTTCGTATGATCACGTAGAATTTCGGGATTTTGTACATAAAGAAATAGTGCCCTTTGTAATTTACGCGGATTTTGAGTCGATTTTGGAACAGTTTAATGACGAAGAATGCACCTCACATACGACAAAGTACCAAAAACAAATTCCAATCAGCGCTGGATTTTATTTCAAGTGTGCATATGACGATACTTTGTCATTTCATGATGTTCGTTGTGCCAATCATTTTCCACAATATATCCGGATACGACAGTCATTTCATTATTCGAGATATAGCAAAAAGGGGTCGAGTCAGCTTGTTGCCTGTCAACAAAGAAAAATACATTTCTTTCACCCAGTACGACAGCAACACTGACATTAAATTTCGATTCATTAACTCTTTTCGCTTCATGGGCATGAGCTTGGAGCTTTTGGTGCAAACACTGACAATCCATGACTTGAAGATTTCAAGGCGCGAATTTGTCCATTTCGATGCCGACCGGTACGAGTTACTCACTCGAAAAGGGTTATTCCCATACGATTTTATCGATTCGATGGAGAAATTGGAATGCCCAAGTATGCCGGCGCGCGATCAGTTCTACAAGTTGAACGATTGTGGCATCACCGATGCCGAATACGAGCATGCGCAGAACGTGTGGCGGTCGTTCAACTTGACAACACTGGGCGAGTACTCTGACCTATACATGAAAACCGACATATTGCTCTTGGCTGATATTTTCGAAAATTTTCGAAATATCGGTCACGAGACGTATGGGCTGGATTCTGCGTGGTATTACACCCTCCCTGGATATACGTGGTCCTGTATGTTGAAGTACACCCAGTGCAAATTGCAGATACTGAAAGACGTCGACATGCTTCTCTTTGTCGAGCGAGGAATTCGTGGCGGCATCAGTCAGTGCTGCAACAGATTCTCCTCAGCCAATAACAAGCACATGGGTGAAAGGTATGACGCCTCCAAACCGTCGACCTATTTGCTATATCCTGACGTGAATAATCTGTACGGTTGGGCCATGATGGAATATCTTCCGTACGATGGCTTTAAATGACTCGAAAATGCGGCCGATTTCGATGTGTCGGAAGTGTCGGACATCTCGCCCGTCGGCTACATTCTCGAAGTCGATTTGGAGTACCCCAAACATCTGCATGACAAACACAAAGCTTTACCTTTGTGTGCCGAGCACCGTACACCGCCAGGCTCGAAATTACCAAAATTGATGACCACGCTGTACAACAAGGAAAAATATGTTGTGCACTACAGGGTGTTGAAATAAGCACTCAAACACGGCCTTGTACTCAGGAAAATCCACAAGGTGTTGCAATTCAATCAGTCGGCGTGGCTGCGTCCCCACATTGAATTAAATACGAAATTACGCTCTCAAGCAAAAACTACTTCTGGCAAAAATAACTACAAACTAGCCAATAACGCAGTGTTTGGGAAAACCATGGAAAACATACGAAATGGTCTCCAAGTGGGGGGGACGATATGGCGCAAAAAATCTGATTGCCAGTCCAAATTTCAGGAGTCGCACCATTTTCGAGGAGATCCTCGTCGCTATCGAGATGGCAGAGACGGATTTGTTATTCAATAAGCCCTTGTACATAGGAATGTCGATTCTCGATATTTCCAAGGTATGCGTGTACGATTTCCATTACGGCTTCATGATGGAAAAGTACACGCACGATCAGTGCGAATTGATGTATACGGATACTGATTCGCTCATTTATGAAATTAAGTGCGATGATATTTATCGGGATTTGATTAGCAGTCACATTGAAAAATTCGATACGAGCTACTACCCAAGCGACAACTCATTTGACATCCCCCTCGAAAATAAAAAAGTACCCGGCTTGATGAAGGACGAAGCCAATGATCGTATCATGACAGATTTCGTGGGGCTTCGATCAAAGTTGTACACCTATAAGATACAAGGTGGAAAAACCGTAAAAAAATCCAAAGGAGTCAAATACAGCGTTGTCGAAAATCACATAACTTTTGAAGATTATGTGGAATGTCTAAAAAACAATGTGGAAAAAATAACTGTATTCGCTGTATTCGATCTTTTTCACACAAAGTTTTTAGTGTGTAGCAAACAAAGATCGCTCTCAACCCCCACGACGACAAGCGCTGTTTGATTGTCGGCTCTCATGATATTCTGCCGTGGGGCCATTACAGTCAGTTAGATATCTAATAGAATTTGAATGTTTTTTCAGAGAGCACATAACCACACACGCACACACATCACCACCATGGTAGACACTTTGAAAAATGTATGCTGTCTGCAAGTAGTCATATGTACATCATCAATAGTTGAATTCATCGAGGCCTCACCTCTACCATGGACGCTCACTGATCGAATTTTGAAAATGTCTGCCGATGAAAAATGACTACGAATCTATAAGCAGGCTCTGAGCGTCGAACGAAATTTCAATGATTTGAGTCACTTAGAGTACACGAGAGAAATCAGCTTTGAAGATAGGTGTGAAGCTCTCAAAAATCAAGACTGGGAGGGTCATTTGCACGAAGACCAATACTGTGTGTGGGCCAATGCATATCGTATTCCAAAATATAATTTACGATTTTGCCGCACTTGCTATAAAGCATTCAGAAGTGCTATGCGAAACCATCCAGTTCACAGCATCAGAGACCATCAACATATGGTGTTCGGTGTAAAGCACATGGACAATATATATCAATGTTGCAAATTTTGGTGTCACAACAGATTTGATGAAGTACTGCTCACTTTGAAAACGAGCAGCCAATGCTACTGTGACCTACATCTGCATGGTGGTGGTGAGCCCTACGGATTAGATCTCACATATAAACGCTTCATAGGCTCAGGAGATGAGGGTTCAGAATTCGATGAGTGAGATTGCCAAACACACACACACACACACAAAATTTCAAGATAATGTTAAATGAAAATGCAAGAAATTGTGCTCTTGTTTGTTTCTTTCCACACACACACTACATATATTTAATCAAATAATAGTCGATTATGTTTTATATTTATGATTGAATAAAATGAATATGTAATCCGTGTCTGGATATTATTATTATTATTATATTTTGTTTCACCCTTCCAATCTCCCATTCAAAATCCCACATATTTTTAGAGATCACTTTTGCATCAAAAAGGGTCACTTTTTTGTATAAAAATGTATCATTTTTTTATACGAAAAAGTGCCACTTTTTTCTGCAAAAAAGTGTAACTTTTTTATGCGAAAAAAGTGACACTTTTATTGACATGGTGGAAAAAGCTGAGTGAAAGCTGAGTGATTCACTCAGGCACTCAGCTTTCAATGAAAATGCTTCACTCAGCTTTTACCACCATGTCAATAAAGGTGTAACTTTTTTTCATTCAAAAATACATGTATTCTTATGGGAAAATGGCAATTTTTTTATAAAAAAAAATACCGAAAATTGACATGGTGGAAAAAGCTGAGTGAATGCTGAGTGAAAGCTGAGTGAATGCTGAGTGACTCAAAATTCACTGAAAATGCTTTACTGAAATCCTTCCACCATGTCAATTTTGGGTGTTTTTTTTATCGAAAAAAGTGTCACTTTTTTCATAAAAAAAGAGCACGTTTTTGCACCAAAATTGAAAGAATAATTCAATCAAAAATGTGATACTTTTTTACATAAAAATTGACATGTTTTTTGAAGCAAAAAAAAATGGGGAAGGGTATTTTCGAGTAGCAAAATTAAAATCAAAAATATTCTAAGATATATATATATTTTCATAAACGTATTGATGGGTGATCTACAAACACGCATGTGTCGCACCAGATGGCGCACTGTGAGCAGCACGCCAAGTGTCTACATGGCATAAACAATACATTTAGTTCATTCACATGACATCCATGTGTCATCTGTCACTCTGCTAATGACATCTGACACTCTTGGTTCTGGAGGGACATCAGCGCCATCTGTCGTCGGTCTGTGTCTGTGTCGCTCAGAGTAATAACTACGAACGAAATCACAATGGGGGCTCCATCGACGATGGTCAGCCATAGGATCGTCATTGGGCAGCCATATGAACCCTTCTACTTGGCACGAAAGACATGCAACTACATCTTCCGAACCGGTATACGTAAAGCCTGCTTCGGCTAACTCACTTGCAGGAAATGTCGAAGTCCAGCTTCAATACGAGTCGAGTCTTGTTTCGTAATGCTGCATCTCTCTCTCTCTCTCGGCATACACACAGACACACTGCACACTGCATACTGAATTAAAACGCCAACTCTGCTCTCAATATATACATTTATTTCGTTTCGTAATCAAACATTACTTTATCCGGCAAATAGCATAGGTATTCACGAAAACAAAGATGTTTATCATCTTTTGATGATATAGTAAACAAGTTTATAGCCTCATCAAATGACAAGCCATTGTTTTTAGCTAGAGTTATTGCACTGCTCAATAAATCGTGATAATATTGACTAAAGTTCATATTCAATAGATATTCAAATCTTGTCGCCATCACAGTAGCATCTAGATGTAGGATTTCTTGAACATCCGCTTCCGTCAGGTAGAAGTAGGTGTCATTTTTGGAAACTCGCACTTGTTGACTCTCTGCATACGTGTGTAATTCCAAATCCATAACATCGTCCAGTCGAGTTTGATTCGGCTAGTCTTGGCTGCTGCTGCTGCATTCGGGCCATTTCGGCTAGAATAAAGCAACTGATTAATGGCCCCCACGAATTGGCCCCATTCAAACATGCTGAAGGACAGGCTGGAGCATATGGTGTATTGGACCTTGCACACGAGTTTCACTGCAGGCACGAATCTCCGAGCAAAACTTATGACGCATTGCAAGCTCAAAACGTCGGTGTTGCGAAACTCGTAGGTGGCGTTGTACGCGAAGAAACGTTCCGCTTTGATGGCCTCCTTGTACATGTCACATATTCGATCTAAATCTGCCATTCGATCTACCCACTCTCGGTCCGATGATGATGATGATGATAATGATGATGATGAAGCTGACGCCGCCGACGCCACCGACGCCGACTCGTAACCAGAGGACTCTTCAGAAAACTCGACAACGACGTTGTTCACTGCACCAAACATGTTGACTGACTAATCTCTCTGCACCGTTTGGCATCGGCTTATTTCTCCGCTGCCGCCGCCGCCGCCGCCGCCGCCGCCATCACCCCTCACCCTCCCCCCATACACCGGCTCGAGTTTCTACGTAGTCGAGAGCTGTGAGACGACGATGATGATGAAAGGCAACCTAATCCAGTAGAGATTGTGCCAATTTTCCATTGAATTACATGCGATTTGTCGCATCAGTCCAACTATTGTGCGTAATATCAAACCACAGCCATTTCACAAGTACTTTACGACCCTTACGCCTGATGATTTTTTCCACTAGATAGACTTCGGGATTTTTTGATTTTTGTAGCTCTTATTCGTAGAAAGCGCCGCTGATGGGTCGCCCTTCCAAGTCCTCCAGCAAATACGTGATTGGTTGGGTGATTTTCACTTTGACAACTTTGAAGAGTTTCGTAGTCCAATTAGGCGTATACCCTTTTGCTAATTCTAACGAAATCGCCAATTTTTTCGACCAGCACGTTCGGCATAATCATACGTTGACTTATACACCTGTTTTTCATTGTCTTTGGTGACGTCACACGGTTTCATGCCGATGGTTCGATGTTTGCGCTGGTTGTAGTTTTTGGCAATGTCCGGCAAAATGTCCAGCCATTTGTAGGTACCGTTCAAACTGAAATACTTGAAGAGATTCTCCTTGAGAGTACGTATAACCCTCTCTGCGATCGTGGCTTTCTTCACGGTATACGTGCTGTAGTGTTTGATGTTGTACTTTTTCAGGATAGTCTGAAAGCTGGAATTGTAAATTTCAGTTCCGAGATCTGATTGGAGGAGCTTGAAACATCTTTTCGCTTTCGACAATATGTCACTCATCGCTTCGGTGACGTCTCGACCAGTTTTGGTCTTCAAGGGGTGCACCCATAGGTACTTGGAAAAGGTGTCAATCACCACGAGAATATAATTGAAGTTATTATTGGCTTTGGAGTATTTTTGAAGATCAGCCAAGTCAATCTGCCACAGACCGTCGAGTCCTTTGATGATGGTACGTCTGCGAGGAAAATTCCATCTGGCTGGAGCATGGAGCTCATCAACCAATTGCTTTTTCTCAGATGATGATGATGATGTCATTTCACTAATGGCGGAGTCAATACACTAACTGCACTGGGCGTTACACCTTCTACTTGAGAGGCTGGAATATCAACAATATCCATTGCCAATTTATCCAAGCATTTCTTGGTATTTTCATGCTTTTTCATCGAAAGTGACATGAATTTCATCACTCGAATATCCAAGGCTGTTAGATTGTTTTTGGTGGTGTCCAGCTCGTCTTTGAGTTTGTGTTTGCTTCTGTATGACGTCATCAACGTATTTTTTGTTGGCAACATCATTGAGTGCACTTGGCGTTTCCACATTACATATTTTCACATGTTCAGCATCAATGTCCCTATTTGTCGTATAGTTGAGTATAACACCAGTAAAATGATAGGGCTGCTGCTTTGACCGAACTTGTTGATGCTCATGATGCGACTGTGGCATGCAAAAAAACGTCTACGCTTTTATTTATCGAATATAGCCTGCTTCTCTCAATTCATTGATGATGGCCACGATCTCATTGTCGGTAGAGGTGCTGCCGGCTACCAGAAGCCTATACCTGTCAACGAGCTCGTTCACATCGTCCCAGTACACGTATTCTATGGGTTTCGTGTTGTATGTCAACTGATCTGGGATACCACTGCCGTCGGTGAAACGACCTCGACCTCGACCTCCCCAACCACCACCACCTATTTTTGATTGAGGATCTTTGAACATTGGTCGAATCAACTGTTCGTATTTGGCAGTCTGAGATGGATTCAACCTACCTCGCGCATCTACATGCGCACCTGTAGCTGTCAAAATTTGCTTGTACGTCACCAAATCGGCTTTAGCGTATTTGGGTTTTTTGTAGAAAATCAAACTATATAGTCCCGGAGTGCTCTCGTATGTTACACCATCAATGCGAATGTCACCCGTATCTTTGTCGAAGTCCATCAGCTTTCTACCGAGCAACCATTGCGCTCTTGGTTTGTCGTAAATAGGGCCGTAATTCACATCTATTTCGCCGGAATAGGTGCGATGTTCATTCACGAATTCAGTTGCTACTTCGGGATAAACTTCCAAGTAGTCATCCTCATCATCATCATCATGATCACCATCATCTGTGTGGTAGCTTTCTTCGTCTTCTTCCTTTT
Organism: Chrysolina americana; assembly: GCA_958502065.1. Lineage (NCBI taxonomy): Eukaryota > Metazoa > Arthropoda > Insecta > Coleoptera > Chrysomelidae > Chrysolina > Chrysolina americana. The sequence goes on along the minus strand of OY293421.1, from coordinate 20,970,712 downwards.
TCATGGAGTCGATGGTGTCGACGGTTCCTGCTTCTCTTCTTTTTTCACTGTCAGTCGTGATCGCTTGGTGAGTGGCGGCACTGCCGCACTCAATCTTTTCAGCGGCACCGTAATGGGTTTGGATAATTTACTCAGTGCTTCATCATGCTTGGATTTTCCGAGTTTCAGACTCAGATACTTTTTTCGTAAAATTTTTGACAACTGATTGACTTGACGTTTGCGTTCAGCTTTAGCAATCTCCGTCTCGATGCGGGGTGATGTGGTCGGCGCCATGGCTTCAGTACGAATGCCGTGCCACCTCGCATCACATTTGTATATATTTGTCAAAGCCCAGGCGGTAGCGCCCTTTGTTCACATCAAAGTCTTTGACAATGACCAAAGATCTGAATTTTTCCTTCCAACAGGTGGCGCACATGCGGCGAAATTCCTCAAAGGTGTAATCCGGCGAGACGTGCTCGTCGAAGGCGTGCTTCAAATTCACATCGTCTTGCCGAAAAAGCACTATAATGTTGCAATTGTCCCTGATCAGCTGTTTGGGTATTTTCGAGTAGGTTTGACACAAGTAGGTTGGGTCAATACCCTTGTGGCGTGCCATGGCATAGAACTCTATGATTTTATTCTGTTTGTCGCACGCCACATCGTGAAATATGAAAATTGAGTATTCTTTCGCCTTTGACAGATCGATTACCTCGTCGTTGTCCCTGTATGGAAAATATCCTACGCCCTTGACTTGTTTGAGTACATCGTGCAGTGGCTGATATTTAGGTTGGTACAGCGACTTTGAATAAACGTAAACGTTCTCGAAGCGTGCTCCGTTCGGGCTGAACAGCAGACTGAGTACAGCGTTGGTCTTGCCACATCCACTGGGGCCACAAAATATCGCTCGGAATGAATTCGGTAGCAGGGAGCCGTGTTTACGTATACCGTCGTCGTTACCGCCAATACCTCCTCCACCTATGGTATCCAAATTGACTATTTCCAGAGCCGGCTCTTGTTGCACCACTCTTATGTTTGAGTTGATTGATTTTTTGCTGAAGTGTGTGTGTGTGACCACGCCCACATCTGACATTCGATTGACATTTTGAGTGGAGTACAGTTATGTAAGTAGGTGCGCAACATCATTCGCGTCAGTGTCATGCTGACTGTCGAGCACGAAGGTCGTGGTGTGGTGAACTCTCTGATTATTCATCTGCCATTCGAGCTCCATTTGCCTGGATACCAGTACTGTGGACCGGGTACCAAACTACAGAAGAGATTGGCACGTGGAGATCCTGGTGTGAACCCTTTGGATTCGGCTTGTAAGACTCACGATATTGCATACTCGCAAAACAAGTCTTTGAAGGAGAGACACAAGGCCGACTGGGCGCTGGAAAATCGAGCTTGGGAACGTGTCAAATCAAAAGACTCCAAATTTGGGGAGAAAGCTGCTTCTTGTCTGGTCACCACAACCATGAAGGCAAAACGCAAATTGGGAATGGGTCTGAAGAAGAAGAAGAAGACTGCTGCTGCTGCTGCTGCTGCAAAGCCAAAGTCTTTCCGTCGAGATGTGGTTGAGAAAATTACCAAGACTCTGCGAAAAACACTGAAACCTGATCAGCTGAAAGATTTGAGTGCGAAGGCTCTGCGAAAATCCTCCTTGGTGGCACTGCGTGCTGCCCGTGCTCAAGTGAAAAAATTGGGTGGCCGCAAAAAAATCAGAGTACCCCGAATAATACCGTTCGAAGCGAAAACCGGTGTTGTGCTGCCTCTGCTTCCGATATTCGCCGCTCTGGGAGCACTGGGCTCGTTGGCAGGCGGTGCCAGCACCATAGCCAGGACCATCATCTCCTCGGCCAATGCCAAAAAGAAATTGGAGGAAGACAAGCGTCATAATACCGCAATGGAGAGCATTGGTGGTGACAACAAAATTGTAGGAGGTTCCGGTTTATTTCTGACTGCTAAAGGCGGCTACGGTTTGTTTCTCAAGAAGAAATTTTCAAAAAACTCCCGCTGAAGCTGCCCAATAGAGCGTTGTACGATGAGGAATTACTTAAATATGTCAAACGTCTGAAAATATCTCATTTCATTGGTGTTTTCATGCGAGACATCTTACCTCGATCCTCATCATCATCATCGAAATTTCCCAAGTACAGAGAATGCGCAATCATCAATCTGGACTCGAGCATGAATCACGGAACGCATTGGGTAGCTTAGGTGAAACGCGGACATGTGGTGAAATACTTTGACAGTTTCGGCAATTTGAAGCCGCCGGTGGAATTGGTGCGATATCTGGGTAAAAAAGTGAAAATCTTCTACAACAACGATCGCTATCAGACATTCAACCAAGTTAATTGCGGTCATTTGTGTTTGAATTTTCTATACGAGAACACACTCTGAGTGTGTGTGCGCGCGCGCGAAAATGAATAGAAAAGTGCTGACCTTTAATGACGAGCGCAATGAGGTTCATTATATGGTGACGTGGCGTTTTGCATACAAAACTTCGCGCAAATCGTATTGGATGCAAGTGGCCATGGACAGGATACGTTTCGCTAGGCGAATAGCGCGAGCCTGACGCGTCTTGAATCCCATACTAGACTCTGAGCACAGAGCGCGCATATGGAATGGTTTAAATAGAATTACATAACCCCATCCAGAGTCAGCCATGTCTTTGCTGTTGACAGTGACAGGTCAAACGTCCACGCTAACCGCAGACTTTTCTCCACCGCTCCAATTGGACGGAGATAGCACTTACGGCTTGGCATTGATTGGTTTCCATTCATACAACAGCATACCGAACATATCGAGTGGTCGATTCTATTATTCTGTCAAAGGAGCGCCATCTGTTAGCATCATCCAAATATCGACTGGGTGTTACGAAATAAGCGACATTGCCAAGTTTATACATAAACACATCGAGAGGCCGAAAGAAGCAAAGAAGAAGAAGAAGAGAGCCGTAGTGTCTAGTGGCGTTGGCGATGTCGACGACGACGGTACCAACAAAAGCAAGGCTTTGTTCTCTCTCAAACCCAACACCAATACGCGGCAGTGTGAGATATACAGCAAGCTCTATAACATCGATTTTCGTCCCAAGGATTCCATAGGACGATTACTGGGTTTTTCCCCGAGACTATTGGAGGCTGGAAGCGTTCACTCATCCGACCTACCTGTGAACATTATCAAAGTTCGAACTGTTCACATCGATAGTAACATCACATCGGGTGCCTTCTTCAACAATCGTCCGGCTCACACCATATACGAGTTTGCCGTTCGAAAAGACCCCGGCTTTGCCATCGACGAAACGCCCTCGAACTTGATTTGCCTGCATGTGAACAAGATGGAAATACACAACATAACCTTGAATATTCTCGACCAGGACTGTTGCATTGTGAATTTCCGTGGAGAGACCATCATTATACGACTTGTGCTGCGCAAGCTGTCATAAAAATGGGGTTGGTATTTGATCAGAATGATGATCATGATGCCTTTGTGCATAAAAGTGCAGAGGGTGCTGGCATCAATTCAGTCGCGCAGACAAGTGTTCGACGTGTACAATCATCCAAAGTTCGACGAATCCATCAACAGAGTTGAGACTCGAACGCACCACCCGTACGACAAGTTCTTTCAAAATAATGACATCATCGAAATTGTCATTCAGCAGAGCGATGTGTGGATACTGATGAACGATGCCCTTGTGTGCATAGAGGGCTCTCTGACTCGTACCGCAGGAACGGGCGATGTTAGATTTATCAATAATGATGGCGCATACCTTTTCGAGGCCATCGACTATGAAATCAATGGCAAAGAGGTGGACTCTGTTCGATCGCCGGGTATAGTGAGCACACTTCACGGCCATACTTATTACGAGAAAAATGATGTGCGACACTTGAGCACAGCCGGCTGGACCTATCCTGGCCGAACGGTTCACAATGCCCCCGACGGTTCGTTCGCCATGTGGATCCCGCTTAAGCATTTGTTGGGCATATTCCATGACTATAGATATGCCACCATTGGACGACAGTGCATTCGCTTGGTGAGAAGTTGAAATGCTAATAATTGCATACTGATAGAGGAGTTGGCGAATCCAGTAGTCGAAGCCACCACAGCCACACTGACGATCACGAGCGTTGTACTCAGAATCAAACATGTGGTGCCCAATGACGACATTCGTCTGAAATTGCTGCAGTCCATCAAAACAGACGCTCCTGTAGTGATTTCGTATCGCAAGTGGGACATACACAAGTTGCCTGCACTCACTCAGGGTTCCACCAAGGAAGTTTGGGCTGTGAAAACTTGCACGGCCATGGAGAGTCCCCGATTCGTCATTGTAGCCTTCCAAACAAATCGGATTGGCAATGCGGCTCGAGATGCGTCCTATTTCGATCACATCGACATCAGCGACATACGCCTAACCATGAACAGCGATACTTACCCGCATGAACGTATGCATTTGGAATTCAACAGAAACAACTTTGTCGAAGCCTATCGAGCCTACACGGAATTCTATCCGAGCTATGCCAATTGTCCGAAGAAGCGCCCTCTACTCGATTACGGAGCATCCTAAAGCAGAGCGACCGTGTTCGTAATAGACTGTTTCCGCAGAGCGGAATTCATGAAATCCTCCACTGTCGATGTCAAACTTGACATCGAGGCCAGAGTCGAATTTCCTGTCAATACTCGAGCCTATTGCATCATCATTCATGACTGTATGCTGGAACACTTGCCCTTGAGCGAGATTATACGCCGTCTGTCATAAAAAAAATAGTGACATACAGTAGTAGCAGTAAGTAGTGGGGAAATCCACTCTTTGTTTGTGTGTATGTATGTATTGCAGGCATCGACAGGTCGAGAGCGTCAGTTGTAAGCAAAACGTTCAGTTGTTCAGTCGGTGTTTAATCTCGCTCTCTCTCCGAGTGTGTGTCTCTCAGTTAATCAAAGCAGTGAATCAGTTCAACAATCATCAAACAAACAAAAAACAACAAGATGAAACTCGTAGCCTGTGACAATCAGGGTTTCACTGTGGGCGGTGAATTCCAACCCAAAGAGCGACGGGCATCGCCACTTTTTATTCAAAGCCGTAGTGCCATTCCATGACCTGAGCGAAGCAGATAAACGGCAAGTACGATACTTGGAGAGAAATATCCACGTAATTCCATACTCTGATGGCTATGTCGAATTCAACGAATCCAGGAAGTGCTGCGCCCCATCATCAAGGCTGATGTGGTATACGTGAAAGGTAATCAAAAATTCGATTTTTTGCTGAAGTGTGTGCTCGATCTGCCTAAGAGACAACACATCGTTGATATTGCGGCTACTACAAGTACAGTCATCACAACGCCTCCACCGTCACTCGAGAAGCAAAGCCCGCTCTGTTTGAATCATATAGCATCCGGAGAAATAGAAGTGCATTGTGCCGTGGGACACTGTTTCAATATCTGGCAATGGATATTGTCACACCTAATATGGTGAGGCTCCACGGCAATCACGACGACGACGACCACGACACTCCTATCAATCGGCACTTGCAAAATTTGCGCGAGCTCAAGGCGCACATAGCAGAGTACGAGCACAAGCTGTGTCTTTTCAAATGCTTCCAAAATATGCAAATTAACGATGGTAAATGGATCGGGCAGCAGCAGCAGCATTCACCGATCCACCACGTTCCGCCGCCGTCGCCGCCAGTACCAAGTCCATGACGTCAGCCACACCAAGACTAGCCGACAACACACGAAATATTATTATTCATATTGTATTATTATTATTATTATGTATTAATAGATGTATAAAACCAATTTTTCTCGATTTATTTTACGGATCGAATGAATGAGAGAGAGAGAGAGAGAGAGAGAGAGACTGAAAGAAATACGAGTCATGTACATTGAGCAATTGTGTATGTGTGTGTGTTCCTCTCAGTGTATATATTTGAGTGACATATACGCTGTTTCTCAGTGTACATTGAGCTGTCGTCACGATGACAACAAATTATATAATTCTAGCAGCCGTTCTGTCGAACGTACTGTATATTAGCACGCCATATGAGTACGGTGAGGTATTGGTATCGTATTTGCATGACGATGATTCGAGTACTTCGAATTGGACGAAAATGATTCATGCGCTAGCCAATGAATATTTGCCTGTGTTGAGAGCCGAAATCCCGATGAACACCTCATCGTACAGACTGCGGAAGATTTATACAAATCTCACCTATAGCGATACGCAATGGTTTCCGCTGAAGATGTCTTGCCCCTCTAGCAGCAGCACTTCGAGACCATCGTCTTCGTCGTCGTCGACGTCCCACCCAACTACCCAACCCGTGGACGTCAAGATGCAAGCCCCTGCTGCTACTGCTGCTGATCGAGAAAGTAAGGATTCCAAATGCGTGCTGCCGCCGCCGCCAACACTGCACGATTGGTTTATGTTTTTCGTGTCAATGGTTCTGAGTGTTCAAATATCCGAATCCGTATATAGGTTTAATAAATCCATGCATCAAAAATATTTTTAAACGATAATGATAATGTATCTTGATACTACGCCACTGGCACTGAAGTGTAATGTTTTATGTGAAAAATAAATGTATTTTGTTCGAACTGACGTTATTCATTTCAATAAATGCAAACAGACAAAGACAGACTTACAATGCCATGGGTTAGAGTGAGACATTTAAAATGCCTTGAATCGAATAATTTGGCTTCAAACTCGACTCTCTTATCTTTTCCTGGAAAACAAACATCTGAGTAAACAACTCCAAGGTCAATTTAGCTTGAGCAGCGTAAAGAGACACCGGATGTGTGAGATAAAAAACTGCGATTAAATCTGAAAATCAAATTCTAGGACAAAAATGGATCATCGTGTTTACTGAGAATTTCGTGAGAGAGCAGACAGTAAACATGATACGTGCCTTATCGCTATTTCACGGCGGCGGAGACGTATTTTTTTTCATTTGGAATTTCATTCGAGAGCAAGTGAATTAATAATAAGTCCATCATAATTTTCTGTTGTGTGTGTATGTTCTAAGACAGAAGACATTTTTTCATATTTAATTTTTTCGTTTTGTCCATCAAGGTGGCGGCGGCCATGTTTTTTTCTCTTCCAGCCAATTGCTCTCAACGAATTACGTGACGTTTTTTCTCTTCCAGCCAATTGCTCCCAGCGAATCACGTGAGGGACGTTTTTTTCATAACTTCCGCCATCGCCGCCATGTTTTTTTGCCTTCCGCTCCATCGCCGCCATGTTTTTTTGCCTTCCGCTCCATCGCCGCCATGTTTTTTGCCTTCCGCTCCATCGCCGCCACATTTTTTTTCCTTCCGCTCCACGCCGCCATGTTTTTTTGCCTTCCGCTCCATCGCCGCCATGTTTTTTTGCCTTCCGCTCCATCGCCGCCATGTTTTTTGCCTTCCGCTCCATCTCCGCCATGTTTTTTGCAGGGCCTTTTTTTTTCATAACTTCCGTCATCGCCGCCATGTTCTTTTGCCTTCCGCTGCATCGCTGCCATGTTTCTTTGCCTTCCGCTGCATCGCCGCCATGTTTTTTTGCCTTCCGCTGCATCGCCGCCATGTTTTTTTGCAGAAAAGACGCGCGCCACTTAGGGTGAAACGTTTTGAACCCCCCCACCCCCCGAAACTCTTCGGCGAACACGTCATCTTCTTCAGCACCAACCCTCCACCAACGGCAAGAACTCGATGGACGCGGCCATCGAGAGATACACCGTGTTGAGCAACCTGTGTTCTGGAACACGAACACCTTGTGGAGCTACCTGTTTTCTGGGACATGAAAGTGTCCCAGAAAACAGGTTGTCATACTACTAATATCGATTTTAAATTACATTTAGGCTAATAAATGGTTGTTTTCATAATCTATTAAAAAAATAATGATTGATAACAATGAACTCCCTGATAAATATCGACTTTCAGGAAATTGAAAATAGACTGATATTCAAAGACTATTTGAATGGGCTAATTCATTGGCTCATTTTTAATCATATTCTATATAACTTGGATATTTGAAGCTACTATATAAGCTAGCTAGTATTGTTGATACATGTTGATGTTAGAGGCATTTGCGTTCCATCAGTATGTATTTGACTCATATTAACTCACAGTTGCTTCAGTGAAATGTGAACTTTTTGTTATCGTGGAAAATACTCTGTTCCGCACATGTTTTCGCTAGATGAAAATTATATAGTATTGTCAACATGTTCATAACAAATTAACTACTGAGATTTGAGGAATACTTCTTCTTGCATACATAGAGTTTTATCACTCAAATAGAAGAAGAACAATTGTTCACGTATTTGCTCATTGGAAAAATAAATTCCTGAGATGAATTGATGAAAATGGATTGTATTGTATTTAAGGTATTTTACAACAGCCTGTCATACAACTTTTACTCAATAGCCTATTCACATCGAAGATATCTTAAAAATACTCACTTCATCGTCAAAGGGATCGTGATCAGCCATCTTGAATTCGACGCGTAGATTCAGCTACTAGCCATAAAATATACGGATGAAAACATGCTTGCAGCTTTCTGAAGCTGGTATCATGGATGATTTTGGCCAGCGTCATTCACTTCACTGCGTTCTGTTTTCATGGACAGTTCAAATATACTCGGAAGGCACTGATATCTAGAAGAGGAAATAATGTTATTCATGATGAAATAAATTTCCACTGGTTTGTTGACAGCGTTGACATACATGTTAAATCAGTCTTCTTTGGTTTGAGTTTTTAAAAACAGACTTTATTCACATTTATTACAATATGGAAATATTGAACTTTACATGCGAAATTATAATGGTTTAAAACTCGTTTTGATTCAAATCTACTAAACTACTTGGTTTGAAGACTGGAAAGACTTGAACGACTTGAATCCGGTCTCCTCGACTTTTATAGGTTCGGGAATGCTGACTGGATACTGCGTAGTTTCTATTATTCCACGAAGACCTTCAAATGTGCTGAGAAATATCCTTTATCTTCTGCGTAGTAGATGATGCAATGTTTATAGTGTATGACGCAATTCCGGGACAAAGGGCTCATTCAGGAATCGAATATAACAACTCCCCCCTTGAAAAGAAAGTTGATGCGGTGCTGCAACTTTCACATCAAGCTAATGATTTATTGGATTTAAATTCTATACTTTCTTCTTCTCTTTCATCTAAGTGGATACTTGGTCTTCTTTTTGAAGGTAACAATCTTCGAAGGGATGCAAAAGTTCTTCCTGTTCTTGGAGGTGGTGGAGGTGGATTATTTCTTGATGTCATAATTCCAATTTTCACTGAACGTCTATTTTTGCATTTATAAAATATGTAAAGTAAAATTACAAAGACAATTATTACAATTGTGAGAATCGTAAACCATGAAACATGTTTCCTCACAAAGGGTTCATTAATAATTTGATCAAGATGGTCAGAATATTGATTTAATTTATGTTGAGCAATGTTTAAATTATCAACATTTAATTTGCTCAATTTCAAAGTCTTTAATTTTGGAAGATTTTCTTTATTTGGTACATCACTGCAACATTGATATGGAATCAAAATTAGATAACTTTTATGAGTAATATTCTTTTCTTGAGTAGCAAAGTATCTTGCATATACTCTTGTATTTCCAATAAATGAATTACAATTAGGTTCCAGCTTCAAAATTGAATTCGTTTTAATTATTTTTGTGACAATATCTTGTTTTTGACAATTAATTGTAACAGCCAAAGGATCTGATACAGTTATTAACCAAGTATTCTGTTGAATTTCAAAAACATTATAATCTTTTGTAAAAAGTAAGGAAGTTGAACATATTCTAGGAAGTTCTAGTAATGGTCTCAAAATTTGAGCTTCACAAATTGCATTGCTATCAATTGGATAAGAAATAACATTTTCACATATAAGAAAATTATAAAAAAGTAACTTACACTGATCTAAATTTTGAAAAGCAGTGTACATCATAGAATCATCATCGTTTGCAATATAATTTTTATTTGTTGGTAAAATATGATGTAACCCTGTTCTGTTATCTAGGATCATAAGATCATAAATTGAAGTTTCAATTTGTTTTATATCTTCATTAAATGTTTCTTCATCTACTTGCAATTGTTGAATGGTACTATTAAATTCTTTTGTTACAGAAGTTGTAACTGAAATTTGGTTTTTGAGTAAATTTTCAATTTGGTGTTCATCCCTGTATATTTTGTTAATACAATTGTTAAAGTATTCACCGTCACTGGCATCTAAATTTCCGGTAAGGGCTTTCCAAATTGATCCAGCGCCATTTATTAAACCTCTTTTATATCTTTTGTTATAATCATTCGAATCAACTTGAGATTCGTAATACTTTTCCTCTTCTTGATGAGCAATTTTATTCAACAGACTAATATGCGTACTGATTTCTTCATTAAAATATTTCATTCTCGGGTTGTTGGTTTCTATAAGTTCAATCAAGTCATTTAATATTCTTGCATTATGATCAATAGCTTCTTTTACTTGTGCCATATCTTTTACTACTAATGAAGTCCATTTTTCATTTGAAATTTTAATATCACCTTGTTCATGGTAATATACTCCTATTGAGTTATTAATAGGTGTTAACTTATACTGAGCGTTAACAATGTGGATGAATGCTAACAGGAGAAGAATCATTCTTGATATGAATTTTCTTTTTCTAGATTTTCCTGATCTGAAACAAAACATAGTTTCAGTCTATCAAAATTTACTTTTGAATTTTGATTTGTTTCAGGATTCTTAAGCATGGCTGAATTTTGAAACACTTTGATAATTTCGAAAGGTCCATTAAATTCATTTTCTAATTTATTCTTTATTTGAGATTCTTTAACAAAGACTTTATCTCCAATTTTAAAAGATTGAGTTTCATGATGGATATTTTCGTCATATCGTTTTTTCGCATTTTGTTTTCTCCTTTCAGTATTTTCACGAGCTACTTTATAATAATATTCCATTCTATTATTAAGATCTCTTATATATTTGGTTAAAAGATCTTTTTGATTATATGTAGTTTCAGGGGGTCTACCTGAAGTGTGTCCAAATATCAACTCATAAGGACTGAATCCATGAGTTTTATTTTTACTGTTGTTATAAGCAATAACAGCAAGGGGTAAGATTGACAGGGGATGTTCATTAGGATTTTCTATCTTATGAACTCGTTACATTTCGACAAGGGTGGCATGAAATCTCTCTAGTGAACCATTTGATTGTGGATGGTCTACACTAGAAATTGTAATCTTTATGTCATATAGTGTACAAAGGTCTTTTACGATGTGATTATTAAACTCTTTACCTGAATCTACGTGGATTCTAAGTGGAGTTCCATAATGTTGGAAAAATACAAGTAAAGTATTAGCGACTGATTTTGCGGTTTTGTCATGTATTGGATATGCTTGGGTGAATTTAGTTAATTCGCATCTCAGTGTGAGAATATAATTATGTACTGGAATTTCTAAAATATCAACATTTACTCTTTCAAAAGCTGTTTTGGGAGTTTCTGTTATAACAAGAGGATTCTGTAAATTTTGTCGACATATTTTCGCTTTTTGACAAATTTCACAGGCTTTTATGAAATTTTCAACATCTTTTATGATGCCTGTCCAATTATATTTTTCTCTTATTCTTCTCAAAGTTTCATTTATTCCACGCTGCAAATTCTTTTTACCATTGTGGTATTGATCTAATATTATTGGTATTTCATTTTCGTTGGGGGTTCGAACTACGTCTTGATATATTTCGAATTTAATATTCTCTTTATCTGCTAAGATATATGAAAGCATTTCTTGAATAGGTAAATCGACATTATTTTCGACATAATACGTTTTTGAGGGATGAAATGTGTCTTGACATCGATATAAGGAACTGAGCATGTATTCAATTGCATCTTCAGGTTCAAAAGGTACTAATATCAAATAATATTTCCTATCTTTTACAGTTTTACTGGAAACAATATTTATTTTATTTGGATAAAAATCTATATCTTCTTCAAATATATCGTCAAGTATTTTATCATGTATTGGTGTTAATTTTCTGTGTTGTGGAAAAATAACAATGTCTTCATGACTTTTGTCTAGTAATTGATCATTGATGAATTTGAATTTTGAGTAATCAATTAATGATTTGATTTTAAAAAGTCTAGAAAAGTTTGTTAATTCTTCTAATACAGTTTCTTGAGCTACTTCAGTCTCTGTATCTGAAATATCATGTTCTTCAAGATTATCATTTGCCATTAAAATATTTGATAAGACTTTGCTACAATCATCAAAATGATTCATTCTGATTCTAGATAAAGCGTCTGCGTTCTTATGAATTTTTCCGGGTCGATAAATAACTTCGAATTGGTATTCCTCTAATTTCAAACGCCATCTGGCTAGTCTACTACCAGGGTCATTTATTGAAAATAACCATGTTAGTGGTCGATGGTCTACTATAAATTCAAATTTTCTACCATAAAGATAGGGTCTAAAATGTTTAACTGACCATACCATGGATAAAAGTTCTCGTTCGATAGTTGAATATTGTGTTTCAGCGGGAAATAATGTTCTAGATGCATAGGCAATAGGTAAGTCTTTTCCTATTGGTCCTTGGGATAATACGGATCTAATTGCAAATGAGCTTGCATCGGTTGTCAAGATAAAAGGTTCATAAAAATTTGGATAAATCAAAATAGGGGTTGAAGTCAAGGCTTTTTTCAATTCTTGGAAGGATTTTTTGCATTCTTCATCAAAATGGAAAGATACATCTTTCTGTAATAATCTTGTCATGGGTTTAGAAATTTTTTGAAAATTTGGAATACATTTTCTATAATAACCTGCAAGTCCTAGAAATTGTTTAATTTCTTTTGGGTTGGCTGGTTCTGGGAAATTAATTATACAATCAACTTTTGCTGGGTTTGGTTTAACTCCATCTTTAGTAATAACATGTCCTAGATAGGCGACTTCTTGTCTCAAAAATTCACATTTGTCAGGTTGTATTTTCAAATTTGCACTTCTTAATCTCTTAAAAACAAGTTTTACGTTAAATATGTGTTCAGCTATAGTCGGGGAATAAATAATTATATCATCCATATATACCAAACATCTCTCGTTTCTAAGTCCGGTTAGAATATGATCTAAAATTCTTTGGAGAGTACGAGGAGAGTTTTTCATTCCGAAAGGCATTCTGAGAAATTCGTATAAACCATTTTCAACAGAAAAAGTGGTTTTTTCTATGTCGTTAGGATGCATTTCAATTTGATGAAAACCTGAGGCTAGATCAAGGGTGGTAAAATATTGACATTTTCCGAGTTGGTCTAATAAATCTGATATATTGGGCAAAGGATATATATCATCAATAGTTAGTTCATTTAATTTCCGATAGTCAGTTACTACACGCCATTTTTGTTTTCCTGATGCGTCAAGTTTTTTCGGTACGACCCAAACTGGGGCTGACCATGGTGAAATTGGTCTAATTATATTTTGTTCTAATAATTTTGAAATTTGTGACTTCACTTCTTCTTTATGTACGTGTGGATATCTATAAGATTTTGTTGAAACGGGTTGTGCACCATCTTTCAGTTTCACTGTATGTTAAATTCTAAATAAAATATGTCTGTGAATTCTAAGCATAAGGTCTCAATTAGTTCTTTCTCTTCTTCATTAAGATGTTTTAGACGAAGTAAATTCTTTATTTTCTCTGGACGACTTGTTTGTATGTTTTCTGTTTCAATGTCAACTTCATTTCCATAATATTCTTCAAATTGTAAGTCTTTAAAATCAATAGATTTTTCAATTGCATTTACATTTACAATGGTTACTAAAAATTCTCCTTTTTCGTTAATTTTGACTAGGGCATTTGGAAGTTTAACTTTCTCTTTTTCAGTAGCTAACAGTATAGCTTCTGTATTTCTTAATTTGAATTTTAATTTAAAAATTTTTCAACTCTTGGTTCGATTGTTATTTTATTTTCGAGATTTTGTTTACTGAACTTTTCCTGTAAGTTTCCTTGAATTTTTTGTTCATTATTTATTTTCACTGATGTTCCAGCAAGTGTTTTCCGGGCTGAATATAAAGGGAAGGTTTTATAATTCAAAATTAAAACTTGATTACCAATATCTACTACTCCATCAAATCTTTTCAAAAAATCGGTACCTAAAATTCCGTCAAATTCGATATCTAAATCGTGTACGTAAACTTTATGCCAAACTGGTTTTTCTTCTGTGCCAAATGGTATTAAAACTGACTCTTTTACCATTACTTTTCCATCTGTAACTCCTGTAACTGGTATATTTTCTGTAAATCTTTTTGTATAATTTTCAGCTGTTTTCCTTTTGAAAATCGAGATACCTGCACCTGTGTCAATTAATATTTTAAAATTAGCTGGGCTTTTTGAATAATACAAATCGCTACAATTGGATGTTACAGAAATTGCTGATCTGTCTTGAGGTCGTTCATAGTGGGTATTGTTTTCTCTGGCTTGAATTCGCGAGTTTTGATTAGCGCTGCGAGATTCGCTTTCATTTCGATTGCAGGAGGAATCTGTTGAGTTGGACATTGTTGTTCTATAATTAGATTGTCTGCATATAGGGTTTGTCGAGATTGGGGATTAATATTCATTAATTGTGTCGTACATGGATTGGTAGTTGTACTGATAGGTGGGTTGTCTAATGACAGAAAATTGTGAAAATCCATTTGAAGTTGTTCTACTTCATAATCAAAATTTTCATTTGGTATTTGTTCATATTGCTGTTGTTCAAAATCTTGTTGTTCCGGGAAATAATCTTTCTCATCATAGAATGACTCGTTTCCTTGGTCTGAATATTCATAAATATTTTCGTTTTGATACTCAAAATCTGTATTTGAGCATAATGAATCGTACTCATGATCTAATAAATGGGTTTTATTCGCATTTAAATTCCATTGAGGGTTATTCTTGATTACTGTGGGTCTATTTGTTTGAAAATATTGTCCGCGTTGTTGCATTTGAGGATTTGCTTGTCTTTGAAAATTTTGATTTCGGAAATTTCGATTTGGATTTTGATTTTGGAACATATTTGGTCTCATTTGAGGTTGACTCATTTGGGGTTGATTCATTTGAGGTTGATACATTTGGGGTTGATTCATTTGGGGTTGGAAATAATTCCTTTGGAAATTATTTGGTCGATTTATTTGTGGTCTTGTATTATGATTTGTTCTTGAACTTTGATTTTCAAAGTATGAGAGCTGTATCTCACGCTTTATTCTAACTGAAGCTTCTACTTTTTGGATTGCTAGCTCGAATAATTTGACCGATTTTGGGTTCGAGGCCTGTTAATAAGGTATTTAAAACCATATTTTCAATTAGTTGAGACTGTGCGTTTTTCTGTGCGTTTGTTAACATAGATCTTTGTATACACGAATACATTTTCGCGCTATGACTTTTCTCCATTTGCTTGCCTTATTCTTTGTAAATCCTGTATCAAAGATGTTGAGTCACAGGAATCACCAAAGTGAGAATTTAATAAAATTTTGATCTCTTGATAATTTTCTGGATTTCTGGAATTTATCAATTGAGCAGCTTTTCCTCTGAGTTTGTTTCTAATGTGAATGTTAAAAGCAATTTTTGTTGGTCTACTGCCATAGCTTGCGCATGGTCACAGGCATTAAGAAAATTTCCAAGCGAAATTGAATCACCATCATATTCTGGAATTATCGAGAATATTTCGGAAAGTTTATACGGTTCTAATGGTACTTCGCGTTCATTATGTAAGCTTTCATTTGAACTATGATGTGACATTTTGGGTAAATTTTGGGATAACAAGGTTAAATCAAATTTAGAAAAATATCAAAATACAACAAAATGATTAATGATTCGATGTGGTACTTACAATGAGTTTCCTACGTCTAATGCTGGTTGGTTGAGCTTCCTAAGCTCTGGGTGGCTTGCTTCTTCTTTCTTCTCGTTTCTTTCTTCTTTTTCTTGTTGTCTCCGGGGGTTGTGGAAAGATGAAGTCCTACTTCATAAAGCTCTAGCTCCAACAGGATGAGCAGCGTTCGACGACTTACGCGGATTCCAAGAGGTGATTTCTTCACGACGAGGTGAGCAACGTTCGACGACTTATGCGGGTTTCTTGTTGTTGAAGAGACCGTCTTGTCCACTGGGTTCTGCTTTGCGGCGTTTTCGAGATCCGCACGACTGCGCCAATTTGTTAAATCAGTCTTCTTTGGTTTGAGTTTTTAAAAACAGTCTTTATTCACATTTATAACAATATGGAAATATTGAACTTTACATGCGAAATTATAATGGTTTAAAACTCGGGGAATGCTGACTGGATACTGCGTAGTTTCTATTATTCCACGAAGACCTTCAAATGTGCTGAGGAATATCCTCTATCTTCTGCGTAGTAGATCATGCAATGTTTATAGTGTATGACGCAATTCCGGGACAAAGGGCTCATTCAGGAATCGGATATAACATACATATTCCTATGGTATTTGGTACGACACAGCAAATGAATATGTATTTTATTTTCCTGTCAGTTGATGAGTGAACTGCAAGCCTGATGGAAATTTTAGCTGAGACTTCAGAAACTATTTTATTTTTGTATCAAACGACTGATTTTTGAGATACAGGGTGAGGAAGATGAAAAGTTCGATTGTGCAGCTGTTGTCTCTTCAACTGTTGACTGTTAACTGTTTACTGTCCTTTTTGACAACCAGTCGTCTTGGATTTATTCAAGTTTCGTGTTCATTCAATGAAAAAGTTCTTTGAAATCTTCATAGCCGTGCCAATGGCATAAGTCTTGTTATTGTTATCAACCTAGCCACCTTGAACTCGACTGTGTCTGATGTTTATGATACTGAATTCTAATTGATTAAAAAATTCAGAGTTTTGGTATCATAATATGAATTAATTAAATTCTAGATTAGCGCCATTCTTGATATTATTCAGAGAGTAACATATTCGAAAGCTTCTGATACATTTAAATTTTCTGTCGTTTCTTTGGAAACACGGCTTTCTAATGAAAGGTACTGCATTTATTTTTGTCATAGGTACCACACCAATATACTCCGAATATTTTGTCAACAAGGAGAATTGCGTCCGATGGAGTATACGTGGTAGAGGTTGTGGATTTTCTAAGGGCTATGACCTTGAATATATCTGCGTGTCGTTTACAGGCAACAACTCACAAAATTATTGAAATGGAAACCGAAAACATTGACTCAACTACTTCACTATGATAGCCTAGCCTAGCCTTTAAAGCCCGCCACAGACCTCGTGATTTTTTGTCGGTTATCGATGAACGCGACAGGCCATCGTGACAAAACCGAAGTGTGTGGGACAAAAACCGTCACGCCGCATCGTCACGATGGATATCTGCCGACGCTTGATTTTCTTCGCGACGGTTCGTCGGTTGACGGAAAAAACCGAGGTGTGTGGGTATTTCGATCCAACGTGACAGTTTAAATTCAGCGTCGTTCTGTTTCTTCGTTCTGTTTTTAATAAACAAAGAATAAAATAATTTATTCGGATTTCAAATACTACACACATCTATAAAAATAATGTGTATTTCAAATATACTATTTATTACCTTTAAGTATTCATTCTTTAACATAATGTAAATTGTTGAACATGTTTCAGGTATAATTTGACCTAACGACTGAGTAGAAATTGCTGCTGAGAACTTCAAGTCCTCGTAGCTTCTCCCAGTGGCAAGGTATCGTAACGTTACTGTCAGTCTTTCGTGTGGAGATATTGCTTCCCTCAAATGACTACTATTCTTTTGTATCAAAGGTGTTACCAAAGTTAATAACTCCAAATACGTTTCCTCATCCATTGTTAAATAGTTAAACCAATCTCCGGGTTCAAGTCTTAATTCGGTTAATAAATTAACGTGTGAAAATGTTTGTCTTTTGAGCAACCATTCCTTAGTCCAAATCTGACGCCTTTTCCTTGTTTTACTTTTAACTGCAGCTGCCGCCGCTACTGCCAGAAGTTGCGCCTTGTTCATCACGAAAACTGAAATCAAAACACGAGGTCTGTGGCTTCATCGAGCGCGAAAGTCGATCACGATAGCCTGTCGCGTTCACCGATAACCGACAAAAAATCACGAGGTCTGTGGCGGGCTTAACAGCCTACGTTCTGTAGACGACTGCTGAAACGTAAATTTGTTCTCTGCGACGGTATGAGTCATAGCTTTTAAGAAAATCCACTAGTTCTTCCTGTTGTAGAGCATAAAGCGAAAAAGTATATTGGATACGAGATCTAGATGACATTGTACCATCATTGAGACATATTATTCCTTGAATAAATAGGAGTTTTTTCAATTCTCAGAATTGTTAAAAATTCTCATCAGAAAGCCTCACTTTTCATCTTTGACATCCTGTAATTCGAAAGCTAGTCCTCCTTTTTTTTGTGGACAATTTTTCCGAGGAAGTGAAAATCTACAACATATCTAAAATTCAGGAAATTTAACCAAAAGCCATTTTCCATGAGGATGGTGCGGGGTCCTTTGTTTCAATAAGTACATTTCTATTTTTTGAAAATGTTCGATATTCACTTTTATTCTACAAACTGAATAATTGAATTAAATTATCCCATGCTACCGGAAATTACATCGAACTAAGTCTGAAAGCAACAGGGAATGCCTAACAAGGAGTATGAAGACATATGCTATAAAAATATATTTTTTCTCGATTTTATCATCGATAAACAACTAGAGAATTGTGACGTAGAAGACGAAAATAATACACGGATAAAAAAGTTCAATACGGCAATTTTACTGAAAATACAGTTCAGACAGGTTCCTATAGAATAACAGGACATTGTATACATTAATTCTGGTCCTTCGGATATTTTGTGAATCGGCTTTGTAGGTTTCGACAAATTACATATGGCAGTTTAATCAATTTTTGGCAGTATGGTAATTGTCAGTAGTTGAGATACATCAACTCTTATGTAAACTCGGGAAGACAGGCAACAACTCGAATGTAATATAAGCTCATTTTTCAGCGGTATTTTCGCATATCCTTCACTGGGTCGTGCAAACCATTGAAGAAATAGACAATTACGCAAGTGTATCGACGTTTTGCATAGTTAAACTTGCATATAATATTTTTAATATTACCTTAAACTGGCTGTACAAGATTCTTACCATGGAGAGTGATCGTTATCCAAGACTTTGTTTTCAACAACAAATACGATTAATGAATACGGCTGATGCAAAATATAATTGGGTACTTCAAGTCAAGCAATTTTTTATTGATAGCGGATCTCTGGAAATTTGGAACAATATGACTGGCCACACTTTGATTTCAAATAGGAGAAATGTAGTAAATAATTATTACAGTTATCTGTTCAACAAAGATGTCTCTATGGCATCTCGTTACCCTTTCATGTATATGTACAATACTCTGAGTATCTCAAAGGAACCAAGCTCATATCTGCTGTTAAAGTTACCTATACAAATTACCCGCACTCTTGCACAGTTACGCATGGCCAATCATTTTAAAATTAAGTTCGCATTGAATGGAATTGTGTATTCGATCGATCCAGATGTAATATGCACTGTTTGCAATAGTAATACAGCTGAAACTTTATTTCATATCATGTTCGAATGCCCGATTTACACTGTTATGAAACGAGATAAACAATGCCTTCAGAATTTGGAAGAACTTATCCATGCTTTAGAGAATATAACTATTTCTGTAGCCAAAGAAATATCAGAATATATCTGGAACATTATCAGGTTACGTTCATTTATATTGAGTGAATGATGTTTATTTTATTATCAATCCACTGGTAGCAGATTGTTATTTTGTGCATTTATCTATATATGTATATAAATGTATTTTTTGTATTTTCACACACTTACTTCTTGCTGTTAACCTGTTTTTAGAAGCAATAAAATTATTATTATTATAACCTACGCGACTGAATTGAAAATGGTCGACAGCTCGTATATTTTCATGTTGTTATTGATTTTGACTAGTTTTATTTTATAGAAAAAATAAAGAAGGCAAAGAAAATCGACTTTCATCTCTTGAATTTAGAACGCACAAGTCATACGTTCATCTATCGATTGTGACACACTTCAGAAATATTTTTGCGTACTAGTTGTTCTGAGTTTGATACCAGTTTCAGTGGCTGACACCTAGGTGGCTAAGCTAACTGAACACCTATTCTAGATTACGATAAGTGTGATTATGTGTGAAGTAAAGCGTTCAAGCACAATAAATTTTGAAACTTGATCATAATCTAGAAACACGATGTTTCTGGAGTGCCATTTCATCAAAATAGTTGTAGAGTTCTGATTAAACTGTCAGATATGAACCAATGTAACAGTCAGGGTCCGTACAAAAACCATTCATTAAAATTTGCTGATGTCTGGAGTGAGAAAATGAGAGATTTGAATCATTGTCTTCGAAGTGGAAATGTTTTAGTATAGTTATTAAAAAAATTGATATTTCGGTTGAGATCGAAAAATATTCAAAAATAAAACGTTTTTCAATTCAAACTTAGTATATGAGTGTAGAATTAAATTCAAAGCACCTTTAGTGAATGACTTTTTCCGATATCTTGCCAACTCACCCCTTTTTTGTAATTTTTTTTTATTTGCCACCGTACCAGTGTTCACGTGACATATATATCAAAATCGATTCTCAGGTTGTTAACATGCACAGTTGATCACCAGAAAAATACTCTTTTACTCTATTCTATTACTATAATTTTCTCATAATATGTTATGTATTTATGGCGGCCACTGTAGATTCAGAGACGAGAAAACCACCTAAACACGAGAACTAGGTCAATTTAATTCGACGCGCGTTTTGATAATAAAATTAGCATCATCGGGAACTGTAAGGTTCCGTTATGAAAATGTGCTGAGGTAATATGTACGCATAACTTTTAGGTCACAACTATATGATTATTCGAAACAGTTGGTTTCAAATATGTAACCTAACCTCATTGGAAGCTGGAAACTTTCTCATCACCAATTATAAACTTTGTTGGCAAAGTACGTATGGAGTGAAGTTGACGTAGACTCAATGATTTTAACTTTGTTAACGAAATGCGAGTTACGAATACGAGAACTCGGAAAACGTTATCCAAAAACAATTATTTATTGTAGAGTTAGTAGATAGACAATACAACTATGAACATCGAATAGAATTGGGTGACTGAAATCGGCTGGGAAAAACTGTGGGGGGCTGGGAGCGTGGGCGAAGAACGTCCCCAGAGAAGATGGGGTGCGCTGGAGCGCCGGGGGCCGAGATATTTCTATTTTTAATCATTTTTTATTTTTCGTTGATTTTATAGTTGTTGACACTGGCACTGGTGATACGCCGCCACCGGACCGGCTCGCTGGTGTTGGGTGAGCGATACGCGGCGGCACATCAAAAGAAGGTTGTTTACGCTTAGAGGCTGTGACGTCATATTCTAAGAATTCGGTGAGTGTTTTCCATCAAGACTCAGTGTGTTGTGTCGGAAATAAGACATGATTGGCATCTCACTCTAACTCATCGGGTTTTTTTTCTGTCTTTGTCTTTAAGAATTACGCGGTTAGCTGCGGGCTGGGTGCTACGGGCGGGCCCAGGTAGCACACTCATATTATGACAATACTGGTAAAATATTCGAATGCAATAGTGGCGAGAAAAAAAATGTGAACATTCGGCGATAATTATCCGATATTACTTGTGTAAGTAATATTGCCAAAATATTCTAGAAACAATATTGGCCTCAAAATATTCTGCGATATTGGTACATTTATATTGGCAAAATATTAAAACGTTATATTGGCGATAAAAATAGTATTGGTGGAATATTCTGAAGTTATATTGGTACAATATCATTTTGGATATATTGGCAGAATATTGAAAATAAATTATTTCATAAAAATGTGTAATGACTCGGAACTTCTACAATTACAGTTCTCCTTCAATAAAGAAGTCATCAGAGCCTGTCTGCATTATGGTCGTCATAACCACTGAGTGAATTGTCTTAAAACAAGTTGTGAAAAGTACTTCATATATTTCCTTAGGTTTCAGTTGATGTTTTATATCTAGAGCCCTCTAGCGGTTTGTTGTACAGGTATTAATATAATTCATTTCAATATTGTTTTTTGAATATTCGACCAATATTCAATTTAAAATATTGGTAATAGAATTTCTTTGTAATATTGAATCAATATAGTTATTTCAATATTGGCGAAAATTACTCAACCAATATCGAATAAACATAGGTAATAATGATTTTTTTGGATATTGGTGAAAAGATATTCAATTAATATGTTATCAAACTTGGATACACAATATTGGTTTTATTCCTAGAATCGATATGAGAGGAATATTGGGATTGCAATATTTATTTGTTAATAAAACTGAGAATATAAATACAAATGAAACATAAAATATATATATAAAAAAAACTGAGTATCATCACAAAGGTGTCATTTAGTGCCTTCCGTTTCATAGAAGAGGACATAAGCCTCACTGCTCACGACGGATTTGGATGGAATTGGGGTTACACTTGAATCATTATACTCATGCCACGTGCCTGCATACGGATATTTACAGTAGGCTGTGTAGTGTCCGCTATAGATAGTCCCACTATAATTAAACAAGGCATAAAGACTATAGCGACAAGGAGCTACGTTGTCTGCTGCATAAGTACTCATGTCCAATCCCTCTAAAGGAAAATCAATGGCGATATTCAATTTTTCTCAAAATCTTTCTGTCAGAGAAAAACGTTTCAAATGGAGTACTAAAATTTTCGGGAATTTATGAATAGATAAAGATTTCATGCACTTTCTTTTCTCCTCGCACTTCGCACATATTGGCTTCTCATCACCATCCAAAGTTTATGAAAGAATCTAAACATTGCGATAGTCCTAATTGGCTTGTTCTTTGAGGTATTGATAAAGAAAGGTCCCAGAATGGATCGAAGGAGACTGAAATGGGTACATTTTAATGTCGATTTCAACAAGCCAACGAAGTAATCTACAATTTTGGAATTGTCCGTTTTCAAATATCGTGACCATGACTCTTGAGCCTTCCCCCTCTCACTTAATTTCTCATCTGTTTCTTCCAGAATGGAATTCAGCTTTTCCGTTACTCGCTTTATGTCTTCATGTAGACCCTCTAGAAGGCATCTTAAGAACTCCTGAGCATCTTCCTGGGCATAACCGATGAAATGAGGAGCCAGTCTTTGAATTTCAATTTTCAAGGAAACTGTATTCACAACTTGACCTGACAAATCTTCTGACCAAAGTTACATGATTACCTCGGCAAATGTTCTGATTAAATCTCCCTTGCTAGATGTACTAGTGTTTGAATCACTTGTATAGACGTCTTCATTCAAATACTCCAATAACCATCTTGTGTTCGATAAACACTGGATAACACAGTTCATGAAGCAAGTGTTACCAATATTTTTCAAACCTTTGAGACCGAAAGTTTTGACAGAACGATGTGCTACGGGCCTAATGGTGTTTGAGCTGCATTTATCGTCTGTTCGAGTTTCGTTGTTGGGGTTGAATTCAGCAGATTTTTGAAGTCGAAAGAAAATTTCATCTAAATGATGGGAAGTGGCAATAGTTCCGAGTACAGAAGCAGCGTTCCCTCTCTGAATGGGAATGCTGATTCTCTCTAAAAAGAAGGTTCTAGCTGTAGAATCACCTGTTATCCCAATGAGTTTCTGGCCGATCTTCAATATGAACTCAGATGCGTATGACCAAAGCCGCCGAAAGTTTCAGTGGCTACCGGATAAAATATGTAGTGGTCTTTCAGCATGGAGTATTTTCGCAATTTCGTTATTCCAGCGGAATCAGCAGCTCCCCCCACTTTGCAGGAAGTTGACTGAAGATGAGATTGAGCGACAGTATTCACACAAGTAAAATCCCATATAAGTGGTTTTCCTTGGCTCCATGGAATGAGAGACATTCCGTCAGGACGTTTTCCGCCATCTCGAAAGATCCCCGAAGGTTCCAAAATGGAAGGAATTTCAGATGTTGTCAATGCCCGTTTGATAAGATCATTGATGGCTGCGTGCCGGGAGAAACGACCAGAACTGAATTTGCAACTCAATCCATGGTAACCTTTTCCATTATATATGTTGAAAACAATGTATAGACGATATTGTTTTATCAATATTGGTAAAGATTATTCGAATAATATTGACCCAATATGGGTCATAATTTTTTGTTGAATATTTGTAAAATAATATTTGACCAATATGTTATCAAACTTGGATACACAATATTGGTTTTATTTCTAGAATCTATATGAGAGGAATATTGGAATTGCAATATTTATTCTAGATGTTGAAAAAAATTTATATACAATATTGTTTTATCGATATTGGTAAAAATTATTCAAACAATTAGACCCTATATTAAGTACTGTGTCAATCTTTATTCAGAATCGGTTGAGCCAATATTCACCAAATATTTTCAATGTGATATTGTATTTCCTATATTAATCCATATTGGATCAATATAATTTTTACATTTACAATATATCAATATTGGCCCAATATGAAATCAAGATTCAGCCAATATTAGGTGCTACCTGGGGGGTGGTGGGGAAAAGGGGAATTTTAACGCTACATATTGAATAAACAAACAAATTCGAGGAATTCAAGACTAATTTGTTCGTGTTGAGACTTGAAATGAAAATGCAAAAATACAGTGAAAAGTCATTTATTTTTTTGTTCGAAAATTACACTTCAGTGCCATGGTAATATTCACCATCTTCTTTCGAATTGTTGAATATGTATCTTCGTCGAATTGATTGCAATAGTTTGTATAATAATTCGCGTAGTTGACATATGAATGCTAAAGATACAAAAATCATGAATGCATCATAGGCGTCTGTAGGGCATCTTGACGTCGTTGTAGTCGGCGTCGTTACTCGGGACACTACAGGCATCGTGCGAGGAGTCACCTCCTCCACTACCGGAGATGATGGCGGTTGGAGCAAAAACCAGTCGCTTTCTTGTCAAGTTTCGTTGCGGAAGACTTACCTCAGCTTGTATGCATCAAATTCTGTAGAATTTCGGCCTTCAAAACAGGAAAGTATCCGTCGTTGATTAAAGCCTGGGACATTTTCGTTCAGTTTGTGGGCATCATCTAAAAAAGAGACATGAGGAGCCTCACCTGCCTCGTGAGGTGGGGGGTACAGTTCGTTTAACAGGACAGCTTTCAAAATCACATATGTTGCTGTTGTCAGCAAGATGAATTTCATGTTCGAACAGGAATTGTTCTCTCGCACACGAAAAGCCTGCTTTCCACCCAGCCTATCTTGCAAACTGATTCCATTTTGAGGTTTAAAAAACTTATTTGTTTTTCTCCCAAAATGAAATAAGTTTGAAACATAGACTCTCTCTCTCGCTCTCTCAGCCATTCATTCATCATCATAATAAAATTCGAGAAAATTCGTTTTATTCATCTATTAATACATGAATAATAATGAGTACAATAATAATAATGATGAGTATAAGCGTAATAACAATAATTTTATATGTCGAGTCGGCGTCTCTTCGGCAGCTGTGGTGAGCTGATGTCGGCTCCTTTCGTATCGAAACGTTGTGGGCTGTTAAAGACGGCGGACCAGTTGCCATCGTCGATTTGGATGTTTTTTAAACGTTTAAACATCTGAATTTTTTCGCTCGTAGTCC
Source organism: Chrysolina americana (assembly GCA_958502065.1). Classification (NCBI taxonomy): domain Eukaryota; kingdom Metazoa; phylum Arthropoda; class Insecta; order Coleoptera; family Chrysomelidae; genus Chrysolina; species Chrysolina americana. Next base: position 20,945,115 of record OY293421.1, on the reverse strand, counting down.
GCCACTTGGGATTTCAATTGTCTCAGTTTTTCGAGGTGTGAGTCTATGGTGGCACTCATTTGTGGGACCGGGTGCCGGATTCACCAAATCAATTGATTAGACACCCACGACCACATCAAAAAACAATGTCTTAGCACACAATGGACTGCCGTATGATTCAGGCACATAGGGGGCTCCTTCTCGAACACTGGAGGTGGGTGGGCGGAGACGTTCGAAGTGGTGGCGGAAGCCGACCCAATATCGACTATGCGGGGCTTCCCCGTTGAAGTTAAAGTGTCGACGTACCTTGTCAAGAGATTGAATTTCTGGTGCCCCTTTGTAACGAAAATATTGTTAAATCTAGCGACATCTAATAACGAACATGTAAACTTATCTAAAAAGACGACAACATAATTCTCTCATTGGCTGGGACGTCCAGTGACGGCTGATGGCAAATAACTGAACTTGTTTGTCTAAGGGTGGATTTCGTTTGTTGACGGACCCGTCTGGGTTGATGGCGTTGGGTTCGTATAGATGTCACTGACATTATGTCTGAAATCCAGTTCGAGAATTGGAGAAGTGGGATGAGCTCTCTTCTTAGTTTGGCGGTCAAGGTGTTAACAAGTATTTTGAAGGTGTGAATCAGGTGATGGAATGAATCTAAATCCATATGAATTGAAGCCATCATAAGTATTTCTGAATTAAGCTCAGGTGAATAGTACTGGAAATTAGATTGTCAATCAGCTCCAATCCAGAATACAGTGCCAATTGAAACGGAAATTATGATCTCATAACCTGTTGATCAACCATCAATTATGGCCGTTTTGGTTAATTGGAATGAAGTGGTGCGACGATAAGCAAAGGAGTTTAATCACCTAGGGGAAATTCAGAGGTCTGATCAAGTGGAAGAGAATTTACCTCAAAAGCTGTGAGTCTCAAATATAATAGTTATTTGTGCATGTTGCATACCAGAAAGCGACACCATTTTGTCAAGCTGACAATTGTATCTTTTCGTTTACCGTCAAGAACATTTTACCAAGTTTACATTTCGGATAACTAACCTACGAATTTGTTGAATTTAAAATCATTGACATTTATTGATCTCTATAGGATTTTGTATCCTGAGTAATTTTTCTATTTCATATATATATATATATATATATATATATATATATATATATATATATATATATATATATATATATATATATATATATATATATATATATATATATATATATATATATATATATATATATATATATATATATATATATATATATATATATATATATATATATATATATATATATATATATATATATATATATATATATATATATATATATAATAACAAAGTATTCTCGACCGAACGAATTGAAAGTAAAGTGATACTTTCAATTCGTTCAATAAACATTTACAGTTTACTGTCGAAAAAGAAACAGATAACAGTGTCCCCTTCTTAGATACAAGGTTGATACGTACTGAAGACAACAGTATTTTGTTGGATTGGTACCAAAAAGAAACAGCATCAGGACGTTTCATCAACTTTGCCTCTCACCATCCCTTAAATCAGAAATACAACACCGTCATTGCTATGAAAAATAGAGTCACCCACATCTGCCATGAAACGTTTTTGAAAGCGAATCTGAGAAAGTTATTCGACATTTTTACACACAACGGTTACCCAAAACACATCTTAAAGAAACTAATCTATAACTCCAACTTTTATGACGGACCAACTGATGACGTTACAATACAATATAAGTATAAATCAATCCCATTCATCGACAAAGTATCCAACCGCATAATAAAAATTTTCAAAGACTTTCCACAAATCAAAATAGCCAAGCGTAATAATACAAAACTTTCCAACTTGTTCTCCAAAATCAAAGACAAAACACCAACTCCACTCCTTAGCAATGTAATTTATGAACTACCATGCCAAGGTTGTGAAGGTAGTTATGTCGGACAGACCTCACAGTGGTTAAAACAACGGCTAGCCTTGCACAAGAGTGATGCCCAATTGGGAAAAAACTCCTGTGCAGCAGTCGACCACACCCAGAAAACAGGCCACCGGTTTGATTATTCAAATCCAAAAATTCTAGACAAAGTCAGCAATCAAAAAAACAGGTTATTCCTTGAGATGGTCCATATCAACAAAAATCCTAACACAGTTAACTACAAAACCGATACAGGACAACTTAGTAGTATATATTGTAATATTTTAAATTCCATTCAACGTTGTGTGTAGTTTGACAGTTGGTACCAATGGAATACCTACACTAATTAACACCATTGTATTTAAACGATCCCTTATTCAAACCATAGTAACACTCCAGTCAGGTAAATTAAGCGTTTAGTCTGCAGCGGAGAATAACAATTTTCCTCCCAAATGTTCCATAGGTTAGAACTAACTCTGTGAATTTTGTTAGTTATCATGTTATTTTTATGTAGTCCTTCAACAACTCATATTCCTTTTTAATTGTAGCTCTTCCTGAAGAAGTCAATAAAGGTTGACGAAATATTGAAGATTTAAATCGAATGAGTTTCATTGTTCAACAGACCGCTACCCGAGAATTCCTACTTAATTATATATATATATATATATATATATAGATACATATATATATATATATATATATATATATATATATATATATATATATATATATATATATATATATATATATATATATATATATATATATATATATATATATATTATATAAAATATATAAAATATATATAAAGGAAGGGTAGTCGTTGCTGACTAGTTAGGAATGGAACTAGTAAATAGTGGGGCTATGCAGCAAAATCAAAGAGTACTCTTTTAAGTTTGTCCAAGCTTTCGGAAATTTAATTAATCGTTTCCATCATCAGGGATACTACAAATTGCATGAGTAAGTAATATATAAAAAATATACATGGAGGGTTAACTTACATCTTAGTTGAGGGTGTTTGACGCGATGTTATTCAACAAAAGGGGGCACATTGTACAAGATGAATTTCAATATAAAACAGGTAAAATTGGAAAGATGTCATAAAAGTTTTTTTAAAATACGTTACATTTTGATCACATAAGGCCAAATCAATGCTATTGGTTGGGAGAAGACAGACAGTTGACATGGCATATGACTTAGTCAGTGGTACCAATTTGCAGTTACCAACCTATGTTGGAGTCCGTAAATCAGAATTTAGTTAGTTGGGCGACACCTAGTGGCCCATGGAGGAACCTGAATTAAGTACATCTGGCATATAACTGAGTGTCTTTAGTACACTTTCGATCTGGATATTATGTTTTATTTTGTAGTATAACAATGTTAAGTCCTTCTGTGAGCAAAATTCTGGTACAGGTTAAGTATATGGAGAAATTTTAAGTCAAATTAAGGAAAAAAGGTTAAGTTTTCTTTATAAAATTATATATGATTAATATCTGTTTTTTTATTAATGCAGTTACTGTTTTCTGAAATAAAGGCCATTTCGAGAAAAGTCCTTTTGGGTAGACGCGATTCACTAGCTAAGACCTTAGTGGCATCATAATTCATATGGTGGTCAAACTTGTTTACATGTTCAGCTAACGCACACCGTTCTGGATGTAATCTACAGTCACTTTTATGTGAAACGATTCGGGAGCCTAGAGATCTCGAAGTCTGACCAACATACATTTTGTTGCACGATTGGCACGGAATACTATATATTACATTCGCTTGAGAAAATAGAGAAAGTTTGTCTTTGACTTTAGAGTGAATTGTTCTAATAGTTAGTACTGATTTATTTGCAATTTTCAAATTCGGTAAATCATTAAAAATTCTGGAGAGTTTGGGAGTGATCTCCTTTATGTAGGGTAAAGAACTATAAAAAGCAATTAATGTTGCAATATTGTTTTCAATGTTATTATTATTGCTATTATTTTTGTCAATTCGTGTAATTGTTGAGTTGTTAATTATATCAAAGGAGGATGAAGAATTAAACAAAATATTTTTAATCATAATCGATGGGTAAGAATTTTCAAGAAATAAATTTAAAAGGATAGCAAGATTTTTTTTGTGGAATTGACTGTCAGAGATTTTTAACACTCTATCTTTCATTTGTTTTACTAGATTCACTTTCATTGAGTGTTTGTGGTAAGACCAATAGTTTATGTATCTTCCTGAGCTACATGGTTTCCTATACCAGTCTATCAGAATTTTGTTTTCTGATGACCGTATGAACCTTGTGTCAAGGAATGGAACGGAGAAATTTGCATCTTCAGTTTCCATGGTGAACTGAATGAAAGGATCATAACTGTTGAAGGTGTCAAGAATCTCTTCAGTACAGTCAATTGGTAAGGTATGAACCTTGTGTCAAGGAATGGAATGGAGAAATTTGCATCTTCAGTTTCCATGGTGAACTGAATGAAAGGATCATAACTTTTGAAGGTGTCAAGAATCTCTTACCTTACCAATTGACTGTACTGAAGAGATTCTTGACACCTTCAACAGTTATGATCCTTTCATTCAGTTCACCATGAAAACTGAAGATGCAAATTTCTCCGTTCCATTCCTTGACACAAGGTTCATACGGTCATCAGAAAACAAAATTCTGATAGACTGGTATAGGAAACCATGTAGCTCAGGAAGATACATAAACTATTGGTCTTACCACAAACACTCAATGAAAGTGAATCTAGTAAAACAAATGAAAGATAGAGTGTTAAAAATCTCTGACAGTCAATTCCACAAAAAAAATCTTGCTATCCTTTTAAATTTATTTCTTGAAAATTCTTACCCACCGATTATGATTAAAAATATTTTGTCTAATTCTTCACCCTCCTTTGATATAATTAACAACTCAACAATTACACGAATTGACAAAAATAATAGCAATAATAATAACATTGAAAACAATATTGCACCATTAATTGCTTTTTATAGTTCTTTACCCTACATAAAGGAGATCACTCCCAAACTCTCCAGAATTTTTAATGATTTACCGAGTTTGAAAATTGCAAATAAATCAGTACTAACTATTAGAACAATTCACTCTAAAGTCAAAGACAAACTTTCTCTATTTTCTCAAGCGAATGTAATATATAGTATTCCGTGTCAATCGTGCAACAAAATGTATGTTGGTCAGACTTCGAGATCTCTAGGCTCCCGAATCGTTTCACATAAAAGTGACTGTAGATTACATCCAGAACGGTGTGCGTTAGCTGAACATGTAAACAAGTTTGACCACCATATGAATTATGATGCCACTAAGGTCTTAGCTAGTGAATCGCGTCTACCCAAAAGGACTTTTCTCGAAATGGCCTTTATTTCAGAAAACAGTAACTGCATTAATAAAAAAACAGATATTAATCATCTAAGTGAAATTTATTCTTACCTTCTGACGTTGGATAAGAATCCACCATTCATTATTTCTTCAAATCTATCAAATGATCAAATAATTTTATAAAGAAAACTTAACCTTTTTTCCTAAATTTGACTTAAAATTTCTCCATATACTTAACCTGTACCAGAATTTTGCTCACAGAAGGACTTAACATTGTTATACTACAAAATAAAACATAATATCCAGATCGAAAGTGTACTAAAGACACTCAGTTATATGCCAGATGTACTTAATTCAGGTTCCTCCATGGGCCACTAGGTGTCGCCCAACTAACTAAATTCTGATTTACGGACTCCAACATAGGTTGGTAACTGCAAATTGGTACCACTAAGTCATATGCCATGTCAACTGTCTGTCTTCTCCCAACCAATAGCATTGATTTGGCCTTATGTGATCGAAATGTAACGTATTTTAACAAAACTTTTATGACATCTTTCCAATTTTACCTGTTTTATATTGAAATTCATCTTGTACAATGTGCCCCCTTTTGTTGAATAACATCGCGTCAAACACCTTCAACTAAGATGTAAGTTAACCATCCATGTATATTTTTTATATATTACTTACTCATGCAATTTGTAGTATCCCTGATGATGGAAACGATTAATTAAATTTCCGAAAGCTTGGACAAACTTAAAAGAGTACTCTTTGATTTTGCTGCATAGCCCCACTATTTACTAGTTCCATCCATATATATATATATACTGTTGACTTTCAACTCTGTGATAAACTAACATTTATCAAACCTTTTCATGAATTCGACCCCTATCTACGAGGGAACACAAGGAAATAAGTACAACCTGGAGGGGTAATCCATACCAGAGGATTGCATGAAATTGTTGCTTGAAGTGTCATCTAGTTTGTATTCTGTTAGCAGAAGAACAATTACAACGTTGAAGTTATCACTAGCCTGTGAATCCACCCACTGAATGAACTAAGGTAACCTGTGTCGCTGAAGCAAATTCAGTAACAATATTGTCTGAATATCAAGGTATTACTTTGATACTACATTTTGTTAAATTTATTAATATATATTTGTTTTGAGATATTGTTTTATTGTTGGTCTGGATACAGAAGGAAGTCAATTTATCTTATTTCAATTTTCTATCATTAGGTATTTTGTACCTTTTATTCCTGTTAAATTAAAAATTACTGGCGTCCAGCCAGTCAAATTCTTGAAGTTCAAAATTTAAAACACTTGCCTGCCACACGAAAAATCTGAAACTGGCAATATAGAACCAAAGAACCTACACCGTTCTCTGCTGAGCAGTCAGGCAATCAAAGTAACCCCGGTTACGTTACATAATTTGGCGCCCAATGTAGTTGTACTCATGCATTCATCCCAAATGGGTCCTGTTCCTGTCACTGAAAATACCCCGCAAAAATTTATTTCTCTGTTTTAGGCTCAGTGGAGTAGGCCTAAGACTAACTCCACCATGGAATTTACCAGATAGTAGGTAAAAATCCTACAACTGGCCACTTTTCAGCACTTATTCTATTCTTGCAGTTCTGCTCACGGTGATAGCCAGCTGGAAGGTTTGGGGTAATATTAGTCGTGCAGTAGCTGCTTCACTTGAGCTGGAATTCCATATCTTTGTGCCTAGGTGGCATTATCTGATCAGTGTGATCTTATCTAGGAATTTCCGGTTTCAAGGTGATGTAGTTGTACTCATGCATTTATCCCAAATGGGTCCTGTTCCTGTCACTGAAAATACCCCGCAAAAATTTCTTTCACTGTTTTAGGCTCAGTGGAGTGGGTCTAAGACTAACTCTACCATGGAATTTACCAGATAGTAGGTAAAAATCCTACAACCGGCCACTTTTCAACACTTATTCTATTCTTGCAGTTCTGCTCACGGTGATAGCCAGCTGGAAGGTTTGGGGTAATATTAGTCGTGCAGTAGCTGCTTCACTTGAGCTGGAATTCCATATCTTTGTGCCTAGGTGGCATTATCTGATCAGTGTGATCTTATCTAGGAATATCCGGTTTCAAGGTGATGTAGTTGTACTCATGCATTTATCCTAAATGGGTCCTGTTGCTGTCATTGAAAATACCTGTAAAACTTCTTTCTCTGTTTTTGGGTCTGTGGAGAAGGCCTAAGACTAACTCCACTATGGCATTACCAGATGGTAGAAAAAAGTCCTACAACTGGCCACCTTTTAGCATGGAATACCCTCTCGTGTGACCGTTTACAGTGATAACCACCTGGAAAATTTTGGGTAATGTAATGTTAGAGCTGAAATTCCATATCTTTATGCCCAGGTGGCATTTTTCTGATCAGTGTTGATCTTATCTAGGAATTTTCGGTTTTACTGTGCTGTAGTAGTACTAATGCATTTATCCTGAATGAGCCCTGGTGTTGTTATTCTACCTTCTTACCTTATCTTTCCTAATATCTTACCTTCTTATCTATGTGATTTGGACTTATATTTTCTAAACAATTAACGTTATCTCTTAGTCTAGGTAGTTTCAAAATTCAGCGCAGATAATTTCCTGGTACGCTTTGAAATAATCAATATATCTTAGCAACGTATGAATATTACCTAATGCAACAAAACATTTGCTTTCACTTCTTTTGAAAAACATAGACAATTCTAATTGTATCTTCTTTATTGACTTATCTATACCTCATTATCCTATTAGTTGACTCTATAATATTCAAAATACTCTAGAGAAGCTGGTTGCCTACATATTTCAAAGTGCCTGCTTGAAATTTCATGTACCTTTTGCCTGCCTAAGTAATAACATCTAGCCTTCCTGACCTAATCATAGCAATGTTTTCTGAAGGTCTCTTTAACTTTGCAGTCCCTTGTTTAAAAATTTAAATTCATATCTCGCAATAGATACTCTAATGAAGGAGTTTTTTTGGAGGTTTTAACCCTTTCCTGCTATAAAAGGATGACTAATTTTTGATGTTTTGTTTTAGGGACTCACCTTGGCGGTGTGTGAGCTCAGTTCAGATGTGACAGCTAGCTTGCTAGCGGGGTCCTTGGAAGGGTGAAATTTGGGGGGTAGCGTTCGGCTAGCGTGTAGGTCTAGGCCGGTCAGCGTGTGAAGCTCGCCTAAGGGCGGTCGGGCGTTACTACTGGGGGATCCTGAGCTCCCTGAACCTGTCGCATCTGAGGACTTGTTCACAGTGCCAAGGCTGAGAGTATCCCGAAAATTTCATTTTTGTGAGTAGTGAACAGCATTTCACTTTTTCAGTAGGTGACGCTACAGTTCACCCCGGTTGAAGGTGACAACCGGAAATTTTTGTTTATATTAATAATATGTTTTTTTTGTTTCACCGAGGGTGTAGCTGGTGATGTTCTTCATGGGTTTGGTTCGGGGCAGTCGGTGGTTGTCTCAGAGAATCTGGAGGCGAGTGGTAGTAGATGTGTACTCACCGGTGCCGCAACAACACCTAGCAGCGAAGAGAGTATCTTGGCCAGATTGTCTGGGAGGGCTTCGACTGCGTTGCGTCTTATCTTTGGAGGCGGTTACTGACTAGACCCTATTGTATATCTCTTTTCATTCCCTTGATATTGGTAATTAGCAATATTCCTTTCTCACAATAGAGAACTTCAGCCATGTAAATGCTAAAATTTACAAATTTTATTTCCTTGATATTGGTAATTAGCAATATTTCTTTCTCATAATAGAGAACTTCAGCCATGTAAATGCTAAAATTTACAAATTTCATTTCCTTGATATTGGTAATTAACAATATCCCTTTCTCATTGCCTTCCTTAAGTCGATAATTTTTGTTTTGGAAAACTTGTTATACTCAATAATTGTCAATGGTATTACTTTTATTCCATTATTCTTCAAAATAAAACAAAAAAAAAAATCCAAACATTTGTTTGAATTTTTTTTGAGGAGTAACGGGGATGTGTAATGAAAATATTGTTACATCTAGCGACATCTGATAACGAACATGTAAACTTGTCTAAAAAGTAGACAACATAATTCTCTTATTGGCTGGGACGTCCAGTGACGGCTGATGGCAAATAGCTGAACTTGTTTGTCTAAGGGTGGATTTCGTTTGATGACGGACCCGTCTGGGTTGATGGCGTTGGGTTCGTATAGATGTCACTGATATTATGTCAGAAATCCAGTTCAAGAATTGGAGAAGTGGGATGAGCTCTCTTCTTAGTTTGGCGGTCAAGGTGTTAACAAGTATTTTGAAGGTGTGAATCAGGTGATGGAATAAATCTAAATCCATATGAATTGAAGCCATCATAAGTATTTCTGAATTAAGCTCAGGTGAATAGTACTGGAAATTAGATTGTCAATCAGCTCCAATCCAGAATACAGTGCCAATTGAAACGGAAATTATCTTATAACCTGTTGATCAACCATCAATTATGGCCGTTTTGGTTAATTGGAATGAAGTGGTGCGACGATAAGCAAAGGAGTTTAATCACCTAGGGGAAATTCAGAGGTCTGATCAAGTGGAAGAGAATTTACCTCAAAAGCTGTGAGTCTCAAATATAATAGTTATTTGTGCATGTTGCATACCAGAAAGCGACACCATTTTGTAAAGCTGACAATTGTATCTTTTCGTTTGCCGTCAAGAACATTTTACCAAGTTTACATTTCGGATAACTAACCTACGAATTTGTGGAATTTAAAATCATTGACATTTATTGATCTCTATAAGATATATATATATATATATATATATATATATATATATATATATATATATATATATATATATATATATATATATATATATATATATATATATATATATATATATATATATATATATATATATATATATATATATATATATATATATATATATATATATATATATATATTTATCAATTTCAGTAATGATTTCAAGTAAAGTTTTTCATAGTGCACCATTAATATTCAGCTGTTACGATTATCCTAGATCTAAGTACTTATACATCTCAACTCATGTGTTGAGGACTATATCATTTCATTAAGGTGCAATATTATATCACATATTCAGTGAGGAGGGTATCGTATACTGTTGACTTTCAACTCTGTGATAAACTAACATCTATCAAACCTTTTCATGAATTCGACCCCTATCTACGAGGGAACACAAGGAAATCAGTACAACCTGGAGGGGTAATCCATACCAGAGGATTGCATGAAATTGTTGCTTGAACTGTCATCTAGCTCGTATTCTGTTAGCAGAAGAACAATTACAACGTTGAAGTTATCACTAGTCTGTGAATCCACCCACTGAATGAACTAAGGTAACCTGTGTCGCTGAAGCAAATTCAGTAATAATATTGTCTGAATATCAACGTATTACTTTGATACTACATTTTGTTGAATTTATTAATATATATTTGTTTTGAGATATTGTTTTATTGTTGGTCTGGTTACAGAAGGAAGTCAATTTATCTTATTTCAATTTTCTATCATTAGGTATTTTGTACTTTTTATTCCTGTTAAATTAAAAATTACTGGCGTCCAGCCAGTCAAATTCTTGAAGTTCAAATTTCAAAACACTTGCCTGCCACATAAAAAATCTGAAACTGGCAATATAGTCCAAAGAACCTACACCGTTCTCTGCTGAGCAGTCAGGCAATCAAAGTAACCCCAGTTACGTTACACCTTCACGTAAACCATGTCGGCCTCGGCGATGGGCTGCAGCACACTCTCGGCGGATTCGGCAAAATCGATGCACCCGGCCGAATAGGACACTCCGTGGAAATGTTTTTCTATGTATCTCTTTTTGTTCTTGTCTGCGGCACTCAAAGCGCGGAACGGCACAACTGGTTTAAATATAAAATGATTGGTGCTCTGCCCGTCGGTGATTGCGAGTTCTTTCGTTTGAAATTCACCACCGATACAGAAACCTTGGATGTCGCACGCTAAGAGTTTCATCTTGTAGGAAGTCTGACTGCGAACTAACGCTCTCGACTTGTCGAAGCCTGCATTTCACACAAACAGAGTGTATGCCCCCACTACTCACTGCTACTACTGTATGTCACTTTTCATGACAGACGACGTACAATCTCGCTCAAGGGCAAGTGTTCCATGATACAGTCTTGTATGATGATGCAATATGCTCGAGTATTGGCGGGAAATCCAACTCTGGGCTCGATGTCAAGCTTAACATCGACTGTGGACGATTTTAAAAATGGCGGCGCGATCCTTGAATGCCGTTTAATCCAGCAGAGGGAGCTTCATCGAACAATATGCAAAGCTTGGATAAAATTCTGTATAGGCGCGATGAGCTTCCAAAAAGTTGTTTCTGTCAAATTCCAATCGCATGCGTTCATGTAGGTAATTATCACTGTTCAAATTCAGACGTATGTCTCTGATGTCGACGTGGTCGAAGTATGTTGCATGTCGGGCCAAGTTATTCATTCTATCTGTTTGTAATGCGATAATGACGAATTGGGGACTCTCCAATGCCGTACAAGTTTTGACAGCCCAAATTTCTTTGGTGGAACCTGGCGTGAGTGCAGGCAGTTCATGCATTTGCCACTTGCGGTAAGAAATTACCACAGGAGCGTCATTTTTTATGGATTGCAGCAACTGCAAGCGAATGTCATCATTGGGTACGACGTGTTTGACTGTTAGCATAATGCTGTTGATCGTCATGGCGGCGGTGTTCGCCACCTGCGGATTCGCGATTTCCTCTATCACCATGCAGTTGTCATCGTTTCTGCTTTTCACCAGACGAATGCACTGCCTTCCGATTGTGGCATATCTGAAGTCATGAAATTTGCCAAACAGATGCTTAAGCGGAATCCACATGGTGAAAGCTCCATCGTTTGCGTTGCGAATAGCTCCGGCGGGATACGTCCATCCAGCAGTGTCCAAGTGTCGAGTGTCAGCATCTGCATAACAGTTGTAGCCTCGTAAGGTGCTTATTATTCCTGGCGTGCGAACAGAGTCCACCTCTTTGTCATTGATTTCATAGTAGATGGAATCGAAGAAGAATGCGCCGGCATTATTGACAAATCGAACATTACCCTCTCCTTTGGTTCTGGTTACAGTGCCCTATATGCATATGGCGTCGTTCATCAGTATCCATGTATCACTCTGCTAAATGACAATTTCAACAATGTCATTATTTTGGAAGGACTTGACATATGGGTGGTGCGTTCGTGTTTCCACTCTTTCGATGGATTCATCAAACTTTGGATGATTGTACACGTCGAACACTTGTTCTGACAACATGATGTTCTTGAGATTTGAGGAACTGTAAACTTTACGAAGAGAGAGTATGATTATGAAGAGTGTGGTGTGCTCTCGATTACTGCGTCTGCGCGACTAAACTGACGCCTCTGTTATCGACACTTTTATGCTCGTGATCTTGATCCTGATCAAATACCAACCCCATTTGACAGCTTGCGCAACACACGATGATGGTTTCTTCGTGGAAATTCACGCTGCAGAAGTCCTGATCGAAAATATCCAAGGTTATGTTGTGTATTTCGCTCTTGTTCACAGGCAGGTAAATCAAATTTGGTGGAGTTTCGTCGATGGCAAAGCCGGGGTCCTTCCTAACGGCGAACTCGTATATGGTGCGAGATGGACGATTGTTAAAGAAGGCACCCGATGTGACGTTACTGTCAATATGAACTGTTCGAACTTTGACTATGTTGACGGGCAGGTCAGACACGTGAACGATTCCAGCTTCCAGTACTCTAGACGAGAAACCCAATAGCCTTCCGATGGAATCCTCAGGACGAAATTCTATGCTATAGTACTTGCTGTAAATTTCGCACTATAGCGTATTGGTATTGGGTTTGAGAGGGAACACTGCCTCTTCGTTGGTGTTGTTGTCTCCCTCTACGTTTGCCTCTCTTTTATATTTCTTCTTATCTCTCGGTTTATCGATATGCTTGTGAATAAACTTGGCAATGTCGGAGATTTCGTAGCAGCCTGTCGGTATATGGATGATGCTAACAGATGGCGCTCCGTTTGCAAAATAATAGAATTTTCCGCCACTTATGTTCGGTATACTGTTGTAGGAAATGAAAACCAATCAAAGCCAAGCCGTAAGTGCTATCTTCGTCCAATTGAATTGGCGGAGCAAATTCTGCAGTCAGCGTAGAAGTGTGACCTGTCAGGGTGAACAGCAAAGACATGACTGACACTGGAGAGGTTATACACTTTCTTTTGAAGACTCCCAAATGCATCGCCTGTGCTCCACATCCAAAATTGGGTCAATTATATGGGAAAGGCTTGCGATTGGTCTGGCGAAACGAATCCTGTCCAAGGCCAGGCGACCATATGATGAACCGTATTACACTCTTCATTGTAGGTCACCATTTTTTTTATAACTAGTATTGCTCATTTTTGACGTGTTTGGTCGTAGAGAAATCTTAAACTTAAATGACCGCAATTGGCCTGATCGAATGTCTGATAGCGATCGTTATTGTAGTAGATTTTCACACTTCCACCACTACTACTACTACTACCAGCATTCAAGTATCGCACCAGTTCCACAGACGGCTTCAAGTTACCAAAACTGTCAAAATATTTTACTGTTTTCCCACTCTTCACGTAAGCTACCAAATGCGTTCTACGATTTTTATCGAGTCCAGATTGACAATGGCGCACTCTTTGTACATGGGCGTAGGTTGAGGTAGGTTGTCGCGCATGAAAACTCCAATGGAATTAGAAATTTTTAGGCGTTTGGCATACTTGACCAAGTCCATATCGTACAAAGGTCGCTTGCTATTGGGTAGCTTCACTGGGAGTTTTTTGCAAACTTCTTAAGGAAAAGACCATAGCCTCCGCCACTTGTTTTGCGCATAAACAGGCCAGATCCCTGCTTTCTTATGTTCTCCATCGCAGTATTGTGGCGCTTCTCTTCATCTAATTTCTTCTGAGCGTTTTTCGAGGAGATGATGGTCCTGGATATGGTGCTGACACCACCTGCCAACGATCCCAGTGCTCCCAAAGCTGCGAAGATGGGAAGCAAAGGCAGCAAACCTCCACTCTTTGCTTCGAAAGGTATTATTCGAGGTACTTTGAAGTTTTTGCGACCACCCAATTTTTTTACTTGGGCTCAGGCTGCACGAAGTGCTACCAACGACGATTCACGCAGAGCCTTTGCCCCCAAGTCATTCAGTTGGTCAGGCTTCAGTATCTTCCAAAGATGATTAGCGATTTTCGAGACCACATCCTTCTTGAACGACCTCTGTTTCCTTGGACGTTTTGCATCAGAAGCCTTCATGCCTATGCCCAAATTACGCTTCGCCTTCATAGTTGTGGTGGCTAGCCAAGCTTCGGCTTTCTCGCCGACTTTCGCGTCTTTGGACTTGACACGTTCCCAAGCTCGATCGAGAGTTGCTTTGCGAATATGCGATTACGTGGGATCTGCAAGCAGCGTCTAGGGGGTTCACACCAGAGTCTCCACGTGCTAATCTTTTCTGCAGTTTGGTATCTGGTCCGCAGTATTGGTATCCAGGCAGATGCAGCTCGAACAGTAGATGATTGATCAGAGAGATCACCACTTCACGACCTTCGTGTTCGACTGTCAGCATGACACTAACGCGAATGATATTGCATACCTACTTCAAGTGTTGCGCTCTTACGTACATAGCCGCGCTCAAGCACTCAAACTGTCAGTCGAACGCCAGATGTGGGCGTGGTCACATGTAACACATAGCTAAAAAATGAAAGTGGTGCAACAAGAGCCGGCTCTGGAAATGGTCAATTTGGTTTTCGTTGGTGGAAACGGCTTCAATGGTGTAATACGCAAACACGGTCCCCTGCTACCGAATTCATTTCAAGCGATATTTTGTGGCCCCAGCAGATGTGGCAAGACCAACGCTGTACTTAGTCTGCTGTTCAGCCCGAACGGAGAATATTTACGTTTATTCAAAGTCGCTGTACCAACATAAATATGAGCTACTGCACGATGTACTCAAACAAGTCAGGAGCGTAGGCTATTTCCATACAGGGACAATGACGAGATAATCGATTTGTCAAAGGCGACAGAAAACTCAATTTTCATATTTGACGATTTGGCGTGTGACAAACAGAATAAAATTAGAGAGTTCTATGCAATGGCACGCCACAAAGGAATTTACACAGCCTACTTGTGTCAAACCTACTCAAAAATACCCAAACAGCTAATCAGGGACCATTGCAATATTATAGTACTATTTCGGCAAGATGATATGAATTTGAAGCACGCTTTCGAAGAGCACGTATCCCCGGATTACACCTTTGAGGAATTTTGCCGCATGTGCGCCACCTGTTGGAAGGAAAAATTCAGATCTTTGGTGATTGTTAAAGACTTCGATGTAAACAAAGGACGCTACCGTCTGGGCTTTGACAGATATATTCAAGAGTAATGCTTTGAGTACGTCATTCTGTCCGGAGCAATGGCGCCGACTACATCACATGTCGACACAGCAATTGCGAAAGCTGAACGAAAACGTCAAGTCAATCAGTTGTCAAAAATTGTTCGAAAAAAGTATCTGACTCTGAAACTCGGAAAATCCGAACAGGATGAAGCACTGAGTAAAATATTCAAACTCATTACGGTGCCGCTGAAAAGATTGAGTGCGGCAGTGCCGTTTCTCATCAAGCGATCACGGCTGACAGTAAAAAAAGAAGAGAAACAGGAATCGCCATCGACTCCAGACATGAAGAAGGAAGAAGATGAAGAAAGCTACCACACAGATAAGGTGATGATGATGAAGACTACTTGAGAGTGTACCCTGAGGTAGCATCTCAGTTCGTAGATGAACTTCGTGCGAGGTCCGGCAAAAAAGATGTGAATTACGGACCCATTTGCGATAGACCAATTGCTCAATGGCTACTCGGCACTAAAGTGATGGAATTCGATAAAGATACGGGGGACATTCGCATCGATGGTGTAACATACGAGGGCATTCGGGGACTATATTGTTTGATTTTCTACAAAAATCCCAAATACGCTAGAGCCGACTTGACAAGCAAATTTTGACAGCTACAGGTGCGCATGTAGATGCGCGAGGCAGGTTGAATCCATCTCAGACTGCCAAATACGAAAATTTCATTGGACCAATGTTCAAAGACCCTCACTCAAAAATAGGTGGTGGAGGTGGTCGAGGTCGTGGTCGTGGTAATGTCGGCGGCAATGGTATCCCAGATCAGTTGACATACAACACGAAACCTGTAGAATACGTATACTGGGATGACGTCAACGAGCTAGTTGACAGATATAGGTTACTGGTTGCCGCCAAAACTGCTGGCAGCACCCCTCCGACAACGAGATTGTGGCCATCGTCAATGAGCTCAGAGAAGCAGGATTTATTCGATAAATACGAGCGTCAACGTTTCGCACGCCACAGTACCATCATGAGGATCAACAAGTTTGGTCAAACTTCGTCAGCTCGCTGTGCTCGCACGTGCAGTCCTACCATTTTACTGGCACCATACTCAACTATACGGCCAATGGAGACATTGATGCTGAACATATGAAAATTTCCAATGTTAAAACGCCAAGTGCACTCAATGATGTTGCCAACAAAAAATACGTTGATAACGTCATACCCCTCTCAGAACCAAGAGATAAAATTAAAAAATTGGGTATTAAACATGGATGCAGCATATGGACAATATTTTGTTACTTTACATTTTGGTGTTTTCTGTCACATCGATATGTCATTTGGGGTCATTGGTGACCTTCACAATTGTGTGCCGTGGTATCCAACAATGCAGAGTCACAATTGTGTACTACGGTATTCAACAATGTCTAGCCATAATCGTAAAAATTCACATTTATGAGTAACGGTATGCTGTGACGATAAGGTACAATCGTATTAAGGGTTTCAGGAGTGAAGTTAGGATGAAATCGTAAAATTAAAATATATTCTTTACAAAAATATCGAAGTAAATATAACAAATTCAGATACAAGAAACTCAATAAATTCAACTATATTTCTCTGAGTCTCCCTTGCTGACAAAACTGCCTACTCTCCAGTGTAGTTTCTGTAAGGTTGACAAAGGAACATTGCCTTCCTCATCCTCCGATCCTTCTGAACTATCATTTGGTATTTTCATTCTGAGTTCCAAGTTCTGCTGGAACATAAGTTTCAGATATGTTCTCTTCTCCATCAATTTCCAAGTCTGATCCAATTTTATCTAATGAATCGAATATTGCGTCTAGATTTTTTTTAGATCCAGATCTAATTTGTCCATAAAAATAAGAGGAGATCTCAGAAACTTTTTCCACATTCTGTCGGTGTTGAGAACCGACACTAACAATTGTGCAAGATGAATTTAATTGTATTCTCTGAGTCCGCGATACTGAAATTTATTACTATTTCTACTGAAAAACTCTATTATGATCACTCATCAATGAATTGCATGCATCAAATGAGAAATTTTTTTGTTTTTAGAATTAAAAAACGTAAATTTATTTCTGGAACCCATTGATGTCATGACACACCTCCACATATTGTCATACAAAACTCCACTGAGACGAATATTCAGCGCCAATTTGATACAGACGTTTTGTTTATATAATTCACAATCGTGTGAAGCAGTATCAAGCCGATACAAAATGTAACCTGAACCTTAATGATACTTTGAATAAGGCGTCACAATTGTGTGCGATGGTGCTCTAAGGGATACACAAGCTCAAAGACGAGCTAGACTCCACCAAAAACAATCTAAAAGCCTTGGATATTCGAGTGATGAAATTCATGTCACTTTCGATGAAAAAGCACGAAAATGCCATGCAACGCTTGGATAAATTGTCACTGGATATTATTGATATTCCAGCCTCTTAAGTAGAAGGTGTAACGCTTAGTGCAGTTAGTGTATTGGCTCCGCCATTAGCGAAATGACGTCATCATCTGAGAAAAAACAATTGGTTAATGAACTCCATGCTCCAGCCAGAAGGAATTTTCCTCGCAGACGAACCATTATCAAAGGACTCGACAATCTGTGGCAAATGGACTTGGCTGATCTTCAAAAATACTCCAAAGTCAAGGCAATGACTATGGGTTGGTTTCTAGGACTCCTCCTTAGGATCTCTTTTGTGTAGACGGAAATAGCTGTTACTTCGGCTTGGAATACGGAGGCTTGAGTACCGATGCTTAGATTGATGTCATGCCTCGGTCTCTGTCCATATATGCCTCTAGCCCATTGATTGATTGTCTTAGAGCAATATGTGTACCATCCTTTCGAAGTCTCTTATCAACTCTCCAGATGTGGCCCCGTTTTCGGAAGCTCTTGACTTCCGGATCTTGGAGCTTTTGACTTCCTGGCTCCGGGTCTGGTGTTTTTGTTTTGTTTCAGTTCCCACGAGTAATATCGGAAGGACGGTCGGTGATTCTATTTGTTTCCAGATTATTTTAATCGATTCTTCGATATATCCTTCAGCAACGTTTGATGACTTCCATCCGACATGCCTCCTTAAATTAGTGTCGGCACAAGAGTCAACCAATATTGTTGCAGAAGACGACAAATCATATTTTATCATTTTATAAGTGATTGAATAGTTTTATTTTAATGTCGATGAAAATCGAATCTCGTATCTTGAACTTAGAACTCACAAGGAATATGCCTTCCATGATAAGATATAAGTGGTTTACAATATAATTTGACTTAAAATTCCCCTTTGTTGGAATGAATAAAGAAACGACAATATATTAATTGGGAATATGACTGATTCTAATGGAACCAATTAAACACATATTTACCATAAATGAACAGAATAATACTTTTTTTTCCAACACTCGAATACTTAACTGGATAATTTGTTTCTGTACCCTTTAACCCACAAATCATCAGTGGCTAACTTATAATAGTTTTTGAATCTACCATCACCTTAAAGAACTGAATATACTGTAGATTCATAGAAACACCTCACTGCTATTTCTGACACCTCACCTCGACACGTGCTTCAGTTACGAAGGGAGCATCTTCTGCAGTTTGATGTTCCCACCAAAGGTTCCAAACAGTTCAGTGTGAGAACACTGAACAGCAAGTTGATAGAAAAATTCGTTGGTGAAGCAAAGCACAATGAAAGTGCAGAGATTGCAACACGAAGTATGTTGGGAAAGTGTTGGTGAGGTTCGGCTAGCGAACGGGTCATTTGAAGTTTGACCGCACGGAAAAGTGAAGAGAAGCTGCTAATTATGCTTTCTGATATAACCATAAGGTCAATTTCAAAAATTCGAAGTCACAAATGTATCCTACATCGAATTGTTGGGAGAGTTTGAAAGTATAGATATGTTGTAATGTAGTAACAGTCCGACTAGGGATAGAGGTACATTTCTTCCAGTACTTTTTTCATCGTGATCATTTTCAATTTATTGTATACTCACTTCAACTGGTGAAGAAAAATAAAAATTAGGTCAAATTAGCGTCATCGGGAGCTGTAAAGTTCCATTATAAATGTTCAGTGAGGTAACAATATGAAGGTATAACTTTTAGTTCAGAACTAAATGATTATTCCAAAGAGTTAGTTTCAAATATGTAACCTCACATTATTGGAAATTGAAAACTTCCTCATAACTAATTGAAAACTTTGCTGGTCCAGTGAAGTTGACTTAGTCCCGATAATGTTAACTTTGTTAACAGGACGTGAGTAACGGATACGAGAACTCGGAGAACGTTTTTTAAAAACAATTATTCATTGAAAAGCTTGACTTCTAGAAAACAAAGGAAAAAGTTCTTCTATTAAAATATCCAGTCGGACTGAATTTAAAATGGTTCTTTTCCAGCAAACTGAGAAGAGAAGCGTTGCCAGCGCAACTCCAGATGATATTCAAAAGACGGATTACTGGGCTCCGTAATTCCGCCTTTGAAAATGGAATAGTATTTTTAATCTGGAAAAACTGTATTCTGTTCTATAGGTTGACGTTTCGTCTTAAAGGGATTTCTTGTTCCTTAATGAGCGTTTAAATCTGGATATTATTCTACAAACATACATAGAAGCAATGCGACGATGATAAACAGAGAAAATGTTTGGGCGTGGATCAAAGGTATAAATATATCTATATCAAGACTTTAGGGGTGTGATTCGGTTTGCTTCTTTTTGAAGTCCATGTAGCTTGCCAAAGGAATATATTGGCTCTAGATTGGTGGTATCGGTTCAATTTCTCCATATCTCGTATTGTCAAATCTGGTTGTGGTAGGGGTTGTTGCTATATCTCGGTCGCTTAGTTCAGGTTGGTGTATGTTGGTGTTTTGAACAGACATCCTTTAGGAACCGTTGTTAGAAAGGCCACTGTAAGAGTTGCTATATGCCTACGTAGCAGGATTGTTGACAAGTATGATTATGTCCATTTCAAGTGTCATTGGCATTCATCTACATCCGGATGAGGTGGTGCCAATATTCAGTATCAGGACTATACAGTTTAATTTGTTGGTCCCAATGGAGCGTTCATTCGACAGTAACAGGTCCCGTAAAGGTCATCATATGACATGGTAGAATATTGAAAGTAAATTTCATTGAAAGTCAGAATGCTGATGGGATAATGTTAGGTTGTCCAGTGGTTGGAATGGAGTTGGAAACTTACTGAAACACTAATTTACTCTCTTTTTGATAGGTACTTGAGTCCAAAATAACATAATATGGATATTATTCGATTCTATGCCAAATTTCCAGGAAGGTATTTTCATGTTTGAATATCGACTGGAACTTCCAATTCATTGACATTTACGATGTTCGTGTGTGCTTTATTAGTTTTCAACAACTTAATGGCATTTTCCAAATCTATTTACAATTGGGATATAATAATAATAATTTGGCTGACTTGATCAAGAGCTAATTTTTTTTCTAAATAATGACTGAAGTTATATGCGAATGTGGACAGATCAGGAGATATTGAATACTTAGATTCCGGAAATCCAGCACCTTGATGGGTTGAAAGATGTTTAACTTCTTTCACTTTTTCACAATCAGCAATAGTCTTCAGGTGAATACTGACAAGTTTAGATTCTACGAGATCTTGAAAGGTCTGTTGATTAAGGTATAATTATGGCGGTGTTGTGTTGTGTTGTTGTTCAATATTTCCAAAACACTGTACTTCAGATGGAAATAATATTACTTTGGTTCGTATATATTTAAAAATATAAAGTTGAAGGTGATATTTTGTAAATTAAAAAATTTTTGTATACATATTTTACTACAATAAAATTTTTGTATAAAACAACATCCTCATTATATATAATTCTTTTTTGCTTTGTTTGCCTGCTGATGAGATAAATAAAATTTGCAAGATTTGTATTATATATGTGTTTAGTTATTACTACTGAAAGAGGTACTCTCAAAAGTTATATTTCATTCAGAATTATTGACATGTGTTTATAAAATCAACAAACAAAGTTCTAGGCTCACTGTATCATACAGAAGGATATATCGAATTAAACATGCTAACTAACACAACATCTCCCTTTTTTTCAATAAAGAAGCTCAACACCCAAGTTGTATAGCACAAGAATATCTGATACGTGATGAAATTATTCATCCATTTCAGCTTTCGGATGTTTCATTTGAATGTATCATTCGCAGCAGTTCTTAAACAAACTTCGCTGCTCCTACCTATCTGATCATACTCTGATGAATCATTCACATTTTCACTCTTATGTGTATGAACATCTGAATCTCCACTTCTGAAGAATAACATTCTTTCATTGTCTTCATTTTCACACGTTTCGTTATTTTCTGTTTATTTGAATTTGAAATTATTTCAGAATTATTCGAACCATCTTTAACGATGTAAAACTCATTTGATTCTGAGTAAGGTTTGAGTTATAATAGGGTGCTTTAACCAAAAACCATCGATTTCTAATTTACAATCTCCTTTGCGTCTGACCAAGATATGTTTTCGAAGTATGGTATTTTTTTAGGATCTCCCTATATATTTTCATATCAGTTATCCAGACAGAATCATTCTCTCTCAAATCATCCAAATCATTAACTCTATGTCTTTTATTATAATGAAGGGCCTGTTTTCGTTTCCTTTTTTTCTCAATCAAATAGATGGACGAGTATCGATAATTTCATGCAATTTACTAGGCAGAATTGGTAAACAGTTTTTAATTTTCCTGGACATTAACAATTTTGCAGGCGTGAAAACATTTACCAGAGGAGTACTTCTATATTTTATTCTATATTTAATTCTTTTTTGATTCTTTTTAATCGGATTTTTCACTGCAGCTAAAATCACACCATTTGATTGAGGAAAATAAGGACTTGAAGGGATGTTTTCAAAATTGATTCATCTCACAAAAGCCTGAAATTCAGATCTGAATTGAGGACCGCCATCTGTACGAATTATACCTGGAATAACAAATCTGGCAATCACTTGTAACAAGTTATTTATGATACATCAGGTGGACCATTAGTTTAATTTGAAGATTTTTATAAATCGTGAGTAATAATCTGTAATGATCATATACCACTATCTTCCTTTAAATAAATCAATAGCATTTTTTTTGCCATGTTCGAATAGCTACATAATGATGATGAAATGTTTCTTTGATATTTATTCGATTTTCCACTCATATATAGGGCAGTTACGAATCATAACCTCTATTTCTGATTACAAACCTATCCACCAATCTGACATTCTTGCACGTGCTCTACATTTCACAATTCCCTGATGACCTGCATGGATAAATTTCAAAACTTCTTGTTGCAATGATAATGGTAATATAAGTCTACTGCCTTTCAGCAAAAATCCTTCATCAAATGATCATTTCGGTGTTCATAATATGGGAATAAATCACAACCTAATTTATTTTTTTCAGGCTATCCCAAACAAGAACATATTTTTAATTTTTTACATATTGCATCATTGGACTGTGATTCAGTAAATTTTTTAAGAAATCTATCTTTAGCTGGAATATTTTCAATTATAAATCTAACATGAGCTTCGACTTCAGAACATAATTCTTCGTTTTGCGGATTTGAACGTAGGATTGAATAGGATTCCTCGAAAGGAAATCTGAAATAATCATATTTTTTCCAGGTATATAATGTATATATTTAAGTAGGAATTCTCGGGTAGCGGTCTGTTGAACAACGAAACTCATTCGATTTAAATCTTCAATATTTCGTCAACCTTTATTGACTTCTTCAGGAAGAGCTACAATTAAAAAGGAATATAAGTTGTTGAAGGATTACATAAAAATAACATGATAACTTACAAAATTCACAGAGTTAGTTCTAACCTATGGAACATTTGGGGGGACAATTGTTATTCTCCGCTGCAGACTAATCGCTTAATTTACCTGACTGGAGTGTTACTATGGTTTGAATAAGGATTCGTTTAAATACACTGGTGTTAATTAGTGTAGGTATTCCATTGGCACCAACTGTCAAACTACACACAACGTTGAATGGAATTTAAAATATTACAATATATACTACTAAGTTGTCCTGTATCGGTTTTGTAGTTAACTGTGTTAGGATTTTTGTTGATATGGACCATCTCAAGGAATAACCTGTTTTTTTGATTGCTGACTTTGTCTAGAATTTTTGGATTTGAATAATCAAACCGGTGGCCTGTTTTCTGGGTGTGGTCGACTGCTGCACAGGAGTTTTTTCCCAATTGGGCATCACTCTTATGCAAAGCTAGCCGTTGTTTTAACCACTGTGAGGTCTGTCCGACATAACTACCTTCACAACCTTGGCATGGTAGTTCATAAATTACATTGCTAAGGAGTGGAGTTGGTGTTTTGTCTTTGATTTTGGAGAACAAGTTGGAAAGTTTTGTATTATTACGCTTGGCTATTTTGATTTGTGGAAAGTCTTTGAAAATTTTTATTATGCGGTTGGATACCCATAATCCATATTATATATATATACTTTATATACATACCGCATCAATCTTATTATGAATCTTTGTAGTCTTGGAGTGAGATCATCTAAATTTTTTGTTTGTAAAATCTGTAATGAGGGTTTATGATCTGTCTCAAAAATTATTTCTATGCTCATTATTATATTCTTTGAAAATTTCGCATGCCTACGTTAATGCCAATGCTTTTCGTTCAATTTGAGGGCACCTTTTTTCTGTATCACTAAGTGTTCGGGAAGCATATGCTACAATTTCTCTTCCAGTTGTTGCAATGATTTGAAGCAAAGTTGTACCCAAACCATAACAACTAGCATCCGCACTAACTTTAACTACTTTATTGAGATCGAAAAGAAGTTATTTTGTATTGCCTCAATCCTATCTGGATCTATGGAAATCCCTCTTTCAGATATAATGAATCCCAAACATTTTATTTCTTCAACTCCAATATCACATTTACTTTTATTCAATATTATTCCCTCACTATATAAACGAGATCAAACTTTCCGAAGTATAATATCATGCTTATCCATAGAATTTGCAAAAATTAATAAATCGTCTATATACATAGTAATAGTAACTTTTTATACCTGAAATTATTTTGAAAAATTTTTGCCGGAAATATTCTGTGGCACACGATATTTCAAATGCTAATCTCGTGAAGACGTACCTACCAAATGGGGTAAGGAATGTTGTTAAAGGTTGTGAATCATTATTCAACGGGATTTGGTAAAAACCCGAAAATGCATCAGGCTTTGAGAATAATTCTAATCCACAAAGCTGCGAAAAAGTCATTTCCATATTATGTTTTGGAAAATGAGCTCTTAAATTACTTTTATTCAGTTGAGTGTAATGACAACATTTGATCTTATAATTTTTTCATCTTGCTTCATTGACAGTCTTGAATAAAATATCGCTCGAATGGTTTCTTCCATTGAGGCCAGTTCGATGGAGAATTGAAGATGAACTTATCTGGACATGAAACATTCAAATTCTGTTTGTAGCCGGAACTGTTACTATTTCCAGTTGTATTTTCCATTATTTTAAAGTTATACCGCTGTCACCATGTTTAGTTGTTACTACTAAAAGTGATGCTTGTGATATATGATTGTATATACTAGGTTGTGTTCATTTTATAATCACGTTGTTTACTACTATTGTTTCTATGATGTGGCTGTCAAGAAGTTGGCCAGGAAATAATGAATAGTATGAGAATTGAACTTGTACTTGATTCATCAAATAATTCTATTTTGAATGAATTTACGTATTTTACAAGGCGCAGTCGGTAGGATAGATAGACTTAGATAGTGATAATATAGGTGAAAATGAATCTGAACAATTCAAAAACTGCAATGAATTAGATAAACTTTCTAGTGAACATATGGAAATAATTAAAAACAAAAATAAGGTTTCATGTCAAGACTCAGAAGAATCAAGAGTAGTTTTGAAGGAAAGGAAAACTTCTTCAGGTCGTTTAGTGAAAACTCCATCTAGACTTAATCTATAAAAAATATATAGATCGATCTTTGAAGAAAGGGGGGTGTGATATATGATTGTATTTATTAGGTTGTGTTCATTTTATAATCACGTTGTATACTAGGTACTACTGTTTCTATGATGTGGATGTTAAGAAGTTGGCCAGGAAATAATAAATAGTTTGAGAATTGAACTTGCCTTTGATTCATCAAATAATTCTATTTTGAATGAATTTACGTATTTTACAATACTCTCAAAAGTTATATTTTATTCAGAATTCTTGACATATGTTAATAACAACAACAAACGAAGTTGTAGGCTCACTTCAAAAACCTCTTCATTATACAGATTGATATATCGAATTATTCATGCTAACCAACACAACAATATGTATCGCTATCACCTTTTCACTTACTAAAGATGTATATACTTTAATGTCACATAAAATATATATACACACATATATGAAAAGCGTTCTTTTATTTCAATACCATGTTTTTTATTTCATTATTAAGCTACTCCAAAATGATGCACAGTTACGAATCTAATCGCTATCCTTTTCAATTTCATAGACAAATAGCATGCTCACACTTTCATTCAATATACACACAGCTGCAATGCTGTATCTTCCTTCTATTGCATGGAATGGATTTCTGGGACCTCTCTGTCGCTTGTATTCACAGCAGCAATATTTAATTTTTCAAAACTTGACAAACGGAATTCATGACTGATTTTTCGCATACAACCCTATACCACCGTATTCGTAATAAGCTAATCTTAATTCTGACTTAAATTTGATTCATTAACCAGACCGGTGCAATTAATAGTATCGACATACCTGTTCATACCTGCCTACCCACGAGTTGTGGCCGAAAAAAAATAGTCAACCTAACGTTTGCATGTTCCATAGGCTTCATACTTTCGATTGGTACGGAATTTGTGTATTAATCAAACCAGTGAAATGTTTAAAAAAATAATTTCTGAAATGTTAATCATGTTCTGAACTGAAATTTTTTAGTCAACCCATTTGCAATATATTTATTGACATTTTTAATTTGATATAAAATACTTTTCATCCATTAACCAGCTTGGTAAAGGTAGTTTTATACCGGGATCTTAGACTAATACATATTATTCCAGAGGAATCTAAAGCACTCTATTATAATGGAGAGTAAATCTAAGGTCGCGTTTATACTTCTGGGTGTCAGGATATGCATGACGGGTAGCAGGCGACAGGCGACAACCGTTTTTTTTGTAGGCGCATTGTTTCGTATGAAACCGTTTAAACTCTGACCAAGTGGCACGTGTTGCCGCCGAGCGCCTCCCGTATCTGTAGCAATGCGACAACACGGGCGGCGACACCCGGCACTCCCGCCAGTATCCAGTGAAATTTTCATACGAATTGAAACAATGCCTACCGTGATTTCCAAAGATCGAGAGATTTTAAAGAGCCTGGGTATATAAATGCGCAGAATTACGGGAACCAACCTCCACATTAGGTCAACGAGTCTGTTGAGATTTTCACAAAATCTCATTACATTCCTTTCCAATAAAACTTGCTCTCAGCTGTTTGTGGTGTAATTTATTACTCAAATGACACCAATAACGTGAACTGTGAACCATTTTATAGCAATCAACCATAACTTTTTCATCAACTTGCTAAAATTATAAATTTTACCATTTATTTACCTTAGAGTTACATATAATCTTTCTGCTGGAGTAATCGGCATCATATATGTAAATATGTTTAGATTTTAGCAAGAATGGAATCAAAATAACTGTCTGTACCTTCATTCGACAGAATTCAAAGAATCGATGTGGATGCCTTCATAGATCACGGTATAGTTGGTGAAATTCGCCGTGACTACAGCATACTACAAATAATGGATGAACACTATATCTTCGATTTCTATGATTTTGATCTGCTCCATCGTATTCATTTTCTTACATTAGTACCATACGACGCGTTCTGAACGACATTTTCAAACCGAATGGCTTTTCCACATCCTGGTGACTCAATTCGACTATAAACTAGATATCGCCTAGCACTGTTACCTGCACCCTGTCGCCTATCGAACAGGAGTATAAACGCTACCTAAAGAATGTTCGATAAAGTTATTCAAAATTTAGATTTAGATAATACAGAATGTTATGAAACACTCGAAATAATTTAAAAGATTGAAAAGAGAGAAAAGTCTAGAAAACCGTGGATTGAACCAGACAAGAGACTCCGAAAGGTTCCAGAACGTACTAACAGAACACTGAAGTGAAATTTTATGAAGTTCGACCACCAGTGAGTTGGCGTGGTGGGTGGAAGTATGTAGAATTTCAGAGAGAAATGTCTAGAATTTTTAGAAGTATCCCACCCAAGTGCAGATTATCGAAGAACATATATTCTTAGTTGCTATCATATTCATTCAGATTTTCGTATGTTTTTCTCGATACTTGTTCCTGATTTGAATTTGTTTTATCCTGAAGTGTTATTAATTTTTGTCTTCCGATGAGCTTGTCTAGTTATTTTTACTGAAGGGTTGGTTCAAATTTCCGCTGGTTTTGTTATTATTACGTTCACCTCTATCGGGTGATGAGGGTTTTCCATTCTGGTAGATGAGAATGGGGCCTTTTTTCTCTTCACACACTCATAAAACGTAATGCTTGGATCAAAATAATATGCTTTGATTCAAGAAAATGATTCGTTATATACTGGAATTAATATTGTCTCATTACAAGAAATCCATATTGTCAGAATAATTTTCTCAGAATGAGGTAATGATATTCTTGAACTAAGTAAAGGAAGGTGTTTTTATTCAAGTTTACTGAATAGTCCATTGTAAAAAACTGGAATACTACATCCAATTATATGATACTCTCAAAAGAAGGGGACAGTGAGCTTAAATAGAAACTTTGCTGTGGTCAATTTAAAATCAGCATTTTCTCATTTCTACATTAGGATAATGTAGGGTTCAGAAAATGACTTTCTTGATGTAAATTGGATATTTTTTGTCAACCAAGAAAATAGTTGTTTGAATGTTCTTTCAATGATGGAATCAATATTTTCTTATTAATAGAAAATATTTCGTTTTTTTTATGGAAATTACTGTTATTTCAGAATATAGTTTTTTCACTTTCAAAATACTGGTTTCTTTCTCTTGATAATATTCCATGTCCATAAATCAGGTGAAAGGATATACTCAAAATATCTTCGGAAATACCGTTCCTGTTTCTAAGCAACAAACCTTCAGATTTAGAGGATATGACAACTACTTTTCTCTTCCTAGTATAAAAGGTCCTTTTTGAAAACAAAATCATCTGGTTAAAAAGAATTCTCCATCAAGTATTATAGAAATATTTGAGGTAGGCATTACTTTTTCAATCGTTCACTCACTAATTAACGTTTTACTTCTTGTAGGTACACTTATGAAATCGAAAAATTCATGTAATTTAGTTGCGTGGAGACTTTTTTGGTAATTATTGAATTACAGTCTCAAAAATAATTACGGAGTCGACCATGCAGGTTAAAATATATATGTAATGTCCACAAACACTCACATTGATTGAAAAATAAACAATCCTTAGTAAACTCAAACAAATTCACACCCATGAATTCACAACATCCTTACACCTGATGAAACAAAAAGGTTGCGCAATTTCGTATTTATTCGACAACCATTGTAGTGTCATATAATAAGGAAAGCAAGGTTACTTAGGTAGGGATTCTGAAGTAAAACGTGTAGATATTCACTTGATTCAAGAAAATTCTACAAAAATTTTATCTGATGGAGAAAATGTTTCTTGAATCAGAGATTTCAATTATGTTCGATCCAAGTATGAATATTTTTTCATATAATAATAATAATAATAATAGGCAAGGTGGTGACGCCCAAAACGATGGATTGCCACTTCATAACGACCGCAATGAAAACGGACGCTTTGAGTGGACGGATGAACTGAGGGACGGTCTTCTGCAATGCTATGAGAGCAGTGAGCCCGCCCGCCCGCATGCTCTGTGATGTGAAATACACCCAGAGCACGTTGCCTTTTCCGCCCAAAACCTAAAGGAGTATGTATCTCATCTCTGGGCCCAAGGCTATGTCAGAGACCCTCCTCAGCCGGTTAAAAGTGGCAGAAGTGGCAAATATGCCACGTGTCGGTCTGGTTGTAGAGGAGGCCTGCATCTTACCACCAACGGAAGGCACCAGAATCCGCAGGGCGCTTCATAACATCAAGCCCCTGAAGCCACAAAAACTGGAACGGGTGAATGCGGAGATTCGCGATGTCCTTTCAGAAAAGGCTGACATCTGGCAGATCAATTGTATAACGCCGTTCAGGCCCTGTCTCAAGCGGAGAGGAGGAATACCAACCCTCTGATTGAGAGGCATGAGCGACTACTTCAAAAGATGAAACCTAAGATGAAATCGGCGAGACAACATGCGTCTCGTATCCAGTGTGTAGCGGAATACGTGGCAGCTAAACTGCCCTCCACGCCCGCAGTCGTCCGTTCCACGGTTGTACTTCCCCAGACAACATGGAGGCCGTGGACTTTTGAGCTTGGAATGTCTACACAACAGAATGGTACTGGATGGAGCCTGTAAAGTCATCAGGAGTTCAGATCCCCTAATCTGCTTAGTATGCTATAACGAAAAAGCAGGAATTGGAGCATTCCGTTTGAAGGCAGCAACCCGTGCAGCCGATGAACTCGGTCTCCTGTTCGACACTGAACAGAGGAACCCAAACTCTGTCACCGAGTTTGAACCCGTTCAGCAAAAAGACCACGTGAAAGCTGCAGAATGTAACAGACTCTTACATCTATATACGGATAGAGCAATGCATGGGGTCTTCTTCAAGAGCATTGAAGACCTTGGCTCATCCAGAAACCTGACTTTAACACCCACAGGCACAATGCGGCGCTACGAGTGTTGTACTACCATCTACGACACTTGTACGGTATAGACGAGATACAGGTGTTGCCTTATGCTACAGGGGATATTGAGTTCGTTGTGGAGAATGAGAAGTGCCAAATCAAAGTCAAAGTCAAAGCATGCTTTATTATCTAAAGAATAAAATTCTTTTTGACAAAGCCTCTAAATATAGTTAAAAAGTACATAAATCGTAACTGCTCAATATGAGCAGATGGTAATGGTAATCAAATCAAATAAAGTTATGCAAACTGATAAAATTGTCAAATGATAAAAGTAGGTATAAACATAAAAATATATACAGTCATGGTCCAATAAAATATTTTGATATCAATACAATTAACAGATTAAAATTAGTAAAACATATATAGAACGAAATTTCACAAATATTTCAATCGATCAGCTGGTGAGAATTGTCAGATAAAAATATTAACTTAATCTAGGCATATATCTGCTATAAAAATATACAAGTATACACACATTTACCTTGCAGTAATTAAAACAGTATAAGTTCGTGCACGGCTATTCAAAATTTTGTTCAAAAAACTCCCTCAGATCATAAAACGGTCGTGTAAGTAAGAAATTTTTTACAGCCTTACTGAATTTTAGAGTGCTATGAACAATTTTAATTTGCTTCGGTAGATGGTTGAACATTTTTATATCATTGTAAACATTTGAATTTTGGCATTGAGTGGTTCTGGGGATTAGTAAAGGTATATTTTGACCATTTGCCCTGGTATTGTGCACAGCGTCTGATTTCAATAATTGTAGTTTATGTTTATGAATTTTAGAGTGCTATGAATAATTTTAGTTTGTTTCGGTAGATGGTTGAACATTTTTATACCATTGTAAACATTTGAATTTTGGCATTGAGTGGTTCTGGGGATTAGTAAAGGTATATTTTGACCATTTGCCCTGGTATTGTGTACAGCGTCTGATTTCAATAATTGTAGTTTATGTTTATGAACTAAACCAGTAGATTCCAACACGAAGATCGATTTAGTTAGATTAAGTATTCTCTGAGATATAAATAAGGGTTTACATGAGGTTGGATAGTTAACATGGCACATGTATGTCAATGCCCTCTTTTGTAATGTGAATATCATTGAAAACAGTTTTTGTGAGCAGGATCCCCATAATGCTATACCATATCTGATGTGAGATTCAAGAAGAGCAAAGTAGGCTTGTCTCGCAATACGACAACCACTTCAATTGCGAATAATTCTAATAGCATAACACCCAGATGATAATTTCTTTGTCAGTGACATAATATGTTCATCGAACTTTAAATTATGGTCCAATACAAGGTCTAAGAACCTAATATTATCGGATTTAATGAGTGTATCATTATTCAGTTGTATTTTATCGATGTTCCACTTGAATGATAACATCTTAGTTTTCTTTGAGTTGAAAATCATTTGATTGGTATCGCACCATTTTTTTATTTCAGCTAGATCTGTAGAGATCAATGGGTTGAGTGTATTTTTATCTTTGGTGTGCCATTCAATAGTTGCATCATCTGTAAACGAAATGAACTTACCGCTGATATTCAAGTTAACTAGGTCATTTGGATACAATAAAAATAATATGGGCCCCAAGACAGAGCCTTGCGGAGCTCCAATGTTCAAAATTTTTTTCTCAGATACTGCACCAGAAACCTTCACATATAAATTGTTCCCGGTCTTTCAAGTAAGATGTCATCCACTTATTAGATATGCCTCTAATGCCGTATTGCTCAAGCTTCTGCAACAGTATTCCATGATTCACACAATCAATAGCTTTAGATAGGTCACAGAACACTGCTGCAGTTGCCTCTTGATTGTTGAGATTTGTTTTCTAAAAATTTGTAAATAGCATCATTTGTGCTTTTGTTGGTTTGAAAGCCATATTGGTTAACATTAAGTAGTTTATGTTTATTGACAAAAGACATAAGTCGCTTTTTCACTAATTTTTCGATAATTTTTGCAATGGTAGATAGGAGAGATATTGGTCTATAATTTGAAGGATCATCCTTATCCCCTCCTTTGTAAATTGGGATTACTATAGCTAATTTAAGGATAGTTGGAAATGTTCCAGAAACATAGGACTCGTTTATTAAGTCAGTGAGCGTGTCAATAGCTGCAGAGGGCAACTTCTCCAACATCTTTATAGACAATCCATCAACTCCAGAAGCATTTTTGTTCTTTATGTCCTTCATAGCACTCTTTACTTCATCTGCGTCTGTTGGAAACAGGAATCTATTGGAACTACTCATTTCCCACCCTCAGGCAAATACAAGCTAATGAGCCTGATGTAGTCCTCCTCGACCATCAAAGTAGGACGTTTTCCGTCATATAATTCTTGGCTCCTGTCAAAATGGTGGTTCGGATGATAGGGGTATTTGGTGGAATGATGGACACGCTGCTTTTGAATCTGAAAATCATACTGGCTTGCCGTGATGCAGCAGAAAACCTAGCCGAAAGAATGTAGAAGTCCGTGGAATTCTCGGTTCACTCCGTTTACTCAGGACACATGATCCTCGGACCCAGTAATCACTCACTCCATGGATGTGGGGAATGTTTACTGGGGTTACTGACACACTAGCGCGCGCCCTCCCGTTGTATCGGAGCTCCGGAGACAGGACCTGACTGGAATATTTTTTATGGAAGAAAAAACTCCCCCATAATCACTCACTTATTTTTGGTGGCGTATTCAAATTTCAGCTGTAGGAAAACCCGGAAAACCGTCAGCACCACCCCGGGTGGTCGGCGCGAACTCCAAGCAAGCACCAGACGTCGCGATTGGCATCTAGACAACTCACATTGTCTATCGACTCCTATGAAATTGAGAAATTTTTTATCGTTTGCCAGGATTCGAACCTAGCCAAATGCAAGCGGAAGCTCAGAAGGCCGGCATCTAACCACCTCGCTACCGAGCACCTCAAGAATATAGTTATTTCATCACGTCAATAATATTTTCTTGAACGAAGGAAATGAGCCGAAATAATTAATCGTGTATCCAGGAAATACAATAAATATTCTCTTTCCGAAAATATTTCTTTCAAATGAAAGAATATTTATTCACTTCTAGTAATCTAAAATAAATGAATATGTTTTCTTGAATTAAGAAATACTTCTTATGTGTGCAAGTGCGCAATGTCTCCAGTTTTTATGTGCTTTTCTTTGTATGAGATTATATAGTTTTGGGCTAGTTTCTGGTTCTTAATAAAGAATAGTTAAATGGTTTGAGGTATTATCCAGATTTGCCGGTTTTTATGGGTAGAAACCATGGGGACCTCGCTATCGTGTTTAATTTGCTAAGCCGATTCTTGTCTGTATATTCTATGGTTTTTGCAGAACCCCAAGTTTTTTGGTTGGTGGAGACCGCAAGAAACACGTTGATCGTAATGATAAGCCTCTGCTGAGTGCTGTCTGTAAATAAATTGGAACTTATAATGCTCTCACTTCTTTGTTGTGTGGAGAATACGGGGACCCTCCTGTATTCGAGATTGCAGAGAAAAGTTAAGGTAACATACCTCCAGTTTTTTGTTAAGTAGATGGGAGTACGAGGGGCTTGTTATTCGCGATCAGTAGCCTCTGCTGTGTACTGTTTGTGAATTTGGCGAATTTTACTGTATCTCCAGTTTTTCCTTGAGTGGAGACTATAGTAACCTAGTTATTAGAAATCTGTAGCCCCTATTGAGTATTATCTCTGAATTTATTCAGCAGATACCACGGGGATCTCGTTCCAAATCAATAGCTACCGTTGAGTACTCTTTCTGAATTTGTAGTGCTTTCAGTTTTTTATGTAGTGGAGACCACGGGGACCTTGTTATTCGAAATCAGTGGCCTCCGCTGAGTACTGTCTCTAAATTTGGTGGAATTGCAGTGACTCCAAATTTTTGTTATGTTGAGACCGCGGGGATCACGTTATTCGGGATCAGTGATCTCCTTTTATGAGTAGTGCCTGCATTTTTCTAGTGGAGACCACGAGGATCTCATTGCTTGAGATCAGAGGCCTCTGATGAGTTCTATCTGTGAATTTAGTGGAATTTACAGTGCTGTCAGTCTTTTGTTAATTGGAGACTACGGGGACCTCGTTATTATGAATCAGTACGCTCTGTATCCTGTCTACGAACTTTATGGAATTCGCAGCGCCTCCTGGTTTTACTCGTTGAGACATCGGGGTTCTCGTTATTTATAATATATGGTTTCTGCTGAGACATATCTGCTAACTTCGAGATAATCCCAGGTCTTTCTGATTTCTTTTGGGAGACTTTTTTCTTTATATTCAATATTTAATTTTTCATGATTTCTTTACCTTCCGATTTGCAGTAGGTTTGGTATTCCTTCTGTTGTGTTCTCTATAATTAAAATGCTCTCATTTTTATTATTTTTTCATAATTTTTTGCTTTGAAACCACTTTACTCTCGACTATTGATGACCGCAATAAAACCTTTCGATACTAAAGTGACTCCTATTTCAGAACCCTCATATTTCCTCACACATACGCGCCTATGATGGGATAAAATCCTAAAAGTGGATGCGAATGAATAATTTCGAACATTTGTGGTTATTATTCACAATCCATTGCAAAGGTGTTCTATTGTTATCAAACCATCATTCTGTTTTGAATTCAACTGTTGCGCGATCTATTTAGAAACTAGTGAAATTGGTAAATAATAATAATAATAATGATACTCCCTCATAAACACTCGTTGAGTGTACCCAAAGGCATAGCCTGTGCGGGTAGAGGCAGGTTATTTGCCGTGACGCTCCGGGGCGACTTATTGATGTTTCAGGTGATGTATTCACTTTTCAGCTATAGGAAAACCCGGAAAACCTACAGCACCACCTCGGGTGGTCGGTGTGCACTCCAAGCTAGCACTAGACGAGACTGGCATCCAGACAACTCACAATACACTTGCTTTTAAACAAGGCATGCGGTCGCCTATCTATCCGATATAAAGTAGTTGAGAAAAATTCTCGTACCTACATCGGACTCGAACTGACTATCGCTATGCTGGAGTTTCGAACAGCCTGTACCTTAGACCGCTGATCCACCGACCACCATCAAATATATTATGAATTTGCTGGATTTTGGTATATTATCACCGAATTCTTAGTTTAAGTTGTTTTCCTCAACAGGGATGGGTACACAGAACTGGAATGAAATTATCGGAATATCGGTTTAGTCGACCAGTATTTGACTGAACCACTGCACACCAGAATAGTCCAGTTGGATACTTGATCATCTATTGCGACTATTTGTTATATTTTATATCGGTCAACTGATTCTCTCCCAATAAACCGGTTCCCATTGGAGTGAACGCAAATCTTTGAGATCGCACGTTAAAAGGTAAGACCTCGTTAATCCTTGGCTCGCACAAGTTTCGACTTCTGAGGGCTGTCGTTCATAGGGGAATGTCATCTGGTTAACAAAAAATACAATTGTTTTCTCCCAAAAATAAAGCTGACGCGATTAGCAATATACCGAACGCATCGTTACCACTAACAGAAGGTGTCAAACACTCACTTAGTATATTCGTAAGTATCCTCGTCTGTCAGACAACGGAAACAACCAAGCACAAATGTGGTTTTGTTTATTGACATCATAATTATTTACTCAGTTGTTAAAGGAAGGAAAGTGCTTTAAAATATTTTAGGAGCTGTGAATCCTCTTGTCCTGTGCGATATAGAGAAGTCGACGGTGGTCTTTAAACTGGACGAGTTACTACCCACAACCATCATAATAATTATAAGATTGTCAGACATGAAGCCAACAAGTTCAGGAGTAAGCAAAAGCGATGTTGCGGCATATATACATTCAGGAATGTCGGTGATGTGCACATTAGTCTAGTGGCAAGTATCTTTTTTTTTATAATTGATTCAGCCAAAAGCAAAGAAATAGAAATCTATTGCCTAGACGAAGGTATAGCCTATTATTTTCCTCCACTGAAACGTGTCTCAGTCATGCTTAATATAGAGCTATCAAAAGCCTCACCTCCTGAATCACATCTCGACAACAAATTTAGGTATTGAGGCAATTGACAAATATTGACGACAATTCTGATACAACTTTTCTTTCGAAAGATGATTAGAATGGCGAGAGACTAATTGTCTTCGCCACAGCCAAAGTAAGTTGAAATGCAGGATAGTCTTGTAATAAGTATCCTTGCCTTTTAGTACATTTCATATTTGTCAAAGGATTTTCGAACAAATATATACCATCTATGTTTTGCTGCCTTTATACCCTCTCCCAGATGAGACAAGCACCTACAAGCGCCTTATACGAATTGTGCAAGACGCCGCAGCTGCACTTTTCTTGACGTTATATGCGCTGTGCATTACGAAATATGGCTTGGATGAAAGTAGCATCCTTTGATTGCTGTTGCTAGCACAAGTGATTCAATTGCATTATGAGTAGCCTTGTCAAAATCCGTTTGAATAACCTAAAAATCAAAAGATACTCATCACTAGGCTAACACGTAGAGTAACTAACCTTTGTCCTGGTGCTAGCTTGAAGTGCGCATCGACCACCCTGGGTGGTGCTGTAGATTTTTATGATTTTCCTACAGCTGAAAAGTTAATACACCACTGTACCGGAGCGCCACGACAAATGATAATAATAGCTGTCCTCTAACCGCAAACGCTATGCTTTTGGGTACACTCTATGACTTTTTATGAGGGAGTATTATTAATATCATTGTTGAAGCAAAGGATTCTTTCATTTGATAAATACTCAAATCTGTCCGAAAAGAGATTTATTTGCTTTTAAAATTGTAATACAATGACTTTTTTACAATTAGTTGTCAGTAACGTCTATTTAGAATGTTTCTTGTTTAAACCATTGATTTTCAGGCGTTTTGAGGAAACTTGGACCATTTACCCATCTGCTTTCTGCACCCCAGTCAATAATTTTGATGTATCTTGTTGCATCATCTGTTACATTTCCTACTGTTGGAAGCCAGTGCCAGCTCGAAATGTCTGTCAGTTCTTCTATTTCAACTATTCTGTGAGCAACGAAAGGTTTGAAATTATAAGCAGTTTTTGATCTCAACCAACTGAAAACTGTTTTGGAGTCAGTCCAGAAGAAAATGGAATTAATTATCAAACTATGATTTTCTAAGATAAATTTCGATAGTCGACTCCCCAGAACTGCAGCCTGAAGTTCAAGCTTAGGTATCGAAATTGGTTTCAGTGGAGGAGAAACCCTCGATTTTGCCATAATGAAAGACGTGTAAAAAACGGAATTTATTTCTACCCTTATATGAGCAACCGCTGCAAAAGCTTTGGAACTCGAATCAACAAATACATGTAATTTAATATTTTTTGATTTGTAAATATCGGACGTAGCATCTTGATATGTGAAACCCTTTTATATTTTCTAGTTCCAACATCCAACTCATCCATTTTTCATTGATGGAATCATTCAAATCTTCATCACACGTATTGCCAGACCGCCATATTTCCTGTATCAAAATTTTTGCTTTAACAGAAAAGTTATTCAAAAAGCCCAATGGGTCTAACACAGACATCAAAATTCTCATTACTGTCCTTTTTGTACTTTTTCGTTTCCGTTGAAGAATATCTTGAAATTTGATTTTATGTTGAAAAGGAACGTGGCTTTATTTGGATCCCAATACAAACCCAAAACTCTTTCTCCTGGTAAATCACTATTCAAATCGAAATCTTTCATCTCAAATGAATAGGAATATTATTCATTACCTGTTTTGAGTTGCAAATCCAATTTCTTATCGGGAATCCTCCATTTTTATGAATTTCCACCACACGATTTATCAACTCGGATACTTCTTCCTCGGTGTCAACACTATCTAAATAATCATGGACATAATGTCGATGGTAAATGGCTTCGACTGCCCTTGGAGCCTCATGTTCGAATTGTAAGGCATTTTTTTCTCATAATGAAAGTGGCGCATGATGGAGAAGATACGGCACCAAAAATCATTACATTCATTCTATAAACTCCGATCTCCCCCATGCAATCGAGCTTTTTCCAGAGAACTCTCTGCGCGTCTCTATCTTCCGGTTTTATAGCTATCTGATGAAACGTCTCCTTGATATCACTAGTGGAAGCAATATTTCTTTCACGGAATTTGAATAAAACACTCTGTAAATTACTGAGTCAATCGGGATCTTTAAGTAAACAATCATTCAAACTTATCCCTTGAATTTTTATCGCGACATCAAAAACAAGTTTTCCCGCTTTGATAGGATGTGTGACACCAAAATATGGTTAATACCACACCTTGTTCTGTGTATCCTCAATTTCATTCTTTGAGAGTTTTTCAGCGTACCCCTTATTCTAAATATCCTTGAATTTTGTTGCTATACTCTTTTTCAAACTGACTATCTTTTTGCATTTTTGATTCTATAGATTTCAACCTTTTCATCGCATTAAATCTAGATTCCGGCAAATGTAAATCACCCCTCTTCCACAAAAGTCCTATTTCCCATTTATTTTCAAGTTTTCTAGACGTTCTTTCCATAATTTCTAAAGCGATTTCATCTTCTTTTGATTTGAAACTTTTTTCTGGATTGTATATTAACGTTTTCTAGTTTGAATGATTGTTTAATCATCTCATGAAGTTCGTCATCTTTCTCACTGATGTGATATATTACATCAATTCGTCCTCTGATACTTGAGGTATTCCCATGAATAACCCATCCCAATTCACTTTTGGATATCATAGGTTCATTTTTCTTTCCCTCAATATCTTCCCTTGCAATTATTAAATCAATTTAATCCTGACCTATCAACATTTCAGGTTTAGCATACTTCAAAGAACTCAATTCGCGAGCTGATAAATGAGTTAAATGTTTCCAATTCCTCATCAACTTAGAATCAATAATTTGTATTGGAAAATCAAGACATCTTACCGTTCTGACGTTTTCTAACTCAAACTTTTCATTTAAATTTTTTCCTTGAATTTCAAAACTTACTCTCTAGAGTCTCCTTCTCATTCGTGATTGAATTCGTCCATTGAATCTTTAAGGGGTCCACTTGTCCAGTGGCTCCAATTCTTTCAGCCACATGCTCGCTTAGTAGAGTGACAGTAGATGCTTCGTCGAACAGTGCAAAGGTGGAGTATTCTCCCCTCGGACCAGAAAGAACAACTGGGGCGATTCTCAGAAGCACCTCTCTATCTACAATGCAATGACTCAATACTTCATCAAATTTTTCTATTTCTGTTTGAGCTGTTTCTTGAGGTACTAATTGGTGATTTTCACTATGAAGTGAACTATGATGATATTTATTGCACCCACTAATGGGACATGATTTCTTTATTTTACATGTACTTATATGATGTTTAGAACTCAAACAACAAAAACAAATCTTTTTTTGTCTGGCCCACTCCCACCTTTTCAATACACCAATTTTTTAATTAAAAAAGCAATTTTCCAATTTGTGGGTTTTCTTTTTGCAATACTCACAGAACATCATATCTTTTCCTATTTCTGAAGATGTGGTTGTACATACAAATATTTTCCTCCTGTCTGTTTCAGATTCTAATACTGTAACTGAAATTATTAGTTTTTGTTGTGCTCACAAGTTTACCCCATTCTACCTTCAGGTTTGGAGTAAGATTTGCTATCATATCTGAAAAAAGTTGTGGATTCATCAAATGTTTCTGACAATTCATACTCGTAAGAGTGACTGTTAGATTTTGTATGACATTAGAAAATTCCATGACATTTTCTAGTTTTTCTTCTCTCAAAATAGGAAACTTTCTTACCGTAGAAATCAAATCCTGAATTATATATTCCGAATCTTGATTCTAAAATTTTCATCATTTGATCAACTTCAGTAGTAAAATTTAACAGAGCTTGCACAGAATCACGCGCTTTTCCTCTCAAACATCTTTGAAGTCTGGATATATTCTCTATATCAGTAAAACCACATACATTGGATGTTTCTCTGAACTGAGAAATGAAATGAAGCCCATCTTTTGGATCTCCGCTGAAGAAAGGCAATTCTATGTTCACTGACTGCCTTGCCATGAACTGGCTGAATTTATTTCCTTTATTATTTCTTCCTATATTCACCTTAGACTCTTGGACATACATTCCTCCTAGTTTCGGTACCTCTTTCACTACCCCCAGACTTTCAGCTTTATCAGACCTAGAACCTAAATATATGGATTCATAAGCAAAAGTGTGCACTGAAGGAATATTGTTGATCCATTGTTGTACACGAGATCTTTAAATCTATGTTTTGTTCTTCTTTCTCATTTTCTCTAAGATTCAATTTTTCAAACATGATTTTTTCCCTGCTTCCAATGGACTCCAAATCTTGACTCTCTTCTAGTTCTGCTTGTCTTACTTCCAATTCTTTCTGGATTAACTTCTTCTGAATTTGGAGCTCATGTCTAAAGATTTCAGCTAATCGTTTTTTAGCTTCATGTTCTGCTTGTAGTTTCTTTCGCCTCAATGAACTCGCGTTAGTTTTCTTTGACTTTGTTAATACTTTGGACTGTTTTTTCTGTATATGCTGGGCTCCTTCTGTGCATCTGGATGGCGGCATTCCTTTATTTACTCTCGTACTCCTCGTTACCTCGATTTATTAACTTTCCAACGAATCTATTTCTCGTTTGCTCGAAGGACCAGAATTGTAGAAGCAAAGGCTTCTTTTATTTGATAAATACTCAAATCTGACCGAAAAGAGATTTATTTGATTTTTAAATTGTAATGCAATGACTTTTTTACAATTAGTAGTCAACTTCTTTTTTTTATTTATTTTAATTTCCGGTAACATTCAAAGTTGAAAATATACAAAGTATTGAAAACATAAGAAAAACTGAATAATTCTATAACAATCATTCGGAAGAAAAAATTTAGGTTAAGAATGAACGAAATCTCAACTTTTAGGAATGACGAGAACTAAGATAGATATATCTCAGTTCCATACCACCATTACACAAAGAACTTTGGAAAGATTTTCAAGGAACTGGGTATGAGGGTGGTATTTAAAACAAGTCAGACACTACAGAGCCTTTTGGGTAACCCTAAGGACAAAGTTGAGAATTCTGATAAGTCTGGAATCTACGAAATCAAATGTAAGGACTGCAATGCAAAATATAATGGACAGACAAAAAGATCTATTAAAGTAAGGTATAGAGAACGCTCAGCACATCTAAAATATGGAAAAACACAAAAATCCGCTGTCGCCCATCATGTTTTGCAACAAAACCATTCCATAGACTTTAGTTCATCAAGATTAATCAGACAAGTTAACAACAACAGGCATCTAGATGCCTATGAAAGCTTAGAAATAAGTAATTATTCAACGAGCGGTAATGTAGGTCATAACTCACGCAGATGAAGTTTGCGGCATGAGCCGCAGGCGAGTGTTTTAAGTCATCAAGTGAGTTATGACCATTACCGCAAGTAGAATACTATACTTTATCTACGACTATAACAATAAATACTAAGATACAAGTACAGAGAAAGAACTGTATTCACAAATCTTAATAGTTACCTATAAAAATGCTATAAAAATGTTAATTTTAATTACTCATTTTGTTTATTAATAAAATCAACTGTAAAGTTTGAACAACCAGTAAACTGAATATGTGGGACTGAATTATGCAAGTATGGTAACATTAGCTACTTGTCTTATTTCTGATGGAGGTGTATATATTAATTCATTTTCACTATCTCATGTTCGGAAATTGTAAATAGTGACTCATCGTCAGTTTACGGAGTTTCCTAGGCAATCCGCACTCTGAAACCCCTCGAACCGACGATGAGCCACTATTTACAATTTCCGAACTCAAGTATATTAATCTTTTTCAGTAGAAAATTCACAATATTATTAATTTAATTTGAAAACGTCAAAATTTTTAAAGTGACATTACTCCCCTCAATATCAATAGGTAGTAGACTGTTCCATTTCGACCAACCGGCTTGTACAGAAGTACAAGCCACCTCTTGATATTCGGTTCGTAAATAATTCCAAGAATGTTTTCACTAGTGCTTGAATTATTGCCGGAAATTTTTCGAGTACATGAATTTTTCGAAAATTACACGTGTCGCGAAAATTACACTAGATTCGGTAAGAAAATTTCACACCACGAAATGAAAATCATCCAACAATTCATAATAACTATGGGAAGCCCAACCTCGCCCAACGTTGCTTGACCTCATATATCGGTGACCCGGCCACGTCAAATATTAGACAGAAAACTTTCCACTTACATTAATTTCGCCGAGGGTCCCTGGGAGGATAAAAATTTCCGGGAGATTTTTGGGTAGCCATAGCATCTAAACAAGAACGAATATTTTGATTTGCTAAAAGAGTGAGGTGTGAAATTTCCCGATTTATTAGCGTGAGTTATAGCAGTGAGTAATTATAACTCACGCTGTTTGTTCATAGACACCATTAATTGCTCAAAAGCAGTTGAATAATTAATATATAAATTAATAGGAGTAGATAAACATAATAAAATCATGAATGATGATGGGGGACCAATACCCAATAGTTTATTGTATAGCTTGCTGAAATCCAATAGTTTATTGTATAGCTTGCTGAAATAATTTGTTTGTCATCACATGATGTACGTAATTAGCACATCCCTTCAATTCAACATTAACCTGATTAGGAGCTAAGGCAATAGTGTGAAATTACTTTAAAATAATGAAGACGCAGGTATCTAGCAGAGATATCTAAAGGATATACATTTACATGATTAGGAGATAGGGCAATATTGTGAAATTTCTTTGAAATAGTGAAGACCCAGATATCTAGTAGAGATATATCTAACGGATATAAATAGGGATAACTTTGTTTGTAGATTTAGTTTAATGTTCCTCTTGAATATGATCACTTGGTAATCGAAACACGTATCGATGTGTTGAAAATAGTGGTTTGGTGTTGGGATAAAATTCCAGTATATTCAAGATAGCCATTAACAATGGAAATTCTCCTAACATAACATAATATGATGAAAAAGAAAATCAAAATATCCTTAAGACCAATAACTATACTAGATCAATCTAAAAATCTATAAATTAATCAAAAAATTCATAAAAATTTCACACGATTCACGGCTTATGATAGATCTCAATACTATCTTCCGGAATGTGATCCTTCAGCTTGTACATAGCAGTACGAAAAATCTCCAAATGTTAGTAGGCAACCCAAAAAACAGAATTCCAACTTTACATGGATCAGGAATTTATGGAATTAACTGTCAAAATTGTGATAATATTTATTATGGCAAAAACAAGCGATCTAAATGTTCACGAGAAAATAAGTCGAGTGTTGCTGATCATACAGCAGAAATCCATCATAATATTAATAGTCAAAATTTAAAATGAGTAAAACATACTGATGATTATAGGAAATTGGATTGTTATGAAAGTATTGCTATATACAAGAACGGTTCAAGCAGGCCCTTGCTTAATAACGATAATGGTCCATAA
Source organism: Chrysolina americana (assembly GCA_958502065.1). Taxonomy (NCBI): domain Eukaryota; kingdom Metazoa; phylum Arthropoda; class Insecta; order Coleoptera; family Chrysomelidae; genus Chrysolina; species Chrysolina americana. The sequence continues at coordinate 20,901,200 of OY293421.1, read as the reverse complement.
CATTACATTTTTCTTATTATGTTACGAATCTTCCAGGTTTATAGAAAGAGAAAACCCCTCAGAAGCTCCTAAGAGCTTGTGCGAGCAAGGAAAAGATCCGGTACTGATGGCTGTGCTAGGCTTCAAACCCACGACCTTATGATTGTAAGGCGAGCGCTATACCATCACGTCCCATATAATTATTTGAGTTGTTACCGACAAAGTGATCAATAACAGTATTAGTAGTTGTAATTATACCTGACCATAAGTATGTTTAATCATATCAATATAATTGATTTGGCACTTTTCCCCAGTTTAGTAATCCTACTGATAAAGTTAACTTGGTTAACGAAATGCCCATCTAGGAATGAAATAATTATTGTGGTGAAGGGTAAAACTTATTTTGTTCTCATTGACACCATATGCGTCCAATACCCCATTTTCTACATAATTTGTAACCTCCATCTTATCCCCTTTTTGAGTAGTGGCTTGATAACCTCGTTTACTTCATTGATACATGTAACAACTAACAAATTTTTTCTGTTCTTGTTTTGAGGAATCTCTTCGATTTGAAATAACTTGTTTAGCTTATTATTCTCCTACATTTGTGAAGAAGTAGCAGGAGGTGTTAGTCATATCTTCTTTATCATTTTTGATGTGTTCGTATCTTTTTTTACCTGTTTAATGTCATTTCTTTCCCAACTGGTGGCAATTTCTTTGTTTGCATTCAATTTTTGTACATTTGATCTTAATAGTACTTTTTTAACCATCTCCAAGAGTTTATGAGCAAATTCTTACACAATTTATTTTTTCATTTTCATTTACCGAGTTCACTGAGCCCTTGGTGATACTGATCTACTGTTCATGTTATTTGTTACTCGTTTTGACTTATTTGGTTGATGTAGATATTATTGATAACATAGCGTTCACAAAATGTTCAGTCGCCTGTACGGCATTAATATTTGAAAGTGTATACTTTCCCAAGTTTCAGAAGGAAGTAGTGATCAGTTTGTTTGAATTTAATATCATTCGTATAACAGCCGCCAACACTTTTTCTCCACATATAGGTTCGTTTTCATGAATATGTGATCAAAACATGTTTTGGATTGACCATATAACCATATATCCTAGTATGTTTTTTCATTGTTGATATGAAACTCCTGCTCTCTGAAATATTCATTCGTTTATTTAATTGAAATGTTTGTTTTTTTTATCGTCCCGTTAGTTTTATTCGTTTATTCGTGGAAATTTCAACTCAAGACGCGCCATCCTATTTGAAGACTCCATCTAACTAATCAATAGTTTGGTTCCTTCAAAGACCTGATCATGATCTGTTGAAAAATTGAATTTGCTGCTGAAAAAATTTAAGATCCATTCAGAGTTCGGGATGCAAGTGCCATGCGTTTACCGGATCCAGTGGGACCATGCACAAAGATTGATCCAAGGGCGATATATTGCACCAATTTTTCAAACATAGTGTTAGTGGCTCGGTAAATTTTGCAGAGTTCCTGAAGTCAGTAATATCCCAGCCTTTTTATTTTTTTGGTTGGATGAATACAGAAAAGTACGGATTTCATTGTTTTTGTCGGGGTTTGATTTAACACTGTTGTTTTGAGATATCACGTATCATTTGGATTTTGAAATTGGCATCACTTAGATTCTAGAAGACATTTCTCAAATTATTGATATGTAAAGAGGTCGAATAAATCAAAACATCGTCGAGATATATTAGACATATTTTGTTTATGTGCTCCTCCAATATTCTATCTAGAATGTGGAGGAGAATTTTTTTTCAGATATCTATCGGATTCATATGAAATTGATAAAAGCCTGATGCTACATCTAAGAAAGTGAAATATTGACAATTGACCAATTTTATTTAAAAATCCGTTATATTCAGGATATGATATTCATCGTCAATTGTTTTCTCATTCAATTTGCGATAGCCTCACTATCCTCCAGTTCTTCTTGCCTGAAACATCGAATTCCAACGACTGAATCCAAATGGGCGAAGACCATAATAATTTACTGTTGGATGATGATAATTGAAAAGGAACTAAGTGCCAAATAGCAAAAACTGAGAAAAAGGTTCCAAACGACAACGTTACTTTAATTCGTTATGTGTAAAAGTATTTATTAAGCGCCTACTAGAATTCTGGCGACATCTATTGACTAATGATCCAAGCGACTTTAAAGGCAAATGCAGTTGCCCATTATAGAAAAAATCCAACATTCCAATACCGTTCATAAAATATTATCAAAGTCGCTTGGTTCTTTTTCAATTATCATCATCCTGTTGACGTTAATGGATTTACCTCAATAAAGAAAATATACGGATACTGTTTACACAAATTTTAAATTGTTTCCTTTTCGTTCGTACGATCGGTTTTAATTAATTTAGTATTATTGGATTGATACATTTTTTGCAAATTTTCTGTACAGGATACCTTGGAATATTCATTAAAATATTCATCCTTTATACCCAGATATTCGCGAAGAAGATGAATTTTATTAAATCGTAGCGGTGTGACTTCAACAGAGAACAAATTCAATATCCATTGTTCGAAGCATTGCAAATATAAAGGCATGCTGAATTGATTGAATCTGACATCAACGTCTCGGAAATTTTACAAGAAAAAATGTATGGACATATGGATTACATTCTGAATGATAACTTGGTTGGATTTTGAAAGCTTCAATTTATCCTCGCCTATTAGTCCATCAAACTTATTGTGAAATTCATAAAGAGAATTCAGGTTTTCTATGAGTTCTGAGTTCCTCCAAAGCAGGAATTTTCATAGAAAATTCATGTTGAGATTTATTGAAACATGTTGACGCGGTTAAAGCTTATTCAAATTTAAATTTACTGAATCATACATCGGATGATTTGGGTCCAAAAATGTTCTTGATGAACCTGTATCAACCAAAAGTTTCAATGTTGATTTCTTAGTCCGATGTGAAGCAATATTGTTTCGTCCATATTATGTGACTCGTATACTATGTCTAATTTTAAGAACATGTGACCTGGCCAGAATTCTCAGCTTCGTTTTGATAATTAAATTTGTTTTCTGAATGATAACCTACTTCTTCAGACTTATCGTGAGAATAGGGATTATCTTTCGGGACATGGATTCTGTTCTGCATTGATTAATTTTTCAAAAATGAAGTTCCAGAGTTGACCATTATTTTGGAAGATATTGAAACGTAGCAGTTGAAAAATCTAAGAGAGATTCTGCTCATATGAGTGGGTCGATAATTATTGGGTTGTCTGTTTGGTGAATTTTTGCAGAAATTTTGCATACGACCAAATACCTGTGCGTTTGGTAGGAATTTGTGAGGGGGACGGGTGATTGAAAGAATTGGTATAGGTGCGCACTGAAGACATTTGAGTGTGGTTCGCTATTGAAGTATGGGTAGAAGCTAGGATAGAAATTTTGGTTTAAATGATCGGGTCTTGAATAATTTTGATGTACCAATTTTGGGCGATTGTTCTAATTGTTCTGAAATTTGAAAAGCGGATTTCGGGAATTTTGTAAATCGAGCTCTGACTCTGGCAGTGAGGAACACTCTCAATATTTGATCGGTACATATATTTCTATGACTTAATTTTTAGATTTCGGTTGTAGCGTGTATATCAACATGATTGCACACATATGAATGCAATTATTTTAATAGATCTGAATTGGGGTGGCCTGTTTTTTTCTCAATACTATGAATTATGTCTCAATATTTCGAGATTTTTGTGATCACCAATGTTTTGAATTGGGGTTGCACTTATTTGCATCCAGTTAAAAGCATTACAAATGTTCAGTGTTCCGTTGGCTGGTTCTTGTAATTTTGAAAGTATGGTAATGGTATAAGAATATTTTGGAATCAATCAACATTTTCATTATTATATTAAGTATCAACGGTTTGTTAAACTATTTCAAAAAACCTAACTAATAGTGTGGTTGGGACACCATCATATACTGGGATTGTCCTCAAGATGACGGAGCTAATAACTGGTATTTTAATTCAATGATCGGCAGGCAGTATGAAGTCAAATATAATATTCATTTCTACTTGAGTTGGTAATAAAATATTATTGGGGTTACAACCTGTCAAGAACAAAAGTGCTTCTATTTTTAAGTATGAACCTCTTTATTCTTTATAGAACGATGGTTCGTGGTTTCAAATTAATAGTAAATACTGCATAAGTGAATATTCTTATTATCCACCAATTTCAGAACTTTTCACAATTGCGCCTGTTACGTATACAAGAAATTTAAAATGTTGTTAAAAACAATGATTTATTGTGAAGCTTGATTTCGAAAATAGAAAAGAACAAGTTGGTCAATACAATGAAATATCGCGTCAAACTTTATCTACAATAGTTCTTCTCTAGCGAACTGAGGAGAGAAGCTTCGTCAGCCGAACTCCAAATAATATGCAAGAGTTGCATTACTGGGTGTCGTGATTCAAGTGGAACTGACGTAGCATCGGTGTTTGGGTAGATTTCTGCATTCCTGCATTCAAAATCATTGGGGTTCTTATATTGGACGTATGATTTTTGGACCACATGATGATATAATTTCCCCACAACCCTCTGAGATAGTACGAATAACAATTCTAAAAAATATTTAGAGAAAAAAGTGCTGACTAAAGGCGCAAAAGGGCCACAAGCAATTTGTTTTTGATATATCGTCTTTAGAGTCTCCATTTTTCATGGATATTTCATCTGTGATTTGTATATTTTTGATTACTTTTACTCAACCTTCTTATACTTCTCGAATATAGAAATGTTAGAATTTTTAGATATATTAGATAGTCAAGAAGGTATCAAAACAAAAACGTATAATGACTTTGAAGAATGGAGTAAACAAGAAACTGGAGATCAAGGATCATCAATTATTAAAGTAATACATTTCAATATTAGAAGCGTCAGAAAGCAGTTTAATGAATTATTGATTTATTTGGCAGAAAATATAAGTAACTTGGACATAATCGTTTTATCTGAAACATGAAACATAGATAGTGACTTCAATATTCCCAGTTTTACGGCTCACTACAATGAATCGAAAATAAACCAAAATGACGGCTTACTATTGTACATCAACAATAAAATAACAGCAGATGTACAGACTTTTCAACTAGCTGAAACAAATTTCATAAGAGTATCAATTACAAATGAAAAATGAAAAATCATATCGGAATAACGGCTTCTTATAGACCTCCTTCCACTAAGATTTCACTTTATCAAGATAACCTCAAACATTATTTATCTTCTCTCTTAAAAAATTCAATTGAAATGTTCATTGGTGACATCATTATAAATTTATCAGATATAAGGTCGAATGAGATACAAAACTACTTCAGTATAATGGATCAGCATGGCTTCCTTGCATATACAGGGTGTCCCAACGAAAACTTTCCACCCGGATTTACTGGGAAATGACAAATTATTTTCGGAATCGCGAAAACAAGTCTATTTTAATTTCTAGGGGGACACATGTTAGTAATGGATTTAGTCGAGCAACTTCATCCCCCTGACGGGAGCGGCTACTCCCTTGCGAATCATCATAGGGAATGTGGGTCGAGTGATACATCATCTTAAAGCTCTCTTTATTCTCTATCCAAACGTCTATAATTTTTTCAAAATCGAATGAATGGTAATTGAAATTAGTGTTGTTGACAGGTTCAATGTTAATAGTCAATATCTTACCTGTTCCTATTCAAATTCAATTTATTAACTATTTTAAGACTCAATGAGTGGACAGATAGAAAATGACAACATCCCATCCGGTCAGGTAACCCAGTCACCCCACGAAAAACAAAAACAAATTAGTCAAAACAAAGTAAGTAGCCAGGCTGGGACTATTAATTGCGAAGATCTTTCAACCAAGTATCAGTTTTATGTCGCTATTCGCGAATACAACATTACAAGCGGAAGATGCCCACCCCAATTGTGAGCGAAACGTCCAAAGGAACCTCCTCCACAGAGGTGAACCGACCACGGCACTGAAGCCCGGAAACCATATTTCTTAGTTTTTGTTCTGTTGACTTTTTCATAGACAAAAAATACCTGTTTTTTATGGTTCTCCTGCGTGTATGTTCTCAGCATGAATTCACAGTTCGCATGATTCTTATGGAAATATCATTTGATTCGTATTCTGTGAGTTTACGCATTAGAAGAACGAATTGAGTTAGTGAAACTTTACTACAAAAATGATGATTGTCTAAGAGCTGCAGCTAGAATTTTCAATACAAGGCATCCAGGGAAAAATGCATCTCATACCTATGTTCAAACGTTGATTGAGAAATTCGAAAGAACTGGGTCTGTGGGAAACCAGAAACATCATCCTGAACGTCTGATAAGGAACGAGGCTGTTGAGGTAGCGGTTTTGGGACACGTGGCTATGGATCCTACTCAAAGTATTCGAAGCTTGGCTGACGCGTCAGGTGTAGCGCGATCGAGTATTCAGAGAATTCTCAAGTCACAGCGATTCCATCCATACAAACTAGAACTTGTACATGAACTGAACGAAGACGATTTTGACAGACGTCAACAGTTTTGTGAGGAAATGCCTGAGCGTCTGAGAACAAATCCCAATTTGCTCTTCAATATTTGTTTTTCAGACGACAGTACATTTTTTGTTAATGGAAAATTAAATCGTCACAATTGCCGCTACTGGAGCGATACCAATCCCAGGTTAATACGTGAGGTCCACACACAAACTCCGCAGAAGTTGAATGTTTGGTGTGGTATTTTTGGCAAAAATATTATTGGACCACTTTTTATAGATGATAATTTGAATGGACAAATGTATTTAAATCTTCTTGAGAATGCCTTCGATCCCATGATAACGGATATTATCGAAAACGATGGAGATTATTCGGAAGACAACCTCCATTTTCAACAAGATGGAGCACCACCTCACTATGCAGTGGCGGTTAGAAACTTTCTGGATGAACGATATACCAATCATTGGATAGGGCGACGAGGACCAATTGAGTGGCCAGCTAGATCACCGGACCTCAACCCGTTGGATTATTTTTTATGGGGGCATCTCAAAAGCAAAGTTTATGCCACTCCGCCAGAGTCACTAGAGGATCTACGAGGTCGAATTGTAAACGAGTGCGGCAGAATAACTGCAGAAGTATTGGCAAACGTTCGTAATAGTTTCGAAAGTAGACTTTATCATTGTATGGAGGTAGGAGGGGCTCATTTCGAGCAATTAATAAATTGAATTTCGATAAGAACAGGTACGATATTGATTATTTAAATTAAACCTATTACCACACTAATCTCAATTACCAGTCATTCGATTTTGAAAAAATATGAACGTTTGGGTAGAGAATGACGAGAGCTTTAAGATGATGTATCACTCGACCCAAGTTCCCTATGATGATTCGCAATGGGGTAGCCGCCCCTGTCAGGGGGATGAAGTTGCGTGACTAAATTCATCAATGACATGTGTCCCCCTAGAAATAAAAATCGACATGTTTCAGCGTTTCCGAAAATAATTTGTCATTTCCCAGTAAATCCGTGTGGAAAGTTTTCGTTGGGACACCCTGTATAAACGAACCCACTAAGGTATTCAATGACTCAAGTAGTATAATAGATCACATTTTTGTTAGCCGAAAAAACTGCTGTAAATACTATAAGATAGCGTCAGCAATTATACAAACAAGTTTATCCAACTACATCTCTACATCACTCGTATTTCAAGATCCACATGAAACCGAATCGAAAACCACAAAAAATTCTTTTTCACTTGAAAAAATAGACTATAAAAAATTAATCAATTTTCTAGAAGAAGAAGAGTGGCTAGATATTTTTTCTTGTCTTGATGTGCTAATATCTTACAACATATTCATTGAGAAATTGAACAAATACATAATATCATCAACTAAAATATATACAATATCAAATAAAAAACAAAAACTCAAACCTTGGATTACGAATGGACTTATAACATCAATACGTAAAAGAGATAAAATGAAGAAAAAATTCACAAAACAAAATAATAACGAACATCTGAATATGGAATATACTGAATATAGAAATAGACTCAACAACCTGATAAAACAAAATATTACAAAGAAAAACTTGCCGCCGTGAAAGGAAATTCAAAACTGACTTGGAAAATAATCAACGAAATATCAAATAATACCAAAACAAATATTAAAAACACAAATTTTCCCCTAAAGCTGCCAAATGGAAATATAGTTACTGAAAACCATGCAAAGTCAATCACTCTTAATGACTTTTTCTCAACGATCGGTTTTGAAATGTCCGAAAATATCAAAAAACCAGATGTATAACATAGAGATTGCATGCAGGATACTTATGTGAACAACACTCTCTTTCTGAAGCCAGTGACATGCAACGAATTGATAGATATAATATCTAACTTAAAGAATAATTGTTCTCCTGGACCGGATAAGATCAACACAAATACAATAAAGTACGTATATTTAAAAATCATCAAGCCATTAGAACCTATAAACCTATGTTATACAAACAGAAAATTACCGAAGCAATGGAAACAAGCCGCAATTATACCAGTGTACTAATCAGGGGATCGAGGAATACCTAGTAACTACAGACCAATCTCTGTGATAAACGGTTTCGCAAAGGTTTTTGAACACAGTATAAAAAGAAGACTCAATGAGTTCTTTGATATGAATAATTTAATAACTGAGAGGAAATATTCATAGGCATTTTTATTGATTTGGCCACGGCCTCTGACACTGTTTCACGCGATATTTTTCTGAGTAAATTGTTTAGTTATGGAATCCGAGGTTTAGCACATAATGTGTTGCGAGACTATCTATCACAGAGAATCCAGAGGGTCAAGATGTGTGACGATTTGAGTGAATATTCAACAATTACAGTAGGCGTCCCTCAGGGTACCGTATTAGGGCCTATTCTATTTCTAGTCTATATAAATAGCATAAGTAAAATTGAACACTTTCAAGGTCACATAATATCGTACGCTGATGATACTGTCGTTATTTTCACAGATAACTCATGGCAAGAAGTTTACAGAACAGCAGAAAATGAAATGAAAGAGATTAAGTTATGGCTCGATTGAAATCTTCTTAGCTTGAACATTGAAAAAACAAAATTTATGACTCTTTCATTATCAAAAAGCGATCAACCACAAAATCAACTGTTGAAAATACATAAACTTAACTGCTCTCAAAATATATGTGTGTGCCCAGCGAAAAGAAAAATAAACTGAAATATTTGGGAGTTATCGTTGACCAACATTTACGATGGGATGAGCATTCTTTGTACGTTAACAAAAGGCTAAGGCAACTGATCCACAAATTTTATTCTCTGAGAGATATACTAACTCGCAAAAACATGCTTACATTATTTTATTCACTGGCAGAGTCTGTACTTGAGTATTGTATCACAGCATGTGGTGGAACCTTTGACAATAGTCTGGGATGTATACAAGTAGCGCAAAATACTATAGTAATAATTATCTTTAAAACGCACCGACTGTTTTCTACCAATAAGCTTTATGAAGAAAAAAAATTATTCAATATAAGAAGTCTCTATTCCTATTCATGTTTGATTTGGATATTCTACAATAAGGCTAACTATCACAAGACAACAAATGAAAAAGAAACCAGATATGTTGTAAAAGAGTCTGTGCATTTGCCGTTATTCGAAAAGAGTCACTCACAAAGATATGTACATTACTTCGGACCAAAACTTTTCAACTACTTACCATTAGAGTCCAAAAATATTACAGATATTAGGAAATACAAAACTGCCATAAAATCAACTCACTATTCAAAATTTGTATTGAACATTTGATCATCGAATTCTCCATTTTCCGTAATTATAAAAACCGAAAACAGCAATGAGGATCTAACATTATTTATCTTAAAACTCCTCCTATAAGTATGGGTTTCCTGACATAACACAAACACATTGGTGCTTAGGTGAAAGGTACTGATACAAAATAGTGAATAACCTAAAATAGTACTGCTGATATTAGAAATAGAAAATGTATATTATTTCAAATTTTAAACCCTCTTACTGAGATATAACCCAATAAATTTGATTTGATTTGATTTGGATCTCCGACTTTTATCTCGGATCCCCGACTCTAATCACGGGGGCCCGACTTTAATTTCGGGGGTCCGAGTTTAATCTCGGGAGTCCAACTACAATCTCGGGGAAACAACTTTGATATCGGGGGTCCGATTTTGATCTCGAGGGCCCGACTTCAATCTCGGGAGTCTGACTTCAATCTTGGGGGTCCGACTATAATTTCGGGAGCTCAACTTTAATCTCGGAGGTCCGACTTCAATATTGGGGGTCTGACATTAATCTCGGGAGTCCGACTTCAATCTCGGGGGCTCAACTTAATTAAATCTCGCTAAAGTAGTCCTAAGAATAGACTAATTTGAAAATCATATGCTGCAAACCTTGTCTGATTTGTATTACCATTTGAAAAGTGGACAACCCGTATCATTTGGTAAAAATCTCTATGATATATATAGGCGAATAATTATGTAGTCTCTAATATTAGTAATTGGGTATTCAGTACGTTATGGAACTGAACTTATTTGAATAATTGTCTGAACTCACCTGTCTTCGAGAGTAATAGTGCTTGTTAGAAAATATGTTCTTCATTTTTATAAATGTGTATACAAAAAAACGTGAATATGTACATATGTTGAACTGAAGGTCATGTCTGCTAGTTCTACATGAATAATATAAAGAATATTCTTAGGTGAGGGAGACTTTTCCTATCAAAGCAAAACATTCATAATATTTTAAATCTGAGATTTCAAAAAGATACACAAATCAGATTTATCATAGTACAGAAATGAAATACCTTATGCGTCTATTGCATTAATTTGTTATCTAATATATTATAATTAATAAACAAATTGAACTCCACAGCATTTAAATTGTCAGTTCTTGATAATAAACCTTTGGTGTTGTAATTGTTTGAAACAAGCAACTCAAGATATTCGTTATGTAGATATATTATTGTTAGTTCTTTATTTAGTAAAAATACTTATTTTCAAAATGCGAGTCATACTGAATTTTGTACATATTTTGTAACAACTTTGAAAAAAATATATTTCAGTCAAAACTGTAATTATTATATTCTTTAGGGACTACGAAATTTGCTGGCCCTGACATTTATACGAAGAAAATGAAACAATAATTAACACTATAAGGTTTCAAACAGTTTGTTGCATTCCATACTAGAGTGATAGAATATAGTGTAAATACGTTTTTTCTGATAACTATGAAGTGAATGTATTTAAATTAAATGGTAAAATCACTGACCATCAAACATCACCATTATGAGTATAACAGAATAACTATAAATTTTGAAGAATATCCTCCATAATTTTTGTCTGAGATGTATTGAAAACGTGTGGCTCTTCAACTCTATAGACGTAAACAAAGTCTTCAAAAATCGCATGTAAAATATAAAAGGAAGCTTTCATGATGAATATCCCCAGCAAACCAGAAAAATCGTAAAATCCTTAAAACGGTTCAATGAATCCGCCAAAAAGGCTTTATCGTAACTGTGCTCATAACAGATTCATAATTTTCCATTCTGAAGCTGATTGTTTGTCATATACTGATGTCATAAATGATGTTAAGGTTATTCGTGATCTTAAAAAATTTCATTTTGAACATGATATGATGTAAATAATAACTTACAATTAATATGGAGAACATTAAAATCTTCAATGAACACAAAACATACCTATCAAATATCAACAATTTTTCCAATATTAAGTTGAGATTCGTAAAAAAACATAAAATGAATTTAATGACACATTTAATGATTGTTGAACAAATTGTCAGCACCATAATGAATGGTACAAGCGAAGTTTCGTATTTTAAAAATTGAGCGGTAAACTTAAGTATAATCAACTTGACAATTTCGAAAAACTTTCACTTGGAGAATTCAACAAAACAAATTTTCAGAGGACAAAATCAATTTAAAGTAAATAAAAATTACTTTTGATGTTATTGATTACATTCGGACAATTTCTCGATAATTTTAAAACCTCCAACTGATACTTGTGATGCACGTAACTCAGACCTCTTATGATTTTATGTTTTGAATTCACACAAAAAAGTTATTCTTTTATAATTGAAAATTTTATATACATATGAAATTTTGTCTGTTAACCTAAACATGTTTCTGGAAATGTAATAGTACCAATTTGTATCTTATACTACACTGAAGATATAAATATCAATTGATGAAACATTGAAAAATTTAGATTTTTTCATTCAAGATCTCAAATCCCAAAGAGCAAACATGTTTCATTAGAAAGAAAACCTCTAACCATTACTGAAATTTGAATGTTGGCCGAATATTCAATAAATAATATTAAAATAAAATACCTGGGTAAGAAACCGCTAGGTTACTTACTCTACGTATAAAACGTCAGTTAAAACCTAATGAATGCTCTTTATATCTTCTTCCCTAGACTGTGATGACACCTCGATTGAAAGGACTGCAATTTTAGAAGTTTTGAGTTATTCGAAATTGTTTGGAAATAATTAAACTTTTTCAAGGCAATGCGTTCACTCTGAATATTCTACCAATATAACCGAATGATATTGTTCCAATATCGATATATGTTTTGAGGCCAATATCGCCTCGAGAATATTTCGCTAATATTATTTTCGAATGTTCTAGTAAAGTTGGACCAATAACTCAAAATGTTCACATATTTTTTTTCTCGCCAATATAACTTTCAAATATTTTACTTTTCCGTTGATGAGCTTCTCAAAACTATCGTTATCTGATACACTTTTGACAATTTTCATATAAAAATTATTTACCTTAAAATGACTTACCTACCCTAATATACATATGATACTGAGAAAGATTCAGGAAATATGTAATCAGCTTCAATGTTACCATTCATTTGAATGGAATTAATGCACTTCCTATATCATCATCCTTAATAACTTCAATAACAAATAAATGCGTTCAATAATAATAGTAGTAGCCGCATTCAGCCCAGGTTTTGGATAATGAGGACTGATCGATAAAACAATAAACAATTCATTTATGACAACGAAGACATACATAAAATGTAATACTTATAATAGAACACATCTCTAAAATCAATACAGAAATGTGCTAAATGGTCAGCTGTGCCACTTTCATGAACGATTATGTCAACATTTCTCCACAAGAGTCAACACTACGTGTTCCAAAAGGCAAAATTGCTTTGATCCCTCATCAAAGGCCTCATCAAAGGACGAAGCACTAATCGTTTCGGAAATAGCTGTCGATTAATATTGCTGAAATTTTTATGTAAATTTTTTATGTTTCAGTTTTTTATAACACCTTACAGGGCGTCATAGTGTGATCGATATAGGAAATGTCGAAATTGTGCCAGTAATAAATATTTCAACCGAATTCCTTTGTTAATTCATAGATAAATATTCAAGTGAGGCAACTCAGAAGCTTTGTGTTTATTATCTACACTTATAGTCCAGTGGGAACAGCAGCAAAATCGCTCATTTCGAAGATTGATCAATATAAATTTGTTCAAACTGTTTAAAATTAGGTAGGTGGGTAAGATGTAGCCGATCGACAGGAAAAAATCGTAAGGGATATTTTGCATCATTTTCAAAACACAAACTGTTATGAACTATGAATTTTTAATAACTGAATAATGAAAAAAAGAAACCTATACGATGCGGATTTAAACTTGGAATCATTTCTGTAACACCTTGTGCATATATAATGAATATGTGTCCCCATAAAAATTAGGAACTTCAGTTTAATCAATATTCTACCATAATTTTTAAATCATAACTAATTTGAAAACTGAGAGGTTTTATTGATGCTATGAATATGGTATCCCGGACGATAGATTCGTTGTCTTCAAATGGCTGCAGCCAATTTATTATCAAGAATAAATCTATACATGATCGACATGAACTGTTTATTGGGAAACTGCGCAGTTTTTGACAAAACATATGAAATGAATGATGAGTGACTTTCAGGTGAAAAATAACATTTTACTGAAATTTCAATTTCAGCAAAAAGTAATGCTCATATGAAGAAAAGGATTTTTTCCTCGTAATTTTTTATAACCCATTTCAAAGTAGGTGAATAGACCTATGGAACATTTTCAATAACTCTGTTATAATAGGATTGAATAATAAAAGTTGAATAACATAGGAAATTGATTTTTTCGAGTTTGTAGATTTTCAGTTTTAATGAAAATGTTTGAACTTCCATTGCCAAAACTGTAACATTGTCTGCATCCAAAACAAAAACCTATGGTATGGATTCGGTAGAAGAGGTAATTTCGGAGAATATGAGATCGGCAAAGGACCTTGCACATTTAGTACGTAAAATGGTTTTCGGCTGATTTTGCTCAAATTTTGATATATTGTAGATCTTGGCGAATTTTGAGATCGATCCTATGACCAGATTTCGAGGTACCGGGTGTCAAAAATTCGATTTTCGCTATTTTGGGTATTATGTATCGATTTGATTTTTGTGCTCTAATTCGAAATTGAACTGTCTTAGAAATGAACTTAATGTATCTTAGTTGTAGCTCATGAGTCCCTCCATACAAATGAAATATAATACCTAACAAAGGTGCATTACAGGATGACAAGACAATGTTCATAGAAATAGATAAAATCAATAACATAATTGTTTTGATTTTCACTCAATCTGTCAAAATTAGAAAACAAACGGCTAGAATTTGACAATTTCTTTATAAAGTATGGGTCTTGATCAACTACATGAGGATTCATATGATTTCGTGTCCAACAGTATATAGTTTTCCTTGTACAGGGTGACGATTTGAATGCTTTCAAATGCTCCAGCTCGTGGATAAAATTATATCATTACTAATTGTCCATAACTGTTACTAGGATATGGAAGTTAAACTGACTCATGAAATAATCCTTCCTATCACCCCACCCCCCATTATAGCCAACTCCAATTAACCCGTTGATTTACAGCCAACATTCCAATACTTTAAATAGAAATCTCTACTTGTAATACTTCAATGAATCGTCACCCTGTACCTGGAAAACTATATACTGTTGGACAAGCAATCATATGAATCTTCATGTAGTTGATCAAGACCCATACTTTATAAAAAAATTATCAAATTCTAGACGTTTGTTTTCTAATTTTAACGGATTGAGTGAAAATCAAAACGATTATGGTATTGATTTTTATGTATTTCTATGAACATTTTCTTGTCATGCTGTAATGCAACACCCTTTGTTACATATTATTTTTCATTCGTATGGAGGGCCTCATGTGCTACAACTTAGATACATTGAGTTCATTTCTAAGACAGTTCAATTTCGAATTGAGCACAAAAATCAAATCGATGCATAATACCCAAAATAGCGAAAATCGAATTTTTGACACCCTGTACCTCGAAAACTGGTCATTGGATAGATCTGTGAATTGGACTACGTAATGAGGATGCCAAGATCTACAATATATCGAAATTTGGGCAAAATTAGCCAAAAGCCATTTTACGTACTAAATGTGCGGGGTCCTTTCTCATGTACCTGAGGCATATAAGATTTTCCTAGTGACCACTAATAGATAACTATGATAATAATACTCAATTATAAACACTCAAGGAAGGCACCCAAAGGCATAGCCTCTGCGGGTAGAGGGCGGCTATTATTATCAATTGCTGTGACGCTCCAGGGCGACTAACTGATGTTTTTGGTGGTGTATCCACTTTTCAGCTGTAAGAAAACCCGGAAAAACAGCAACACCATCCCTGGTGGTCAGTGCGCAAGTCAGGATTGGCATCTAAAGACACATCACATTTGCTTTACAACAAAGCATGTGGCCGCCTGAAGAAATCTATGTATCAAGAAAAAAGATTATCGCGTACTGAGGGCTCGAACTTCTGTTCCATGCGAGCCAGAAAATCCATTGGTTTACCGATCACCCTTGAACAACTATAAATTCTCGAACTTCTAAGACTTGTGTCGTTACCACATCGGGGAAAGACCATGCATTTGAATAGACATCAGATTTAATTCAAAGTTCGTAAGGGGAAGTAGTTGCTGTCCGACAGAGATATTCGCCTCAATTTCCACCTGGTGGGAATCACTTGAAAACGATTATAGATACCCAATAATCAAAACATTGTTACTTGAAACTATAGAGATTTGTTTTATCATTTAGGCAGTGGAAGTCCAAACATTTTCATTCAAACTCAAACATTGTCAAAAAATTCAGAACAGAAACATCCGGTGTGGACCCAACTTAAGAGGCACTTTCGGAGAATACGAAAAGGTTCAATTATTCCTGTCCCTCTGGAAAGTAAGATTTTCCCAATGAACACTAATATATCGCTATGAACAACTATACATTCTTGAACATCAAAGAGTTGTGTCATTCGTAAGGGAAAGTAATTGTTTTCTGATAGATATACAAGGGTAATATAACAAGACCTTGATAAATAGTCGACTATTTTTATTGCATCTAAATTTCGACTGTATTTTATAATAATATAACGAGACATTATTTTGGCATTAATAATCTGATGAGAGCCCGAGAGCGAAGCCAAAATAATGTCGAGTAAAATCAATAAATACAAGAGAAATTTAGCAGCAATAAAATAGTGGACAATTAATCAAGGTCCTGTTATATTTATGAAGATTATTTCTTGAATCCATTTCTTCATATCTGTCATATGAATGACACTGTATTGTCAGTGATTGTAGCCTCGATATCTCATCGTTTTTGATTTTTCCAAACCGATTCATTTTCAAATAATTATTCAGCTTTAACACGATTGATTCTATTTGACGTTTAATATGTATTTATTTAGAGTACTGTCAGATGCTCAGGCTCCTTGATATGAGTATCATGCTGAATAGTCGGTGACTATTGTGCATCATGTAAATAGTCGCTAATAGAGCTTGTTGATTGGTCCTGTCAAACAGGAAACAAACGTATGATTGGTTGATGACTGATATTTAATAGACGAAAGAAATAATCGCCTCAATTTCCGCCTGGTGGAAATCACATAAAAACGATTGTAGAAACAAACGATCGAAACTTCGTGACTTGTATCCATGGAGATTTGGTTTATCTTTTCGTTTTCAGACAATACTAGTCCAAACATTGTCATACAAAAGAAAATGAACTGCGCATGTCACTCCAACTGGACCATTAAGGAAATTTCGGTACCTATGTGAAAATTGTAATTGATTTATTTATGCCATATAAGATTACTTGAACATGAGGTGAACATTTCGTAATATGCTCAGTTCTACAGCGAGAACACTAAGATTCAATTCATTCGATGGGGTAATATTTTTAAGCATACAACGGCTTAGTTGACAGTACTAGGTACCCTGCATTTTGTGTGCTGTGCAAGCCTAATATAATTGGCAACATTCTTCGTTCTGCAGTGCTGGAAACTACCAAAATAGTAACAACTTATTAAATGTTCCCTAATTAAAATGAAATTTCGTACCTGTCATTGTTGTGGATTAATTTTTGAAAATTATGTTTTTAGTGAAATTTTATACAGGTTCTAGTATTCAAGAAGGTGAGATTTTATACTTACTTTAGTTCATAACTTAGCTCAAATGATGACACTGTGGTCGAAAAAATTGTAAGCATTACTTTACAAGTATTATTTTTTTGTGTAAATTGGAAGCTTTTATCTCCCTTATATTCATCAGTTAGTTGTAGAAATATTAGTTAAACAGTTGATAATCATTCATTTGACAGGGACAAGAGAATTATGATATTGTCCTTCCTACCCTAGGCACTGATGAGAGACAAAACATTAAAACATGCATGTCTGCAGGTAGACATTCCCAGCTAAATGAAGGATAATCTTCTGTTCAATTACAAGACAAGCACTTGCAATTGGGTCTTCTTGGATAAACGTTGCACAAATGTCTTTCAGGTGTAGTTCAATGTCCGTCGTGGTATTACTCAGGGAAGTGGTTATTTTCTGACAGATATATGTATTAATGTTTTCACTCGGTGGAAACTCTTAGAGAGAAGGGGAGTTCGTATTCATTTCACTATGTTGATACTCTCCGGCACAAAATTTCGAACTTGTTCAAAATATTTCTGTCTGAAGTACTGAAGATGTTAGAGTAAGTGACCATTATTTGCTAAACAGAGGTAACATAGTCTCACTGTGGAACCCAAAACATTGTTGATGTTATTGTTTGAATTGCCTTTAAAACCAGTTTTAATTGACCTTGATACACATAGAGTTTTTGATGTACGCAAAGTTAAAAGTCGGGAGGTGTCAGAGCTAGTGATCGTGGATGCCAAGCAACTGCTGAATGCGTACGTATCCATTTCATGATGAAATAAGTAATGAGTAGTGAGGGTAATAAGATTTTTTCTGAAAATCTCATGTCTTTGAAAGAAATTATGGGTGTGAGTTTTTTTTCTGCAGTAGTGAACAATTGATTTCAATTGTGATTTTTCCTTATTCGTGAGAATACAATCAATCAATTCAAAAATATAAAGTCAAACAAGAGTCATAAACATCATGGGCCGTGATGGTCGTGTGGTAAACCTAAGAAGAAAAAGTGTTCTGAACTCTAGCTCCTACTGTAAATTCTTCTGATGCTGCCATACCTCAGCCTGGCTGCAACCTGGAAGTGATGTGAAGCTGGCTACAGACGATATGGCAAGCCTTGACTAATGCCTTGTCTTTCCAATGTTAGCGAATCGTGTGTATACAAAACATACAGTGAGCACGTAAAGGTTTCAACAAATTCGTTAAAAGCTTGATATGGCCATTGGGGAAAAAAAGCACAAGCAAGTCGATTTACTTTATCGATTGTGCATTAGTTGGTCTACTAATATTTTTGATGATGTCATCACTGTTCGAGTAATGACGTCGTTATAATGTTTTTTTAATAGAATTACCATATTTCAATAACACCTTCAGAAAGAAGTCATTCTTCTTTGTATGGATGTCATATTTCGTCTCATGTTACATAACCGTATGTCCGAAAAATAAATATATTAGCATCTGGGAACGTAGTGAACCAGAACAGAGGATCTGGAAGAAGTGAAATAGAATTCACGATAGCTTGGCCACCTGAGAGGTGGGTGGGGTAAAAATACTTTACCCATTTACTGCGGAGGATATCTCCTCATTCTGCTCGCAGGTGACTATTATAGTAGGACTCAGAAGCTACTGTGCAGTTGCTTACCCAGCCCGCATCAAAGAGAGTTTCAATTCTTGATTATAACTATCACTTCCAATAGCGCCCCCTTCAATTAACTTAAAATAAATATATCTCAGATCGATTCCAATGTCTGACGCGGTAATAGCCGATGAAGTAGGAGGTTTATTTTGACATTGTGGAAATCATTCCTGTTATCATGGAAATTAAAACTGAATATTTTTTCTTTTCCTATTTATCGACTACTACCTATAGTTTTCAATACACTAACTGATCTTCAATTCAATATAATAGATGAATTGCCTTCAAATATTAAGAATAGATGTTGATACGAATATACCTTGTAGGTCTAAATAACTCACAGATTAAATACGAAGTAGTGGCTGAATTGGTAGAAAATGAGTAATCAGGTTTGGAATCCAGAAATTACAAGAAAGGACCACGCACAAACCTTATGGGAAAGGGCTTTCGGTGAATTCTTCTGATTTTTTGGTATGATGAACTTTTAAATATTCTGATCAAAAGTCTCCAAGGGCACAACGAAAAATAATGGACAGTTTTTGAGAGAAAAATTGCTCGAAGTCGGCAAAATGGGGAATTTGGTATAGTGAAACGGGAGAAATAGACCGTGTTATTTTGCAACTTCATGCCTCTTGGAAATTGTAGCAGGAGCTTTAGCAATTCTTTCATAGGTCTTGTGTTTGGCAATAATTGCAGACTGTACAGGGTGATGCGTAAAGCCATATTCCGAGGAATGATGAAATAATGTTAATAACATTACGAAAACAACAGATTGTTAGAAAATTAGTCAATGGATATGGATGTGGTTCTATAGAAGATGACTCAATTGATATATAGGGGGTAATACAGGAGACAATAATGGAAGTCAATTGTATTACAGAATACATACGAAAAAATGTGTTGCAAGATTTCCTGAAGAATAACATATCAACAAAACACCATGAAACACTTTGTTGCACGAACTGAAGGGCATTCAGTCAATGACATGAGGTTCCACCTCATTTTCATTTCGTCCCGCATCAATAATGTAGTCCAACAAGTTTGTTAATGGATACTTGACATTTGGTTCATGTCTGGCGTAACTAATGAACCAAAGAACACTTGATATATGAGCACATGTGCACAGTGTTCTGGCACCTACCCCACAAGTTCAATAATAACCTGTTGTAGGGTTATCATTTTCATTTGTTTACTGTATCCACATTTTATATTTTCTGTCGATGCGACGACGGGAAAAAACTCTCAACCACAGTAATCCGGGATATCGAAGTGAGGTATCGAAATGAAGTTCATTTGGTGCTTCCCTCTGATTGAGCCAGTCTCAATTGATATGTACCGTCAGTCAAATCTCGTAAATAGTCCAGAGTCAGCCTAGGAAAATAAGGAAAATGATGGTCCAATGGTATCCATCTTCCACGTCTCCTGAGATTTTCTTCCTTTATTATGTCCTGTACCCTATTTATCTGGCGAGATCTTTCCAGAATAGGTTAGGCTAATTCTGCATCTGCTCCTCTCATTTCAATCACTGGGTGGTATTTGTTAATAATTGCTCCACCAATAAGAAGAAAGTCTCTTAAATGACAAACATGACGGGTTGATATTGTGGTCGAAAAAAACTTGAAGATTGATTTCAAGTGTCCATTGCGCGCTTCAATTATCCACCGGGTTTTGGTCACGAGGTGAGAGGCATTAGCATCTTCAGTAGTAGATTGTTGTTCATGCTGTCCACTGTAGGGCATTTTATGTACAACACCTAATTCTTGCAGAAGAGGAATGGAGTCTCTATAACCACGATTGACAACAAAAATGTCATCCTCAACAAACCAGTTTCTTATACCTTTAATATCTCGCTGAAAATCATTTCGCAAAGTTGACGCCTCGTTGTTTCTGGGGTCGGAGAAGTAAGGTCCTTGAATTGACGAAATATAACCGTTGGGGGCAATAATTAATGTTGGCTTCAATAAATGGAAATTTTTGTGTTTACAGTACTTCCCAATACGTCCCATCTATGTATGCAATGGCTTTACGTTGTTCAGGATTATATAATATATTTGTGAACTCATTTACATGGCGTTGAATGTATTGTTCCCGAGTGATATAACCGAAACCAATATTTTCTGGGACGAATCATTGTGCAAGTTATCTCACATTTGAAATTGCCATACTTGTGCAGTGCCGTGAAAGATATTCGAAAATTACTTTCAAAAAGTCGTCGGAGAGCCCTTTCAGTTTTGCACAAAAAGCAAGGAGATCTTTTTTATAAATATATCTGTTTACAACTTCTACTGGTACTGGAATCGCAGTAGGTATAGATATTGCGGAACTGATCCTTATTCATTGGAACCATCGATTTGAATTCTTCATCTGTGAATCTCTCTTCATCCTGGTAATCCCATTATGGCAATTTCTGTACATTCCGAAGTTCTTGTTAGAAACCCACCAAATTCCTGTTTTTCATTCTATATTATCGAAAATTGAACTGCATCCCAAGAAAAAACCGTTTTTATCCAAGTGATGTACGCAAGACCTAGCATTATCTCTGATATAAATGTTTTGCAAAACAAAAACATTGACTCGGCACTTCAGAGTTAACCGATTCAGGTTGAGTCTAGCATTACATACTACGCACGATTCGCTCGAAGTTTGTTTCAAAACATTCAGCTTCAGAAACGTACAGTCGTCTTACAAAGCAGTTATCTCTTCCATTACTACCCTATTACAGTTGAGGCATATTCTTATAAAGTTGTCAATGGGAATATCTGGTAGTCCTTATTCTTCCCTTTGTTGAATAGCAATCATCCGTTTTTCTTCTTTGTTCACCCTATCTAATTTTGCTATTCGTTGTATATGGAAAATATTGTTGCATATGAAACAATATCTTTGATTTTGTATAAAAGCCATCAGAGAGGTATGAAATATCAGATAAACAGGCAAATGAGTCAAACTTTAGAAAAATCTTTCATTTACCATGAAATACGTTACATGAGATAGACATTACTAATGATATGTCATCATGACAACCAATAGACAACTGGTAACTTGATCAAAAAAACATGATACCGGTTGAAATATTAGTTCAGTAGCGGATGAATTAGATAAAACTATGTGACAATATATGAATGCGATTATAGAATGATTGGTTCAATCATATGATGAATAAAAATTAATGTAGGATTACCTATGTCAAATACATTATTACGTAAAGGAATGATAGGATGATTGAAAGAATGAGAATAATGAAACATTGCTTATTTTTAACAGGTTCAAGGTTTAATTTCCTCAAACGCTATTTTTCCGACTTTGAGCCATTTTTTTAGAAGATTGTCCATTATTTTCCGTTGTGTCTATCGAAACATTCGATCAGGGCGGAGAAAAGTGGTTTCAACAAGGTTATTCTTCAATAAATGTTGCGGAACGTTTTTTCCTACATATTTATAGTGTTGTAACATGTAACCTTATCAATATGCCCATTGTTTTCTACTTTTATTATTGTTTCCTGTATTACCCCCTATATACAGGGTGGGGCAATAGTGCGTCAGAGTCCGATTGCATGAGATCTAAGATAGTTAGGACGATAATTCAAAAACCAAATATAACTAGAGACCTGTGTCTACATCTAGATATTATTGTCAGATATACAGGGTGAACCAAGGAAAATCTACAGGGTCAATTGCATTTTTTTCAAATGAAATGCTATGTACTTCAATCCATTTTTTCAAACATTTTAGTGGTCTCCATTCACACCTCCAATATCCTTTACTATCTCCCAACCACTTGGGCGTTATAATTTTTTTTTGTCAAAATAATGCTATCTGCAGATGCATACCGAAAAAACCACAGTTCTCAAGATTATGGAATGCAGGAGGTCATGATTATAATCCTACTCGTCAGACATATGAGTGATATTTCTGAATCATTATCATTCCCAAAAATTATACAGGATGACTGGAAATGATTTTTCAATTCAGAAGTTTTTCAATTAAATTTTCTCGAGTTCTTCGAATGGAACACTCCGTATATTTTTCGACCATGTGATATAGGATTGAGAGGCGAATATTTTTTGTATGTACATCCCTGGGGATATTCCTAGCCGTTTTCGAGTTATCCACTCGGACAATTTTTAGTAGCTCATTTTTACTGATACCTCTTATATGGATGATGGAAACACATCGTTTCAATTATTTTAACGAATCCCAACTTCTTTTATCCTCCAACTTTTTTTCGTGTGTTTGATTCTTTATTTGGAATTATTTTCATTTGCTATTGTGTGCTATTAATTGAACAACATTTATCGTGGGTACATACATTCTGACAGAGGAGGGAAATAATCACTTACAATCTCCCAAGTGCTTGAATTATTGCCGGAAATTTTTCGAGTACATGAATTAAAAAAAAAAAAAAACTTCAGGCAATTTATTCAAGCACGCGGGGGGTTCGGTAAGAAAATTTCACACCAAGAAATGAACATCATTCAACAATTCATAAGAAATAACTGACGATGGTTTCACCTGAACTATTTATATACTGCCACTGAAATATTGATATGTAAAACACTTAACAAAAATTTTCATCAATAAATGTGTTTAAAGTGTAACACCTGCAGTGTTGAGAGCGGTGGAAAACCCATTCCGTAGGCGGGTAGAAATGTGTGTTAACCAAAATGTGCAACATGTGGAGCACTCATTATAATTTGTTCATTTCGTTTTTTCATGTTTTTGTTTCAATGTTTCAATCAAGTGTATATAAAAGAAGTTGGAATTCGTTAAAATAATTGAACTAATGTGTTTCCATAACCTTTATAAGAGGTGTCAGTAAAAATGAGAAACTGAAAGTTGTCCAAGTGAATAACTAGAAAACGGCTAGGAATAGCCACAGGGGTGTACATACAAAAAACACTCGCATATCAATCCTACATCACATGGTAGAAAAATATACGGGGTGTTCCATTTGAAAAAATCGAGAAAATTAAAATAAAAACTTCCAAATTGAAATATCATTTTCTGCCACCCTGTATGATTTTTGGAAATGATAATGATTCAAAAAGATCACTGATCTGTCTGACGAATAGCATTATCATTATATCCTCCTGCATTCCATTATCTTGAGAACAGTGATTTTTTTGGTAAGGTTCTGCAGATATCATTATTTTAACAAAAAAAGTATAACTCCCAAGTGGTTGGGAGATAGTAAATGATATTGGATGGATGTATGAAGACCACTATAATGCTTGAAAAAATGGATTGAAATACGTGGCATTCCATTAAAAAAAAAATGCACTTCATATTTTCCTTTTTTCATCCTGTATATAAGACAATAATTTTTGGATGTAGACAATGATGTAGAGTTTACACTGGTTTTTGTATTACCTGCCTGGCTACCATAGAACTCGAGCAATCAGACTCTGACGCACTATTGCCCCACCCTGTATATCAATTGAGTCATCTTCTATAGAACCATATCCATATCCATTGACTAATTTTCTCACAATCAGTTGTTTTCGTAATGTTATAAACATTATTTTATCATTCCTCGGAATATGGCTTTATGCATCACCCAGTATAGTCTGCAATTATTGACAAACGGTGCTGTGATAAAAGAATTGCTAAAGTGCATGCTACAATTTCCAACAGGTATGAAGTTGCAAAGTAACACGGTCTATTTCTCCCGTTTTACTATACCAAATTCCCCATTCTTCCGACTTTGAGCCATTTTTTTTTTTTCAAAAACTATCCATTATTTTTCGTTGTGCCCATGTATACTTTTGATTAAGATATTGAAAAGTTCATCATATCAAAAAATCAGAAGAATGTACCTAAAGCCATTTCCCATAAGGTTTGTGCATGGTCCCTTACTGGAAATAGTACAATGACGCATTCGATTATTTCAATTGTCAAAAAATAAGTGAAGCCAATGTTGTTGCTGTGAATTGTAGATTAATGACCCGTTTCTACCATAATGTTGGCATTTTAAACAACTCCTTGATTAATTGAGTAAGCTGATATTTGTTAAACGTTGAAAGTAATTGGACACCGATATTGATCGAGTCGACCATCGAAAACTTTTATTTTATTCATCGGACATTGAAACAATTTCTTAGCAATAAATTTCAATCTTCATTAATGATATTGAAGACAAAATTTTTATTCTTATTATTATTTGAATTGAAAATAGAAATCAACCTCCGGAACACTGACTGGACATTTTTTATAAATTGACACTTTTTGTTGCTTTCAATGCATACTCCAAGGAATAACTCAAAATTCACTTAGAATCTAGCAGTGATGAGTAGGTAAATCAAATCAGAAATGAGCAACATTTCGAAATAAGAGAAAATTTACAGGTTTTATCGGAGAAAATGCTGTTGTCTGTCTCAGTAATATGATATTCATATTTGACAATTTCTCCAATTGAACTAAATCGATGTTTCAACTTTATTTTTTCTATGGCAATCTTACACACAGTACAGCTTTTAATAGTCCCCCCTCTAGTTAACTTTTGAATAGTTTGACGTACAAACTTATAAAAAAATGTTTGGAGGGTATAACCAATAGTACGTTTAGGAATAAAACACATTGTATTTGCTTCATAGATGGCGCGAGAGGGCACATCAACTAAAAAAAAATAAAAACAATAGGGTGTCAAGTGTTACGGAACTCGAAAAAATGTTGATGGTTGGAAAGATAATTGAATTATCTTTTCAACGATGTGACACATGACCCCCCCCTGTGCCATTTATAATATTTTTGTTGATATGCCCCCCCGTGCCATCTATCGAGCAATCACAATGTGATATATTTCAAAAAGTAGTATCGGTGTTACCGCCCAAACGATTTTTTTATGTTTGTATGACTATTAAAAGCCACACTGTATATAACTGAAAGCCCCGAATCAAAATAATAGTACAATTTTGTTCTCGAAAGTATACCTACATTTCAGATTAGAATATTTCTAATGATAATGAAGAAATCGAAAATGCAAACATATGCTGGATGTTTTTTTTTTTTAATTTATTTAGGCGGATGAGAAAACAATTTATAAAAAATGGTATGTTTAACCGCTGTAACTGACACTACTAAAGCTGTTCAAAAAATTGTCATTTCCGTTAACCAGCTGTCGTCCCCCATACGAAAGACAGTCCTCAGAAGACGAAACTTGTGCGAGCCAAGGATTAACAAGGTCTTGCCTTTTAACGTGCGATACCTAGCCAGTGACCATGCTGGGAATCGAACCCACGCCCCTATGTGATTGCGACGCAAACACTCTACCATCACGACCACTACGACCCATGATACCAATTCACAGTATATCGATGAAAACAGTTCCAAGGTTACTGGAGTTTCAATGTTTTTGCTGCGATGAAAGATGACGGTGTGCTCGTGGTAAATTTTTTTGATAAAAATTTGAAGAGTATGCTCATTGGAGAACAGGGGGTATTAAAAAAAAAAATACGTTAACTTTAGGCCACGGATATCTCGAAATTCTAGAAATATATTTACATTCATTAAACTGAATCAGCCATGGTATTAACACGACGAAGCACCACCTCATAATATTGCTTCTGTGAATAACATTACAGACAATCATTTTGAAAATGGTTGCTTACTCGTTCACCTGATATCACTTCATCACACTTTTTTATTTGGGGTCATATAAGAAATATTGTCAATGAGCGCCGCTAACAGCAAAAGAAGATTGCCAGGCGGGAGTTATAAATTCCCCAAAAGAAATTCAGATTGCCACACATGCCGGATTTTTAGAATTCATAAATATTTGGAAGTTGGGGGAAACCATTAAAAATTTTAATATAGCCTTTTAAATTTTTTGTTTGTTCTCATGAGTGTGCTTTGGTCTATAAGGAAATTGCGGAGGAAAGGTTTCATAAACTCTTTCAATAACCGTGTCAAATTCTTCTGATTAACAAATTGATGTTCATTTTTGAATTATAAACAAAAAAAGATTGCCAGAATAGAGTTAGGAAATCTCCGCAAGGAATTCATGCTGCCACGCATGCCGGATTTTTAGGTAGAATTTATAGATGTTTGGTAGATGGGGGCAGCCAGTTCAAATATTTATTATAGTCCGTTCAACTCCTTATTTGTATCTGTATGAGTTTCACAATTTTCAATTGAAAAGTTTATTTTATTCTTTTTAGCGCATTTAAATATCAGATTGTTTTTAACAATTTTTTTTGTTTGAATTTTTTGTTTTTTAACTTTTTAGTTAACGCTGGAAAAGTTTCTAAAGCTGTCCATCTCATTCAACGCATCATTATTGCAAGGTTGTTTGCCTGTTAATTTTGAACAGCTCTCCAATAAGATCTTCCAACGATTTACCCTACTTGGGGCCACGTATATTTGACCAGCAGCGAAGAGCTTTCAGCCTAAGTAACAACGGCATGGTCGACAGTACAACCCTGCATTTTGTGTCCTGTGCAAGCCCAACATACAGGGTGACCCAGGGTTGAACCGCCAAACGTTCAGTATCGTTTTTTTGGGTGAAAATAAGATTTATTCTTCATACAAGCATGTGGCAAAACTTGATTCGTTCTCAAGATACAGAGTATCAAAGTAAAATTTCCAGGTACATTAAAATAAGCCTCCCATCACCGCAAATAAACATGCTGAGTCTTATCAGAATCAACCAAAAGGTTTTTGAGTAATGAATAAAAAACTGATTCTTTATGAAAACTTTGACACTCTGTATCTCGAAAACAAAGCAAGTTTGGTCATGAGCTTATATGAAGAAAATATCTTATTTCAGCTGAAAAATCGATACTGAACGTTCGGTGGTTTAACCCTGGGTCACCCTGTATATACTTGGCAATATTCTTCATTTTGCAGTACAGTGACTATATTTTGCTGTAAGTTGTACAGTCTTGGGTTGAATGAGATAAACACCGTCTTAATCGAAGTCTATATGGACGGATGATATGTCAGTATCATACATTTGTATTCTCTGTAACCAGGGCCATATGATTTCTATAATATGTCCAATGGCTCCATTCACCCGACCTTTGGACACATCTATATTTTAACGCAACGTCACCTTGGCTCCAGCGAATATTTTTAGCTCCTTAGGTAGCCTCTCCAAAAACCAGTACACCAACATTAGAGCAACGGAGTTTATGATCACCATCTTATTTTTTTTCTCGCATTCTTATTGTGAGCAAGTCCTCTCATTTGATATCCATATTGTGATGTGATGACGTCACTTCATTCTTCGAATTGCCTATTCTCAGCAAACCCTTTCATTTGGTACCCAGATTGCAGGAGTGCATTAAAAATAACTAGTCCGCCATCTTGCTTATTTCGCCATGTTGGATTTAGGATGACGTCACACACCTAACCATGCATTGTCATCCAAACTATACGTGTATACGAAATTTCAGCTCAATCGGTTGAAGATATCTGCTTCAAAATTGACTTGCAAGATTCCACTCGAACAAACAAAGTTTCATACGTTGCAAGTTGAATAAAAGCTTGTAACAAAACTCTTGTCTGATTAGGCACTAACTGCATTTATATTTTATAGATTATAGTTAATTAATTTGGTTATTTTTAATTTTATCATATTATTTATTTGCATGTTTATATTATTTATCTATAAGTAATAAACAGGGCTATTAAAATTCGAGTCTGCCTGGAAATTTCGATAACGGTGAGAAATTGAGGGGTGGTTCAATGGGAACAAGTAGCGTTTTCCAGAGGTCAACTATATGTATCAAAAAAATCTCATCAAGCTTCTTCAGTTCTGGTATTATACAGGAGAAATCGAAAATATCGAAATTCTTCCTCTGCCTATATCTTTTCGACAATTTTTCAAAACCCTACTTTTCCATTACAACTTTCATTAGATTTACAAATAAGCACCATAAACTTCCTATTGTAAAATGCGGATCTGCATTTTTTTTTAATGTTCAGTAGGAGTCATGTTTTATATTGGCATATTATTTTCATCTGAACTACAGATTCTTCTGGAAGTTCTGAACTATAACCAGTAAAATTAAAAACATATTTCAATTCTTTTGAAAAATGTCGACTTGACAATAATGATTCACTTGTATTCTCTGACATTTCTCAATTACAGCTGTATGAAATTTAGAAAAAATATATATTTTACTTTTAATGGTTCACAATCACTAAAACTCTCTGTAGTTCTCATGAGAATACATCGCCAATATGAAACATAACTCGTATGCATTGAAAAAAATCAATAAAAGTACAGGCCCGTATTTAAAAATTATAAGTTGGGGGTGGCCCAATTCGTACGATACTTTAAATATGTTTATTCAAATCTTACTCTGGTAAAATGCCAATAGTCTGAAAAAATCTTTACAAAATGAAAAGATATACGCTAAAAAATAATTTCGAAACTTTCGATTATTCCTGTACCTGTTTCACCAGAACTAAAGAAGCAAGATCGGATTTTTTTTGTTTCACTCAATTGACTTATGCAATGCGCAACTTCGTCCCTAACCATCTTTTGCCGTTACCGAAATCGCAATGCATAGACTTGAATTTGAATACCTTTCATATACAGAGTTGGTCAAAAGTATAGACCCTCTTATTTTTCTCAGTTAATATAAGAGTTAATGAAAAAAATTTCTCATAGAAGTAAAACGGTATTTCACTTTACATCTTTTTCGAATTGAACATTTTTTGTTGTGCTATCGGTAGCAATTTTTTTAATGGAACCATATGTCCTGTTTGATATCGTTAGAAATCTTGATATTTCTTTTAATTTTAGTGTAAACAGTTTTTCCTCTAACCAATTTCAGTTTTTCCACTTTTGTTCTTCAACTGCTGGTGTATGAGATTGAATAGGTACTAAAATTTTCACGGCCAATGAAATCACAAAAAAATTGTAATATTCTGAACTATTGAAATGAATAAAAATAATAAAATAATATTAACAATCATTTCTGTATTTCTGTTTTTTTCTCCGTTGACCTTATATTCAGGAAAAAATCAGAATAATGGCAGATGAATTATTTTGAAACAAATTTTTTAGTGGAATTTTTCAATATGATAATAACTATTATTATTTTTCGAAAAATGAGCATGTTTGAAAGTTTTACTAACGTACGCATCTATCCGATTCAAATTGTCATATGAATATCTGTCTGGCTTCATTACCCAACTGAGTACAGTTTTTAATAAAGCAAGCAATATGTAAGGGAATCACAGAGCTAAACACAAAAAAGTTGAAATAATATCAGTACCTACTACTGATATGAGAAAAAAACAACAATTTTGGATTCGCAGAAGGGTTGTTGAGTGAAATATCGTTTAACTTTTATATGCACTTTCTTCCAATTATATTAACAGAGAAAAATATGAGGGCCGATACATTTGACTAAATCTGTGTATACTTTTCTTAAATCTCTAGTTGCCTCATACATACAGAAGTAAGTAGGTATATACTGCAGCAATGCAGAGGTTCTCTTCAGTTCATAAGGACATCTGCATGCTTTTGTCCAGTCTTAAAATAAAATATTACTTTATCTGCAACTTCGTGACCAATTGGCACACTCTAAATTACATTCGGTATATGAATATGTCATTTTAAGGTACTACTACCTGCAATGATGGATCTACTACACATGTTGACCCATAACAGAGCCCGACAAGGCACTGTTCGATTTTCATTCAAACATTAGATTCACTTCACTCTGTAATGATCTAAATGAAATTACTCTCACATTTCCTGATATTCATAATTGAAGTATTTTATAATATTGAGCGTAATATTTGGGAATCTTCTCTGTTCACGAACAGTTTCTAAAGAATCAATAAGAATGGACTAACGGAATTAATTTCTACGCCACTGACATCATGGTATATTCTGATGCTATGCAACAAGGTATAATATTTTAAGAGTATTAAGAACCATATTATTATGGAGCTTTACGATGATTTTTGGAGGCCATATCCCAATTCTCTCTTTGGAGGGATTTGGAAACCATCTTTTCGCAGAATCAAGATCCATTTAATTCTACAGATTCGTTGCTTTTTAGCATAGATATTCCTGGGACTCACTATTCTTATGAAGTGCTATCTGTTACGGAAAGATATTGGCAAGATTTCATTCAATCTATGAAAAATTTGATAGGAACTATAGATAGCAAGTATTTTTTGTACGATATTGATATCTTTGAAGTTAAATAATGGTTGGAATTTCAAGGAATAACATGCATTTTTCACGAAGCCATTTCGATAAATAATCACTACTCACCTATATTTTATTTCCGCAGTTTCACGCCTGTGCCCAATAAATATTGAATGAAAATGGATGGAGGCGTCCGGACGCGTCTGCCCTTAGCGACGGCGCTACCTGAACTGGCTAGAGCCCTGATTTCAAGAACGCGTGCGCAGTTCCGCATTGTTTATTATTTCATTTCTTTCGCATGTCAAATGAACCTGTTTGTGTTTTCATGTGCGGTTTATTCTATTTTTTCTCCGAATGTTTGAGAACAATTATGACTCTCTGAATACGGAAGGATTGTAAGAAATTTCTCACCAGAGGCGGGCGGACTATTTGTTTTTTGTCTTGTTCCAGAAGTACTCTCGAATATGTTCACTGCCACGTTGAAATATGAACGGTTTTTCGATCGACCAGAATATAATGAAGCTATGAATATTGAGTATTTGGAATAATTAATGGTCCATATTATTGAAACGTTATTTTTTACTCCAAAAACGAATTTAATTCTTTTTTGGATGAAATCAGATGAAGAAAATATTTGAGTTCTCATTACTAAAATCATTATCAACTCAACAGGTTTTATTTCGTTTGAAGATGAATGTTTTCATACAAAACACAAGCAATTCACGTGTAATTTGTAACGATTTTATCACTATGGATCGCATTCAATACTGAAATACAGAGGGCTGGGAAAGTCTAGGAACTGAGTTGAAATGATTTGATTGATGGTTATTGATATACATGCAAGCAATGCTCTAAGTTTTTGGGATAATGTGCACACTTGTGTGTTTGCAGTAAAAATACCCTTAAATATTTCAATAATTTTTTATTTTATTTATCTATTTGCAAACTCTGGAACTAACTATATCTTCCACTGATATTATATTCAATAAATCGGTATTTGTTAAAGGCTTCAAAAAAAGTGAATCCCTAAGGTAATTCTGGTTTGCAGTAGATTGTTTGAAAGTCTAATTTTATCTGCCATAACAACATTTTTAATTTGTCAATTTTGACATATGGAAACGATTAGCAACTAAGGGTATTCATATCTTCATTTGAAAGGTCGATTAAGAATGTCATCATTGATAATGCTTGTCTCACCCTGTGCCCAACAATACTTTTTATTAAAAACCAGTCTGAAGTTATTGTCTTGTGGATCAGCAATATTTGTCGCGAAAAACGTTTTTATTTAAGATGGTTAAATGAGAACAATGCTACATCAAAGAAATGGACACTTTTCAACCTCTACACCCTGTATCACGAGTCATAGGTGGCCCAAAACGATTTTGATCATATTCTACGATATACGAAAAGTTCATGAAAATCAACAGGTGACAATTTTTCCATAAGTCAGCTGCCTGGTCTCCAGAAAAGGGTCCGAACAATCTCCCATTTTGAACTGTGCACAAATTGAGTCAATTGAAAATTTTTTTTTCAAACTTCAAAACGTTGATATTGTAACAGAGCGAAAAACTTGTTCAATTCTGTACTTCAAGTTTTCTGATGTTGTTTTCTCGCGGTACACCCAAATACTAATAATTCAAGTGAATGAGGTCTTAAGACCATGCTGCCCCTCTAGAACTGTTTTGTTTACGATTCCCTTGTTCTTATACGAGATTCTCAACAGGTCATGACATCACTGCTAATTTTTGTTCTTTTTCTCTCCCGTTTTTTTTCTTCTCGTTCTCAACCGTTACTATTTCATCAAACTCCCCGTACAATAATTCTCGGATCATCCTTTCCTCGAACTACTATAATATCTAACAGGAATGTTGATGATTTTATCAATTATTATCAAATCACCCTTCGAACATATGAATATTATAGAAATTCTCAAAAAATTTGATATTCAATTGTCGAGGCGAATTGATAGTTTATACCAGATATTCTTTTGCTCTAAAATTAAATTATTCACTGGCAAAATAATAAACGTGATCTACATTTTGGGGAAAATACAGTTTATTTAGTGACGGGTTCAAATTCAGAATTAATAGATACAATTGCCGCTCTCGACAGAAAATCCCTATTTGGTCGGAGAAGTTGATAATCAAAACAGATGATCAATGAATATTTGGAGAGACCGTAATTGGAGAAGAGGTCGTAGAACTACATTTTTTGGATAGCACGTTGAATGAAGAAATTTACCGAAATATTCTTCAAGATGATTCACCAAATTTCTTTGGAGCATGTACCACTTGACACCAGACTCAACCAATATCTCTCCACAATCACGAATGGATATGAAGGTTTCTGAACAGGTATTCCCAGACTTCAGACTTCTAGATTTCCATTTCTGTTGATATGTTGATGAAGTGGTGTACGGTAAGAAGCAACGACACCAGAAGACATAAGGAATTTATTTGAAGTATTCTTTCCATCACATCATCAACTTGATTTGAAGTTCAAAGAATAGTTGTAGGAAGACCAACTTTGTGCAAAGCTTAAAATGGAAGATCTGCTGTGAATTCACACGTTTACAAATTATTTAAATCAATTTTGTTACCTCCTTCGTAACGCAATGTTATTGATCTTATGACTTTTTCATATTTCTTTAAGAATTAGATATATTTTATATGAAAATCATGTCGACAAATTTTACATTTCTGCAAGGTCATGATGTGGACTATTCCAGTAATGCCTCTTTACTGGGTGTTCCTATTGAAAAAACTGAGAGAGACGTGTTTGGTGGGTTATTTGACACTCTATAGTAAGAGCACCATTTGGTAATATTATGATATTTGGTGTTGATGACCCATTTTGTTATATAGATCCCACCGTATAACTTCCGAACCACCTGATATAAATCCATATAAGCCTATATTTCTGAAAAACACTCTTTCAAAATGATAGCAAAATTAAATAGGGTGTTCCGTTTGAAAAACATCTTTGATAAGTCACACATTCACGTTGGTATTTACATTTGGAAATAGTTATAATTGCTCTCAACAACTTTTATTTCAAGACATTTTTTCCTTATCTCAAATAGGAAAGCAGCTATTTTCTACACACACAACGTTATTATTTAACGTGCTAGGAATCGCACGCTAAAAGGTTGGTTTGAAATGCGAATTTGCCATTTGTTGATGCACAGTATCAAATTTCGCTATAAATTCATAAGTAAAATGTGCAAACAGCAGAAGATCAAAGAAGCAA
Organism: Chrysolina americana; assembly: GCA_958502065.1. NCBI lineage: Eukaryota > Metazoa > Arthropoda > Insecta > Coleoptera > Chrysomelidae > Chrysolina > Chrysolina americana. The sequence continues at coordinate 20,866,666 of OY293421.1, read as the reverse complement.
TAGACTGATGCAAACTTTCGAAATCTCTCAATTTTCATCAGGTCACCCAATGTGTTCAGTTGGTTTATCACATTTAAAGTGTATGTTCATTGTTTGCCATACATTCTCTTTCATCCCCTTCCTCTTCCTATAGTCACTGACTTCTACTGATATTTGAACCAATTTAGCGAACATATTCAGAATTAATTCAATAATAGGTGACTGAGATGTTGAAATTTTGTCATACAAATGCTTGATCACTAGTTTCTGATTTTACTAACTTCACTGATATATATCTCCTGATAAATTCGATATAATAACCATTGAGTGAGACTTGGCTCAAGCCTGTTATAACTAACGATATGATTGATTTTCCGGAATATCGCCTCTTTCGTAAAGATAAGACATCAAAGCTAGGAGGGTGTGTTACGATCTACTAGGGAGACTAACTGAAAGCTAAAATCACAATAAGTTCATATTCAGTTGACTGTGAATGACTGTGAGCATATTTAACTTGAATAAGCATAAAATTGTGAATTTTTTTCTTTTATAGATCACCTCCGCAGATCAATTTGAAAGTATTTTGAACTAAATCTCTCCTGGATATGATTTGGTATATTATTGGTGGTGGCGATATATACCTACACTGATTTTTTTGAGAAAGAATTACCTGTAGTGAATAAAATGACATATTTGGAATATACTCTCTCAAACATTGTATTGAAGAGCCCAAAATATACTCGTCCATCTCGGCCACAGTTTAAATTGTTTAAAAAATTGTTGTTTCAAAATTGTTTTTTCCGTTAACCAGCTGTTGTCCTCTTATGAACGACAGCCCTCAGAAGTAGAAACTTGTGCAAGCCAAGGATTAACGAGGTTTTACCTTTAAACGTGCGATTCCTAGTTGCTTGATATCATTAGATTTAAATATTGCTAAAAATTATAAAGATCGTTCCAAACTGTCGGAACATGGTTGGATGCCGGATATTTTTAACAAAATTGATTTTACCTTTCGTTCGTCACTCAGTACTTTCATAGACTTCAGAAGGTTCGATCATTATTTATTCAATTTAGATTCAAATGATACCGATTTCACAGTAATTTTTGAAGTGAATTTGATATTCCGTAAAGTAAAATATTTCAATGAAGTATTACTGTAGTTCTTCATCGTTCTTCATCTATCGAACTCCTGCCTGGATCGTCGGAATTATTGAAAGGAAACCATCCTGGTTAACTCATACTCTTAAGCTAATGATGAAACTCCGCGTAAATTCAAACCAACAAAATACTCAGGAGACTGACAACAGTACCAAATACTCTAAAAACCTATTTTCACGAATTACTAAGATTTGCAGAGAAAAACCTTCAAAAGCAGAGCTTATGCAAGCAAAGGAGATCTGTAAAAGTGGATTACGAACCACTTTAGCTCAGTGGCAGGCGGTGGGAATTGAACTCGAGTTTGAGAGGCAAACGCTCGAAACACCACATCCAATTCACACCATTAACAGTAAATTAAAAAAGAAAGAAAATTATAATAATTTTGAAGAAACTATTTTAAAAATATTTGGGAAGAAGAAGAGAAAAGTCTAGTTATCACCTCCGAAGCTAAAACCCCTCATTTAAATAATTCTAATTAACTAAATACATACTCTTTTCATGTATCTTTCCACGGATACTAGACGCGACGAAAAAACCAGCAGACTTTGTTTGAGAAATTTCGAACTACATTTCCACCTACTAATGAGGACGAAGTCTATGCGATTATGTTGTCAAACGCCTTAGGAGTTGATACAGTTAACATGAAAATTATACCTGCTGTCCAGTTGTTATTCCCGTTATTACTTACCTCTACAATTTCTGCCTCACAAATAATATCCCAATGATCCCAATGATCATTATCTGTACCATCTCGAGAAGTCTTGATGAAATAATAGACAAAAAAATTAGAGATTTCGCTGATACCAATAAAATTTATCCCACTCATCAATTTGGGTTTCGCCAAGGCTTGAGTTACGCCACAGCCTTTGCAAAAATCACAATGACCTTTGTGATGCCGCAGACATATATATACTCATCCTGATCGACTACTCGAAAGCCTTCCCCTGGGCCAGTCATCCATTGCTACTAGCATGTGGGAGTTTCTGAAGCAGCCTGTAAAGTCATGAATAACTAACTGAGTAATAGAGCCCAGGAGGTGATTATAGTTAGAGAATCATCTTTCTTATAACATGTGGGGTACCGCAAGGATCCGTTCTTGGCCTTACTCTTCATATTATACGCTTCTTAAATTCATAAGAGTATCGTGAACCCACCATCACATTTTCATACAGAAAACACGTTTATTACATTATCCAGAAAGCATCCTTCTCTCTAAAGATGATCTAATTCAACAAAACTATGCTTGACACGAAATGTGAAATATCTCTGTGATACCCTTACATTATCCAAGTTTTGATGTTGATTGTTGATATAGCCCTGGGGGATATCATGCCATCGGCCCCTTTAGCATCGGTGATTGGTGCCTCTGTTGCCTCTGTTTCCTCGGTGGTTGATGTAGGTTGCGCGGTAGGCTAAGCCGTCAGTATTTCTTACTCCACGGGTTAGACCTTGAACTCCCAGATGGTGAATTCAAAAGATCAGGAATAGTACGATATCACTACGATGACAATTGCCTAGGCAAATTTTTGGAAAGGTTGATGAATGTGGAGGTTCAGTCAAAATACAGGAGGGCATGGTTTCGATATAACGGACCGAGTATATCAAAAGGACATGACAGTTGAGAAGGGTTTTACTAAGAAACTGGTTGAAGGTTGGATTGAAACATATCGAGTCATGGAAATAAAGGAATCCGTGAGGTGAAAAATCAGGAAATAGGGGGGTCGAGAGGAACAGAAGGTTAATGTGAACAGACTGAAGCCGTTTGTTGCAAGAACTAAGGAGAACCCTCAATTAGTGGAAGAGACCAGAAGAAGAGTGAAATAACAAGTGGGGTCAACCGATAAAGGCGAATCTGGAAAAGATGCTGAAGAGCTCATGCCTTATATCGAGATACCAATACTAGAAAGTGACAGTGAGAAAAGCCAAGGAACGAAAAGAGAGGAACAATCTAACAGTGAAGAAACAGCGAGGCCAGTGCGGCTATATCAGCCCTCATTTCACCGTATCGTTCAATGTACTGGAATAATTAGGTAAGAAAATGCATTAGGAGGGGTGACTATATAAAGATAATTTTTGTGGTGGCTAGGTAACCCTGTAAAATATGGTAGGGAAATATATTTTTTCAGTTGAGTAGACTGGACCAGGTATTTTATACCGCAGCACAGCCTTTTCGTGAAGATAGGTTGATACGAAAGCCGTAGCACCGCCTACATCTTACCATCATTTGAGGAAAATCTTTTGTTCCTCAACGGCTTCCAGTGTAGCTCATAAGCATTTTGTGTGCGCATCACTCCCAGTAGATACAACAAATCCAGGATAAACTTTTAATCTATGCTGCTGTATTAAATGTTTCCTTTCATTTCTGGGTGACTACTCCCCTTATCTGAGCAGATTGACTGCAGGTGTGGTGTCTGAAACTTTTGGAATTATACGCATCTGCATGAATTTCCCGAAGTTGTAAAGGTCGGGGTGATTACTGCTTCATCTGCGTGAAAATGATTTTGTTATAGCCATTGCTATTTCGGTCACAGACCACCCCTCCCATTTTCTTCAGTATTTTTTCTAGCAATTTCTGTGACAGGATAACACGTCTTCTGAGTTTTTGTTGTTTTGCTCAGAATGAGCACCGATGTAACCAACTGCCTTCTCTATGCTTATCTTGAAGGCGCGAATCCCCATATCGATTTCAATGTCATAAACGATTCATTTGGTCTCAGACCCTCTCATATAAATACGATAACAGGAACTTCAAGTTTGGAATGGTTCGAATCTCATTTGAGTAACCGCAGTCGAATGGTACGCAGCAACACATAATCCAGTATATTGGATATCGAATTCGGAGTTCCTCAAGACTCACTATTGGGGCCGATACTGCTCCTTCTCTTTATTAATGACATCATAAAATTGAATATAATAATCAAGCAATGGTGCAACCCCAATTCACTAATACTAAAGGATCCCACACAAAAATATATGAGCATGTGTCGTAAGAAAAATAAGTAAGTTTTAATGATTTTGTCTTGACTTCCTCTCCTTCCCCTCCTCTGTATTTTTTCCTCTCCTGACCAGCTCCGCTATAGAAGGGGTCCAAGAGATTCCACCTGTAGAGCGCCACGCGGAAGTCTGCCATATCCGGAAGTGGGTGGAGCAAACGTACCGATCTTTCTGCTCTGAGGCGGAGTCGACACTGGCAATCCAGATAGCTCTGGAAAAACTCAAGCCAGCCCATGTGCCCACTAGGGCACCTCAAGTGAAACGAGTGAAACTCAATGTATTATACGAGAAAATGGTGTAGGTAACACTCATGGCCAATCCAAACGGGAGCAAGGTTTTATTTTCTGTACCAAAAAAACGTTTTTTTCCGACTGTCACCATATTTTGTTTATACTGAATTGAACTCTTCCGAGAAGTATCATGTGAACTCCATAAGATGAGAAGTTCAGTCATATTCGAAACCACTATCACTCCAGGACCTGCCGACCTGTCAAACACCGTACCGATTGATCGTGCCGCCCCTTGTTCTCTGATGTTACCAGAATTGAACATATCCACCTCTCCGTTGCCAGACGATCTTCCAGATGGCTCACTGTTTGAGGAAACGCCTCAACCCAGTTCACCATTGGAACTTTACCCATGAGAGAGTTCCCTGGAGGCCCTTCGAAATGTACCCACTCCTGCTTCTTCAAGGCATCAACCATGCCACCTAAACGAATGAAGATGACCCTTTCGACAGCATCAGCTACTTCACGATCGACCCATCTATCGATTATACCCGGTCCGTTGCCTCCCAGACAACTTCATTCCTTCCTGGAGAGCAAGGTCAGAAATCAATACAGATTCATGGAACCCCAGTTTGTTAACCGTCTTCATCCAATACTGGCCGATAGTACAAGGTCGTCGTCCCGACTGTTTCTAAGCTGGAGATGTGGTTATCCCGGACACTACCATTCTATATACCAAAAACCCCGTAGACTATTCTGCTCAAGTTGTGGCTTGTATGGAATTCGATGGATAGGCTGCATCTGTAAAGGGACCCGAAACAATCAGTTCCACCCATCCACCTCAGCAATTATTTCCCGCCAAGCTCCAACCGCGAAGACACCTTCTCCAGTTAGTACCTCTGTTAGGAACACAAAGGGGGACGGTTTGTAACTGCCTATGCAGCCAGAAAATAAACCATTATTGAGTCCTGTCCAGTTTGCCGAACCCCAACCACCATCCATCAGGAAGAAGTCATCAAGAAGAAGTCATCAATGAAGTTTCAATTAAAAGGTTATTTTTTGTTATAGTAAAAAAATATAAAAATGATGTTTTAATTTTTTTCCTTAAGTAACAGTGGGATGTAACGAAGCATATTTTTGAGGCTCCGTTACTGGACCAGTTCATTTTCATAATTGGGGTACTTTTATTTACTCCCAGTATCAATTAAACCTAGTTACTGTTAAATAAACTCAGATCAAGTTAGAAAAAGTTTCAACTTCACTTCTGTGTGTCAATAGTTAACATTGTATTGTGCCTGGGAAGTTGTTGTGCGATTTCGAATTTAGTGCTTCGGAGCACTAAAGTGACCATTTTCGGGATTACTAAGCGCCAAGCCTTTTCGTTAAATGCTTCGGGGCAGTAAGCACTGGCCCAAGAAAGTGCTTGGGAGCATAGTGCATAAATAGGGGCACAAAAGTGATTCGAATGCTTTCACGAGCACTACTCACTGTGCTATGGGACAGTTTTGCAATGGATGCATCATTATAATAGACAGATGAATCCAAGATGGACAAAGGGGTTGGAGTGGGCGATACATGGTCAAATTTCAGATTCTCAAAACCCCATTGTGGGACTCCAACCACCTTTCAAGTAGGAGTACATGCTATAGTGATTTGAGATAAGGAATAATTTGAAAGAGGCACCAGAAGGAAATGAATCTATATACTATCAGATAGCCAAGCAGCACTGAAAGCTCTCAAGTCACACACTTGTAAGTCCAAGCTAACTTGGGACTGTTTACAAACCCTGAGATAATTTGCAGCAAACAGTCAGGTAACAGGAGCATCAAAGGCAATGAGGAAGCAGATTTTCTTTCCAAAGAAGGGCCAAACACACCACCTACCGGCCCAAAACCCCTCTACAGACTCTCCAAAGTCCACTTAAAAGAAGAGTTTCGATGCTGGGAATTCGATGGAATGGAATCTCGTTGGAGAAAAGTGCCAAGACAAAGACAAGCGAAAAGGCTTGTGAGCCTATCGCCAGGGAAAGCTAAACAGCTTCCCGAGTAAAAAAAGACTTGAAGTTGGCAACTGGGCACTGCCCTCTGGGGTATCATCTCGAACAGATAGTCAAGTCATAGAGTGATAGTTGCTGCTACTGCTAGAACTTCATGTGCTATGCGAATGCCCAGCGCTCTTCACCATAAGGCTCAAATTCCTGGAAGGGGCATTAGTAACGCCCTCTGACATCAGGAACTTGACTCCCAGAAGCTGTCAAACTTCGCACGGTATCTCAGAATACCGTATCTTGAATAAATAAAGGGTGACACCCAAAATACCTTGCAGGTCGAGGTGCTCGTGAGGCTGCACAGCCTGCACGTCCCCCTACAATCTACAATTTAATATTTTTATCATGACACACTCATACATCCCTCTATCAATCAGAAAAAAATAATGTTTCTGACCCCCTTAATCGCTGGGATGGAGACCCCTCAAATCAGCATCTCTCACTCTTGTCTAGGACAACGGTCATTTTATGAAAAGTGGTAGGTTATCGAACCCAAATATGTGCTTGTTCAATATAAATATACGGAACTGGGACTGAACAAAACATTTGTGCAACTAGTGAGGAAAATACGATGTTCCATATGAGTTGTCACACGAGTATAAATTATCAAATATTCCCACGAGTTGTACACTATATTTTCCAACAACCTGCCTGAAAAATGTTTGAACGACCGGTAACAAGAGTTTTTACTCCATAAATTTTCCAAGTGAGTTGAATTTTGCGTGACTCTATTATACCTAACAACAAATCATTTTTAGAGAAAAACGAAATTTCGGGATTCAATGTGCTTTATACTACTCCCCTATAATATCAAAGGGAGCACAGATTATTACACATTCAACAGTAGGTATTTAGATACTTGCATTGGTCTGTTTAGGAACTATTTCACTTAATATTCCATTTCGCACCAGTGCAAGATACGCAATTATCTAAGCTTGTTCACAGTGCGATAGTAGAAAACAAAATTATGACAATGTGATGATATTTGATTGGATTTGGTAGTTATGACATAGGACATACACCAATCATCAAAGATTTTTTAACTTGTTTTGAATGCATGAATAACATTTTCAGGATTTTGGGTAAGGAATTGAATTGATACTGTCTCATTAGCCATATTTTAATTTATTTACAAAATATATTACAAACTATATTACTTAATGAATAAATAACTTTGATATAGATATACACATCGTCCATGTCATGGTCGGCATCTTTTTTACTTTCACATCTCAAATGGTTACGAAACATTTATTTAAATGCTATGTTTGCCGATCGATTGTCGACATAACATTTAAGTATAACTTTCGGAATTAGAGCAATCGAATGATCGCCTTGGGCAACTGAATGCACGTTTCCATATGCTAAAACGTACAAATAAAAAAGTAATCTCTTAATGGAATCTGTCCATTGAAAGCAATTCACATTATGGTTATCCACTGTGGCACTGTAAGAAATTTCGTTTCATGTTATTCACCTAAAAAGTTATCGTCAACTCAAATAACAGATGATAAACACTAACAAAAAGTATCTTGAACTAATAATAATGATAGTTTGACTGAAGCATTTTAAAAAGTATCACACCATCCCTAATTAGTGTCATACGTCAGTCTTGGAAATGTATTATGAGGAATTCTTGAAAAGGTTCTGAATGCGTCAACGTGAGTTACAAATGATAGTTACATTTTAAATGGAAGTGATTCAGTTTTCTTTAAAATAAAAACAATTAGTTTGGAGGAGTGATCACCATATTCATTCAACCTTCTTCCTTTGTGTGAATAAAATTTCATGAACGACTTGAAGTTTGCAGAATATGGAACTTTTTTATTTTTGTTTCCTCAGAAACGACCTTGTACATTTACTAAGTAAAATGTTTTTCGGCAAATTTTGCTCGAATGTCGATATGCTGAAAAGATCCTGGCATCTTCATCACGTATTCCAATTTGTAGATCGATTTTATTATCACGTTTTGAACTACATTTTGTCAAAAATTCGATTTTTGCTATTTTGTTATCATGCATCGATTTGATTTTTGTGCTCCAATCCGATATTGAACTTTCTTGGAAATAAACTCATCACATCTAAGTTGTAATTCATGATTCCTTCAGTTGAATCAAAAATCATGTCATAGAAATAAATAAATTTCGATACCATATTCGTTTTGATTTCACTCAGTCCGTTAAAACTAGAAAAAAAGAAACGGCTAGAATTTTTCAGTTTTTTTAAAGAGTATGGGTCTCCATCACTTACATGAGGATTCATGTGATTACCTGTCCAACAGTATATAATTTTCCACATTCAGGGTGACAATTCAAATGCTTTCAAATGCTATATCTCATGAAATTATATAAATCTTATGAATTGTCCATAACTATTACTAGGTTATGAAAGTTATACTGAAATGACTAATGGAATAATCATTCCTGTCACCTCCTCTTATTTACATCCACCCCCATAACCCCTCATGATTTACAGCCAGCCACTTTCGAATATTATCAGTACAAATCTCTACTTCTGATATCATCGAATAGCTAATAAAATTGCTCTCCCCTTCCAATACTCATCAAACAAGTAATTTAATATTATTTTGGTACACACTTCTGCATATAGGAAGAGGTACTTTCAAATTGAGTAATTCTGTGTCTATCTTCGATTATCATTCTACACCTCCCCAATGAAGATGAATCTCCAAACGATACCAATGCATGAACATATGTAAAAACATTCGTGTGCATTAAAAACTTTTTATAATAATAATAATAATACACCCCGTTGAGTGTACCCAAAGGCATGGCTATATCAAGTAACTATTTCCTTAGAATTTGAAAATGACTAAAATTTGAAAATATCCATTCAGGCGTTTTTCCATTCAATCATCATACGTAGAGATATTTACAAAAATTATATTTCATTACTTGTTTGATGATGAGAGGAAGGGGAGAGCATCTTTTACAAGCTATTCAATGAGGTATCACAAGTAGAGATTTCTACTGGAAGTATTTGAATGTGGGTGGCTCATCAAGAGGGGTGATGGGAGTGTATGTAAATGATAAGTGGGATGATGAGTTATCTCAGTTCAACTTTCATATCCTAGTGACAGATATGGACAATTCGTAATAATTGTATAATTTTGTTCATGGGATATAGCATCTGTAAGCATTCAAATTGTCACCCTGTATATGGGAAACTATAAACTGTTAGACAGGCAATCATAATGAATCCTGTAGTTGACGATACCCCGTCTCTTACAAAAATTGGCAAATACTAGCAGTTTGTTTACAAGTTTTAATAGTCTAGTCTACAAGTGCCATTTAGACCAACTTTTTTCAGCAGTCTCCGAAAATTATGATTGAGGTGTCATTCGATTCGGAATGACATCCAGATGATTTTTGAAAAAAATGAAGTTCCGCATGAAAAAATTGTAAAAGTTATTAACAATTAACTAAAAAAAAAAGATGGCTTTAGTATTTTGTAAATATCTCAAAAACTAATTAAAATTTTTTAAATCTAAAAAAAGATTCAAAAAGAGGAGGAAATTTCCTAAAAAAAGCTCAATTCCCGGAATTGTATCATCAATATTTATAATTTTCCCAGAGGGATGAAAATACGGCCGAAAACGGGTACTCTGGCTCGGGCAAGCCACATCCACTTTGGACACTTTAACAATAAAAATTATTTTAAAATACTAAATATGAAAATAAAAAATTGGAAAAATTCAGGCACTAACTGAATAGATTAATGAACAATAATCCGCTTGAAAAAAATTTTTATCACAATTTTTCAATTAGTTAATCAATAGTTAATTAATAATTTTTTTCTGCTTGAACATGAACATTGCAAGTGTGATAATTGTTAAACTATAAATTTAAGATTTTTTTCCTCTTTTGGAGCAATTCTTGAAAGGCTTCAGAATAGAACCCCGTTGGAAAAATTAAAAAGTTTTTATTTTTCAGTTTTTTATTAACAATTTTCGTTGTTGCAAAATTAAATACTTAAATTAATCATTGAAAAGAAAAATTTTTTTTAAATATTTTCAATAATCCGTTTTTATGTTATCAGGAACTACATAGAAATAATTTTTTTAAATTTTTATCTCTAATTGTTTAAAAAATTGTTATAAACAAATGCGTTGTTTATAAGATAATTGAAAATTTTTTTATGGAATTTCAATCTTTGATACAAATAATGATTTTTAAAAGAAAAATTGTTCCTTAAAAAAATTTTTTTATTGCTTGCAAACGCATTTGTTAATTAACAATTATTTTCTCCCGCTTCTAATTAATATTAAGGAACCATTATTTTTTTTTAAATCATTATTTGTCTTTCTTTCTGATATAAAAAAAATTCCATTTTATTTAATTTTTCATTGTTTATGCAATAAACAATTTGTTATAAACAAATAAATTTTTACCTTATATTTTTTTTTCTATTCTAATTTCTGTCACAAAAACAGACATGACATTTAGAGAGTTAGAGAGAACTTATATTTAAAAATTAAATAAAAAATAATAAAAAAAATTTTAAAAAAGGAAAAAAATCAAAACGATTATGGTAATTGATATTTATTTATTTCTATGAACATTTTCTTTCCGTACTGTGAAGCAACACCCTATGTGAGATATAATTTTGTATTCGAATGGATGTACTCATTAACAACAATTTAGATGTGACGAGTTCATTTTTAAGAAAGTTCAATATCGGATTAGACCACAAAAATCGAATGTATGCATACCCAAATTAGGAAATGGTATAATAACAAATAGTATCTACCACATATCAAAATTCGAGCAAAATTAGCAGAGAGCCATTGTACGCAGTAAATGTGCGAGTTCCTTTTCATTCTTGATGATAACCTCTGCTTCATCCCAAAACTGAAACACATATATCGACATTTTGTTTATACGTGTAGTAGGCAGATCAATGATCATGACATATTTTCACGAAATTAGGATCCTATACTTTATTTGACGATTTAGAAAAATGTTCAATACCGAATATTTAGCTGTAGAAATACCCAGAAAATCTACAGCACCACCCTGATCACATTAATTATTGAACGAAATTTCGCATATTCTTGCTGCAAATAATGAATGATACTTGATTATCTTCAAGGCATGATAGCAGAATGAAAATGAAATTATTTTTACACCTAGAATACACCTGTAAAAAAGTTTTAAAACATCAAAAGTAAAGGATAATGTTGAAGAAAAGCTTTGTTTAAAATGCACAAAAAGAGAAAAATAATGGCCTTAGATGTGTAATACAGGGTATTCTGTTATTTGAATATAGAATGAAGATGAAACTTTTGTTTAATTTCCACTAAGACTTTATTCAATATGACTGCGGTTTCGACTCGAAATTAGACCAAAGTTTTATGTTCGTCCTATATTCCACATGAATTTTTACAAAATAAATCGGTCATCAGTCGTACGTATTCTGTTGCAAACGTCTGCCGGTGCATACAAACTGAGAGCCTTTGAAAGTAATATGTCACACGTCTGAAGCAATAATTTTTTCCTTCTAAGTGCATTCAAATTTAAGCTTCTTTTAAACATTTTTCAAATTTTGACCCTTTCAAACCCCTTCATACAATATTGAAACTGAATGAATCCATATACAATAAAGTACTTGGCATATTTGTATAAAAAAATTATCGAATAATAGAAAATAATTTCATTTCTATTCTGGTGTTACACCCTGGAGAAAATTCAGTATCAATCACTATTTGTAGCAAAAATATGTGAATTTTGTCGCACATTTCATTAAATGCAATTTTTCGATGGAGGGGAGAAATGAGTGAAAGTGTACAGAGTGATATCATCATATCTAACAATATTTCCACCTAGCATATTATTTCTCGAGTAGAACATGGCAATGAGGAAAAAATTAAGAAAATTGAAAAATCAAAATTGGTCTTTGGTGAATTTGATTTGCTATTCTGGATGCACATTCGATACTGAAGAAAATTTCCTACAATAATTTTTTTACATAGGTGGACGTAGTTGTAGGATCATATTTCCTACAGAATATATCGTTTTTGAAAATAAAATGTCAATATAATGTTTTTCCGGATTTGGGATGAAACAGAGGTTTTCGTCAAGAATGCAATTTTCTGAGAATTTTATGTCGGGTACTGTATGATTTTGAAATCTTCCTTTTACTGACCCACGTATAATTTGTAGTAAGCCTGCAGTAGAGAATACAGGGATATTCATTAAATATTTCTGATGAACTGCCATTTTGAAAGTGCTTCACGATTTCGTTATTTCGAATAGACCCTCATTCATAATACTTTATATAATATATAAAATAACAGTAATAAGGAATATTACCTCATTTTATATTTATATGAAAAAAAGTTTGAAGTGGAGTGAATAATAGAGATTTGGTACACCAGAATTTTAGACCTGGTTTACAGTCAGTTCACTGACAATGAAACAGGATCAGGAATTGTGAATTCGCTATTTATTATAAGAACCCCTGCCGTCCAACTGTGGGGAGCCAGGTTTTCTTTTTCGTGAAATATTTTAATATATTTCAATGTATACTTGCAATGTTCACACTTTTACACCTTTTCATTAAATAAGAATTTATTTCTGATTATATGGACCTGAGCAGAATAATACAGGCCGAAGAGCTTGCGATACAGAAATTTATCTTCGAATGATTTTAAAAATGATAGATAATATATTACTTCATTTTTGACAGTCGAGTACATTCAAAGGAAATTATCTACCTAAAAGTGGCGTCAAAACTAGTCTTGAAAACCCTAGAAGACTTAAAAAATCGGGCAGAACATGATAAACTTGAACTATTTCAAATTTATTGGTTCGAAACCAATTTTGTTCAAAACAAACTGAATTTGCATCATCATCCGGATGCACCCTTATGAGCAACCCTCAGAAGTCATCAGTAGACTTATGCGAGTTAAAAATGACCAGTAAGTTACATTTTGACATGCGATTCCAATAGTGATGTGCTTACGGTTCAAGTGTTGAATGATGCAAACCAATCAGGGTCGTATTTATTTCAAGAAAATCTTGCATCCACGCTCAAAAATTTAATGAAAATGGTGAAATATCATTGAAACATGATTGAGTAATAACTGTCACTTGTAGGAAATTGTTTTCTCTCTCTTTCCTTCCTATCACGTTTCACATTTCATCGACAGAAATTTTATACACCTGATCATTCACTTGACCAATCAGAATTCCACATAATCTTCTTCGTACGTCTAGCTCTTACAAATGACTATCACAGGTTGTCTCATTCACATCTTCCTGAGCCTCTCTCGTTTTCTTCGCTTTGTTTGCGTGTTCAGATGGTACCATCAATAAAGTGAATATATTCCTGAACGGCGCTTCAACCACCAGATAAAGCACAAATGCCGTTCCAAAAGCCAACACGATATCCGATAAAGCAAAACTGATCTGAAAAATATATAAAGATGATATTTTGAAACAATAATCTTACCAGATATCAGTAATTGATGAATAATTTACTGAAAAATTTATAAAAAAAATGTGATTTGCATATACAAAAGTTCTCATAGTGTTATGAACTTAGAAGAAAATAAAAAAGGTCAATGAATATTCAAAATTCAATAATATATTGAATTCAATGAAAGAGTTGTATTTCGTGTAGGTGAATTTATTACAATCACAAAGTGCTTTCGGCTAATAAGCCATCATCAGTGTGTCACGGGCCACCCTGTCCCATACTGATTACTAGAAATCATCCGTCATCAAGCGACGTCATGTAACTCGCCTTTCTCGAATATCAGTCAATGATATCAAAATAGTAAACAATGTTGAATGCATCTCTCTTCTGTTTGAGAGCGAACTGCGCGATTATCTAGTTCACCGCTATCCTTCCCACGCCATCATCAGTGTTTCACGGGCCACCCTCTCCCATACTGATTACTAGAAATCATCCGTCATCAAGCGACGTCATGTAACTCGCCATTCTCGAATATCAGTCATTGATATCAAAATAGTAAACAATGTTGAATGCATCTCTCGTCTGTTTGAGAGCGAACTGCGCGATTATCTAGTTCACCGCTATCCTTCCCCGCAACCATCATAATTAACGAATTCCAAGATAATGAATATCTCGAAATGTTTCATCCTGCTCCCTCAATAGCGCGTCTTTCTTCCGCCCACCGCATAGGACAATATCAATAAATTAAATTCATCTCTATAATCGGGATGTGCTATACATAACAATAAAAGTATCAACTGGACGCTATCAAACATGATTCAACTATGCAGATGGCAAAATTTATTGCATAGGGGAGATTAACGACTTCACGTGTCCAAACGCGAAGGGTCATCTTGGTATAAATACCGAGAATTCATCAGACAAATTTAGTACGTTTTGATCATATACTTATCAAATTAATCTGTCTTGTTTTCTTTCTATGCTCGAATGTCACTTATAACAGGTCGTCACGTACTTTCTAGGACCGCCAGGGGTATAATGTAGCCGCTCACGTTATATTCCTTCTTTTTTTGAGGTTTCCCGACGTTTCCATATGCCTCGTCCATCATCAGACCAAGCGCTGATGGCGAATGAAACATTGCGTTAGAAAACCTAGGATATTCTAAACGCAGTCGAGACTAAGGTCGATACCCGTTATCACAAGCGCTATACCTGCAAGTAAGTAATAATGGAAAAATAGAAAAGTTAAGAAATTTTGAATCACTTACTCGTCAAGTATTTATTTATACAGGAGCAATATAAAAAGTCAACAAAACCATGGTTAACCTTGGTGTGATCGGACATACATACATGTTAAAATTAAGTACTTAATATATACCCTTAAAGGGATTTTTTTTTGAATATTTCCGGTTTTGCATTTTTCCAGGCAATGCAGAAGTCTACTCGTGTTATACTAACAAGTAGGCTTCTGCATTGCCCGCTTCTGCTTCTGTTAGTACAACACGAGTAGGCTTCTGCATAGCCTGGAAAAATGCAAAACCGGAAATATTAAACAAAAAATCCCATTAAGAGTATATATTAAGTACTTAATTTTAACATGTATATATGTCCGATCAAACCAAGTTTAACCATAGTTTTGTCGAGTTTTTATATTGCTCCTGTATAAATACTTGACCAGTAAGTAATTCAAAAGTTCTTAACTTTTCTGTTTTTCAATTATTACTTACTTGCAGGTTTAACACTGATGATGGCTTAACAGCCGAAAGCGCTTTGCGATTGTAATAAATTCACTTACACGAAATACAACTCTCCCATTGGATTGAATAGTTACGTGTACACAGCTTTAAGAACTTCTCAATAATATATTGGACCAACGAAAACTTGACACGTTGGTTTTTGGCAGAACCGTCACTCCAACCTTCGAACAGTGGAAAAACAACCCCTATGATGTGAATAGGAAATAGGGGTCCAGTGGCACTTTGTTTGAAAGAACAATAAATTCTTTAAATGAAATCTACATTTTTACACCGTTTCTGAAGAAACATTTTGTTCTGTGCAAAAATAAAAAACCTTTCACTGGACAAACCTATCATTCGTTTGCTACAATAACGTAAATATTTTTTCTTAGTTTTTTTCTTTATACCCCTGAACTAAAACGAAATGAAGGTGTTCCCAATTATAGCAGAGAGGGTTGAGTTGATTGAACTATATTTTGAAAACAATAGATGTGCGCAGAGTTGCTGAGAGGCTCAATAAACAACATGAAAGTAGTGTATCGCGACTTCCTTCCATGGCGGTCTATCATCTCCATACGTTTTTAATGTCGTCGCTCGCTGACTGATAGCGCTTTTGGCTTCAATATACGCGGTATCTATAAATTTTCATTTGAACCAATGTTTCTCTCTATCAAGAACACTAGCCCAAAGAATTCGATGTTGTTCAGTTCAGGCATGGTCAGCAATTCCCGATTTAGATTATCTCCCCGTTGAGTCCACTTTGCGTGTTTGGATATTCTTACGGATAACGGCCTCTTGGTCTCTCCGATGCAAAAATCTCCACATTCACAAAAGACTTCGTTAATGCAGTTTTTGCTAGATTCGGCTGTATTTTGAGATTTCGTCTTGGTAAGGAAGCTCCGTAAGGTACTGCCGGATTCAAAGCAGCTTAATGTTGTACTTGTCTCCAATACTCCTGATTTTCTTGGGGATACATACTGCCGTCCTTGGCAAAAATGCCGTATCTGCTCTATGCTATTTTGCTTAGAATTCTGTCCAACCTTCATACGAAGAAAATTCTCAAACTTTTGTACATACGGTAGATAGATAGATATATACTTTATTGTCCAAGAACAAGTTCTCATTGACAAAGTGTACGAATAAACTCACATTCAATATAAATATTCGTCAATTATGAAAAAAAAAAAACGGTAGAAATAGATACCACTGCAGATACAGTTACATCACGATTAATACCTATAAATTATATGAACAATTTGTTAAACACACACACACACACACATATACAATATATCTATAAGTAAAAAAGGATTTTTAAATTGTAAATATGAATATCATGATAAAATTTAATTTAATTCAATGTGCCTATGCACATTTGTTATAGAAGAATAAAATATATAAATATATGTAAAAGTAAAAACGAAAACGAAATATCATAGGTACACTTTAAATTGGTTACAATTTCATTACATCATTGGCATTCACAGTCTGTCATCATGATATTCCTGCAGGCTATAATAAGCTTTTCAAGAAGCAAATCTTTAACGGATTTTCTGAATTTTTTCTGATCCAATGTATTCCTGTAAACCTTTGGTATATATTCTTTTACCTTCATACATATTAGAATGTTTTGTCAAGGTTGTTTTTGGTATGGGTAAACGAATATCTTGGAAATGTCTGGTATTATGAGATCTCTGTTCTGGTGAATTGGTAACATAGTAAGTTAGTCTTGCTGAGGATATGTCAAGATCATTGGAAAAGATTCTTACAGCATATGAACCTGAAGGCAGCTTTTTACATAAAAGTGAAATGTGTTCATGGAATTTCAATTTGTTATCGATACACAAACCAAGAAATCTGGTGCATTGTGTTTCTTCAACCGTATTGCCATCTAGTATCAACTTGTAACTAAATTTGAAATTAATAATTTTGGTTTTGTCTACATTAAAACAAAGGAAGTTTGAATCACACCATTCCTTAACCTTTGCTAGATCTGAGCATACTGTTTGCTTCAGTTTTACGGTATTTTTTCCATGCCATAGTAATGTAGTAGCATCTGCAAATATTGTGAAGTCTCCTTCAATATGAATTGTAGGTAGGTCGTTTAGGTATAATAGGAAAAGAATCGGTCCTAGAACAGATCCCTGAGGTAATATATATTTGACGAATTGGAATAGGTATCACCAATTTTCACCATCTGTGGTCTATTATCCAAATATGATCTGAACCAGTCGAGGCATGTATCTCTTATGCCATAGCAATCCATTTTTTTCAGCAGTATTCCATGATTAACACAGCAAAAGCTTTTGAGAAATCACAGAAGACTGCTGCAATGGAATCTCCTTCATTTAAACTCATAAACCTTTCCTAAAAATGAAAATATCGCATCATTAGTATTTTTTAAACTTTGGAATCCGAACTGACATTCGTTCATAATGTTTTCACTCGATAAGAATTGTAATATTCCTTTTTTTACCAACTTTTCGAGATAGTAGACAGTAGCGAGATTGGTCTGAAGTTAGAGGTGTTGGTGTTGTCACCTCCTTTGTGGAGAGGTAAGACAACAGCTGTCTTCAAGCCTGCGGGAAATATTCCTGTTGAAAATGATTTATTAATAACATCTGCTAGTACAAGTAATACTTTGAATGGTAGATTTTCTAGAAGTCTTTTAGTTATACCATCCAATCCCGCTGCCTTATCATTCTTTATATCAGTTAATATTTGCTTGATTTCATGGACATTTGTAGGGGTTAATGTAAAATTAGAATTACAGCGGATTTTGTACAGATAGCTCAAGGGTTCAAGTTGAAATACAAGCTTGTCAGTCATATTTTTGGCAATTGTACAGTAAAAATTCTTCAGAGTATTTGGTTAGATATTTATCTCTGTAGGTAATATGCTTGATTTTCCCCTTAGTTAATTTATTATGGCCCATTTTTCTCTAGGTTTATTTTTAGATAATTCAATCCTTTTGGCGTAATGGTTGTTCTTCTCCAGTTTAATTAGGTTTCTATAACTACTTCTATATTTATTGAAATAAGCAACAAAATTTTCATTTGATTAAACTTACTGATAGTGCACAGAGATCTAAGATTTTTTGCAGAAACTTTTAATCCTTTGGTAATCCAAGGTTTTTTGTTTTTGAATTTGATATTTTTTAAAGGAAAACATTTGTTAAATTTATCAATTATCATTACTTGGAAAGTAGTAACACGATCAGTAGTATCTATAACATTATTCCAGATGGTTTGATCACATAATTGCTGGAATTTGGGATAATTTTTTTGGCTGGAGATTATGCCTTTTCTAAATTTACACTCTGTTCTTAGTCTATCAAGCTTAAATTTGAAATGAATTGCTTCATGATCAGATAAGCCTGCAGGAATAACTGTCGCAATTGATTTATCTTCAGCGAAGTTTGAACAAACATAATCAATTATACTAGGAGATGAGTCTGTGATACGAGTAGGCTCGTCAATATGCATTTTAATGTTAAAGCTAATGAATAGATTTTTCAAGTTTTCAAGAGTTTTTTACAGTCTCCTGAAAAATCTATATTGAAGTCCCCAGCAAGAATGATTTTTGATCTGACTAGTAGACACGATAGAAGAATTTGTAACCTCTATAACAATTTACATATATTGCTGGTCAAGCCAGATGGTGCCCTATAAATACAAAGTAAATACAAATAGTTTTTTTTGTTGTGAGCTATCTAGAATTCGAATTCACCTTCAACTAACATATCATAATACTTGTGAACATCTACTAACGGATATTCATCTAATTTAATTTTATTTATCAGAATCATTGTTCCCCCGTGCAACATTTGTTTACGACAAAATTTTGACACTATAAGGTAATTAGGAATAAAACATGGTTCATCATTTTGTAACCAATGTTCAGTCAATAGCAGAAATATTGGAAATTTTTCATCTTCTAAAAACATTGAAAGCTCAATAATTTTATTGCGAACCGATTGCATATTTAACAAAATCAATGAAATATTGTACTGGAATTCAGATGAATGTTTGACTGGGGATTGAGCTGAAATATTAATCACATGAGAGTTCCCCTGTAGTAGTTCTTTACGGTGAAATGATTCGTTAAATTTGGCTATAAACCGGGAGTATAGATCATTTTTGCTTGGTAAAACGCAAAATTTATAGGTTTCCAAACCTACAGAATCCAACATCTCAATATTCATATAGTTTGTAGATACGGCACTTTTGCTAAGGACGGCAGCATACCTCTGAGGTATGAAAAGGTAATAACTTCATTTCGTGGTCGTTCTTCGATCTTCTTGGTCCCTTCGAGTTGCTTGTGTACTTATAGGATTTTCTCAGAGTATCGATTTTGGCGTAGGCCCTTTCTGATATGGTTTATCTCCTCATCCTGTGACTCCTGGTTTTTACAAATTTGCATCACCCTTTCCACCTATGTTCTTACAATCCCCCTCTCTGTAAAATTTGGGTGATTGGAGCAGAAGTTGAGATATTGTTCTGAGTGGGTTTTCTTTCTGTTAACAGAGGTGCGGATGACAGTGTCTGTTCTTTCAACGTTCACACTGAGAAACAGCAAGATACTATTGCGTTCCTTTATCATCATGAACTTGATATTGTTTATTCTAGAGAGAAATCTTCATGATGATCATCTTTGTGGTTCCGTAAGATGAAGTTGTCATCCACGTATTTATCCATAATTTTGGTTAATCAAAGATGCGTCTGTGTGAGACACATACTGTCGCGATACACTCCTTTCATGTTGTTGATTGAAACTTTCAGCCACTCTTTGCGCTATTTACTCCTGATATAATTTCCATCTAGGTTTATATTATGAATTCATTTTTATTTTCTTATTCGATTCAGTAGGTGTGTAGTTTGAGAATACAGGTGGTGAGAGGGTTTTTAAAATAATTGAAAAAAATATTGACCGGAAAGAGGTGTCTTCCATAGGAGATGACCAGAATTTTACGCTCTATTGATGCCCTTTATAATTAGAATACTCAATACAGATAAAAAGAACAGCACCACTGGCTGGCTAGGAAGGATCTAAGAATACCCACAGCGGTTACTCATAAAATATCATAATATTGCTGCATTACTCGCGATCATAATATTTTCCATACATTTTCTTGTTATTTTATTTTGTATTCTTCGCAATAATGAAACGAATAAAGTCGAAGTACCCTTTCTCTCCACACTTTTCCATCAAGTGGAAAAATGAGGTAAATATCTGTCAAAACAACTACTTCCCTGGCGAATACCACGACGGACATTGAACTACATCTGACAGATATTTGTGCAACGTTCTTCCAAGAAGACTCAAGTACAAGTGCGTATCTTGTAATTAAACAGTAGATTATTCTTCATTTGGCTGGGAATGACCACCTGCTCATATGCATGTTTCGAAGTATTGCCTCTCGTCAGTGCCAGAGTACGTCGGACAACATTATAATTGTCCTGGAACACACGCCTCGAAAAGCACAGACTCCTGGAAGAGTTACCTGTATTGTTCCGAACAAATTTCTAAAATCTGTGCTGGAGATGGTCACGACAATGACAAAGTCAAAGTACCCTTTCTCTCCCCACGTTTTCACCATACCATAAAGAATTATAGTCAGCAAGGGTGTTAGGTCAATAAAAAATCGTAAAGAAGACGAGGTGAATGAAGAAATGCTGTCATAGTTAGGTAAATGTATGCGATTTGTGCTCATTGGATCTCAATGAGTTTTCAGTTTGTGAACACTTCATGGATCCCGACAATTTTTATCTGCTTATTACCTTATCAATTAGGTATTTCCCAACTGAGAAATTCAATCTTTAATCTATAAACCGATTGAAAATCCAATTTTGCAATGAATACATTTTTCGCGTGAATCCCGATAATGGTTGGCCATGGCGAAAACGTCTTCAAACAAAACTAGAATTCATAAAATTTTGGCATAAGAAATTTCACGTCCATTTTCATACTTTCATACTTTTCTTATTCTAAACTGTTGAAACTCGTGGTTTTTTGTCATCTACACGGTTATACACAGAGCAAAAGTGGTGCTAATTTAGGTGATATAACAGAAAATTACATTCAAAATCGTTTGTAGAAGTGGTATAATTCGCTTACTATATCTAAAGTTACTTATCATAATTTTTTACCGTATTATTTTTTGTCAAGTGTCATTTGTTACTATGACTGTTATGTCATGAGCGATTAACATATTGGCGATTCTGGTGTTGTATTGCGAGTTTCTGAAACATTAGTAACTTAAATAAAAGCCAGCAAGAATGGAAGGACAGTAAGGACCCCTATTGTTGGTTAAAATTACTGAAAGGTTCTACAGAAACTTCCCTGGCATATTTTCATTCTGCATGATTTGCACAGGGTGTGAAGCAACGTCAGCAGCATTCCAAAAAGGCGAGCTCAATATTGTATAAATAAATCCAGAATATTGTTGAAGTATTGAGCAGTTTCACTTTCTCTTCGAGTAGCAGTGAATGTATGCCTTTTCTCACATGATATGAAAATTTAAAAACGGAGACTTTTGTAGAAATTTTTCGTCGGTCGGTTCGTGAAGTCTGTCTTCACCATCTAACCAAATATCTAATCCATTCCTTAATCCAAAGAATTATGAAAGCGGCATATTACAGCTTTCGGAGATTCATTCAAGTGCATACCTGATTGGGTAACAAGCTTTTTTCAGGAGTCTGAGGGTAGAAAGTTGAATAACGATCAAACGGAATCAAATCAAGCCGCTTACCTCAAACTTCCGAAACCGTTTTGAAAATGATTTTTTGCGAATGCACCAAAGGTTGTAGTGGTGATAGGTGCATTTGCAAGAATACTGGTATAAACTGCTTCCTCATATGCCACAACTGCTATGGCAACTGGTTCATTACATTGAGGATGATAATGGCAATACTAAGTTTTCTCTTATCATCACCAATGCCACAGAATGATTTACTTGTCCCAGTACCATTTAGACAAGAAAGATCAAGGAAAAATTAAGATATTCCATTTGCCTATTCACACTTTTGGCTATTATGTTACTGATAAGTAGATCTTCCTAATTACTACTTTTTTATGCACAAAATTTTGGAGTACGAGAGGAATTCAAATCAAACTATATTTCATTTTTTGCATTAATACTCACTTATGAGTCGGCACGTCGTATAGAACCATTCCAAGAAACTATATTTAGCAGAAGAGATTACTCTCTAGAATTTAGCACCTTACTGGGATTTTTTAATTCAATTTATATTTGAGTATAACCGTATATAAGGTACGAAGAAACATTGGATGATCATAACTGAAAAGGAACCAAGCGACTTTGATCATATTCTATGAGCGGTATCGTAGTGTTGGATCTTTTTCTATAATGGGAAACTAATTTTTTCTTCGCTTGAATCATTAGTAAATAGATGTCACCAGAGTTCCAGTACGCGTCTTATACTTTTACACATGATAACTGAATGTTAACTTTTATCTCAACTTTTACAATTTGGCGCTTGGTTCCTTTTCAATTATCATCATCCCATTGTATATCCAAAAACGTGGTATAAAAATAGTTTTGGGAGAAAATAACTATTTTCAACAGCTTCGATCTGGAAAAATATTTGGGATAAGAGAAAAATCATTATGAACTTTCTCAGTTCAAATTACGTCAACACTTTTCTCTAAGCCTTGTGGTTAGCTCCAGTCGTAGACCCCAGGAATTTTGATATATTCTTCCCCATACACTTCCTAACACAGTTCTTAAGTCTGCCTACAATCTACAATCAATTTTCAAGTACTCTTTGATTGAATCCACTCACCACATCGAAGTAAGTGATGACATCTGCACCACCTTTTCTGGCAACAGCGCGTAGTTGAAACTGCATATGCACCAAATAAGCTCCATACACCAGTTTGCTGAGTGGCACCCATGGTTTCCAAGAAAGGAATCGGTATATGTATTTAGTATGTCCATAACTTGCCACATAAAGTACTCCTACACTTCCAATAGACCAAACAGCTCGATGGAGAGAAGCATACAATGCTGATTCTACTCTGTTGTATTCGTAATTGGGATTGTAAAATATGATACCAGTGATGAGAGATGCTACCATCAGGATGAGGGAAATGACAAGTATGACGTGGGAATATACCTGGAAATTGAAATAAAGGTCACAAATACACTTGGTTTCCATATTTTTGTTGTGGAAATATCTGGAGCCGGGATCTGTGCTCGTGAGGAATGTATTACATCACCGCTATATTTCTATAAACTAGGAATTCTGAAAGATTCGAGAATCGCCTCATCTAGATGCGAGTGGAACAACGACCCTAAGAAGGTGATTCATCATAATGAGTTGACAAAAATTCGGGAAAAAATATTTTTGCTACTGCTGAGTTGTCATAGTTGTCGTGAACTTCTTTCATATATTTTAAGACAGATCATTTTGAAAATTTGTTGGCCTGAATAATCAAACATATTCTGTTCGTCTGAACTACTATGGTGTTGCCGTTTATATAAAAAAATAGAAGCTACTCAGTTATTCCAAATTGATTACTCTGCATATGCATGAACAGAAAATCAGAGAAATGGAGGATTAGCTCATTTCAAAAGACATAATATACCAGCTCAGGTTTATTCACCCACCATAGCTATATGTTGGGGTTTGCAAATATTGCTTAACCACTTACCAGATTCACTGGAGGAGTAAGTGAAGCCAAGATTTATTCCGGAACCAGTTTTGAGCTCTATCTGCCAAAATCAAAATGTTTAATTTGGACATGGACGCCATAACGTTAGAGCTATCCTGCCTTATATCCAGGAGAGACAGGATATGGCCATCGGTCACTTCAGCAACCCCGGTAGATTATAAATCTACACGATATAAATTTACCAACATCAAGGTGAGGCTGAGGCTGAGGCTGAGGTAGAGGTATGGTCTGAAACGGCTGGTCGTGGTACCCATACACACTCCTAATGTCAACAACCAGAATGCCAATAAACTTGACCAGTTTTTCAACACTAATCCTGATTCATACACATGGGAATCTTGACCACTACCACATCGTTCTTCTATACCATCGAGCAGCAAAACGCTGCCTTGTCTCATATGACACTACAGTTCGACCGTTTGGAAAGGTTTTTAAAAGTTTTCCTCGACTTTTCCATGTTTGAAGCTACTCATGCCCAGTACACTGATTTGTGGATAAAATTACCCTTCATACCGCTTTCTTTTCCAAATTTTCCATAAAATACATTACCGTGTTCCGATCAGGTTAATTGTGGGGAATTTACCTCCGTGAGGAGCAAGGCGCCTCCATCATATGTCGCGACTAGGGCCGATAGTGAAGCTATAAGCCCTATCAGCTATAAGCAATATGGCTTATAGGATAACAGATATATTTTGGAGGACGCATTACCCAGGGCACAACGAAGCCCTATGAAAATACTCGCCCAACAGACAAGTCAACAGGTAACAAAGAATATATAACATACAAGGGGCTGTTAACAAATAAACGTGATGAACTCGCTAAAGGACTTCTTTTTGAGGAGATCTTATAGGAAAGGGCTTTCTGACCGCCAAATCTAACAGAAATTGCCTACAACGCAATTTAGAATCCACCATCGTAAACCCGTGCTGGGTTCGACTGTCTCGCAGACCCGCTCTGAGTCTGATCGTTACGCAAACCCTCTCTGGGTTCCACTGGTTGACTGTCCCGTCCTCCCATATCATTAATCACTTAAGTTTCTTGTTATTGTGACACGCATTTTTATTCGATGAAAAAGTTCGTTGGAATCTTCATAGCCGTGCCAATTACACACTTCGTATTCTTGTTATTGTAACCATTTCGAGGCCGACCCTGATCGCCTAATTAATTAGCACCCTCGGCTTGTAAGTAAACAACGTGAGCTGGCTAATGGATCAACAACTATGACCAATCGCCGAGAACTACCTGAGGAATGAAATCGAACGTCTTCGTCGCTTCGAGAGCCATCTGGATGAGTCACCCTATAGCCTGGATAGTTCGAGAACTCTAAAACAATCTGCTTGCGGGTGTAAAAGACGCTCGATATGAGAGGGTGAATATAATATCACATGGAGTCGCAGATATAGTTTAAGAGTCCTCAGAAAGACAGTGACAGTAAAGATGAATTAAAATAGTGATTTTGATACAAATTATTGTTTAAGGCGAGTTACAAATAAATTAGCAAAATTATTTAAGTGCATTTTTACTACATTATCAATCGATCTACGCCGAACTCGGCAATGATAGATGGTCATGATATAGAACTTCAACTAATAAATTTTGAATTAGCGCCATTCTTGACAATAACAACCCGTGGTACCAGAAAAGAACGTGGACTGAACGTGAACCATTCAAACATATAGAGTGTGTTTCACTTCTCATGGAAGCACTCTCGTCTTCCGTTATTTTTGACGAAAAATCATGAAATGTTAAGGATCGATAGATACATTGGAGATGAACTCTCTGCATGAGATATACACTGCACGCCAGCAGCGACGAAACCACCCATTTATCCGAAAAGTTATATCAGGGGGCAAAACTGGCCCGAAATTCCACCGGATTCGTGTTCAGGATTCCCAAATTACTACTAATACTCCTGTCTCCGAAAAAAATTTCAATTTTGAAAAACTCGAATTTGTTTCACTTCCCATGGAAACGCCAATGTGTATATCACGCCCCTTTTGTGCAGTTAGTTTATTTTCAATTTATCTATCTATCCTGAAGAATTAATGGTTCTACGTCAAATATTACCGAAGATACGGGGGCGTTTCCATGAGAAGTGAAACAAATTTGAATTTTTCAGGAGACATGTGAATTAGTAGTAATTTGGAGATCCTGAACACGAATCCAAAGGAATTTCAGATCAATTTCACCCCCTAATATAATATTCCGGAAAAAAGTGTGGTTCCATCGCTGTTGGAGTGAAGTGTATATCACAATTATAGTATTAGGATCCATTAAAAGTCCTTTGACAAAAGGGCTTCTCATAAACTTGGTTTCTTGATTTGTGACAAAAGCTATTTCACTTTCATCAGCTGATCATGGATTATAAGGCACTGACCCAACCCTCTAAGTACATATTTTAAAAATGTATTCTGGTTTAAAACATCCTCGTAATAATTAATTACTCTAGGAAAATTACGATGGTTTGTTGAATATATATAACCGTTAGTCAATAATCTGTTTACTCACCCTTTTCAAACATTTTCCAGACTCTTTCATTCTATAATATAAATATCCGGCAATCATACCGATAAAATACGGCGATGCTCTTGTGTGCGATTTGGAATAAATTGCATCAAAATCTTCTTGTTGTTTTGGCTGTCTAAGAAAATCTGGATAGAAAAATATGACGGCTGATCTCTCTAATAAGCAAACCATCAGAAATGGCACAAGAATCGCCAAGAACGTAGTAAATCCAAGAAGAGGCAATCCAATCGCTTTATTTTTGTGAATGATGATGCACAAAAGCACTGCAACGATAAAGTAATGGAAGTCACACGGGAGATACCATGAATGCACCATGCACTGAAAAAAATATGTTTTAGTAACTTTTAGTAATCAAATAGGACTGAAATATTAATGGTCTATGAGTTTTTCAAGTCGACGCGACGTTTCTACAACTACATTAGACGTTTTCAAATGCAATCTGGCAACGTTCGTAGTAAGTATTCGAGAGTAACGCCCCTTATTAATTCTCCCACTGAAATTTTTTTCCTAAATTGTAGAACAGAAAGTTGTATTACTTGTCTCGAGATTGTGTTTAAGAGAAGATGACTCTACGAATTACTCATTTCCTACCGAAAACATAATTTTTATCTTTACTGTACATAATCTGTCACTATTTCAAACACCGTTTCTTCTTGATGACCAACTGAAACACAACAAAACTTTGGATTTATTAACAGCTGTGTTATGAAGTTCAGATTTTTTACAGAAAAACATGTGAATATAATACAAGAATACTTGAGAACCAGGACTGAGAACGAATACTATAAAGGAATGCGAAATTATCTTGAAGTTGCGGATTGGGAGTAATCTGCATACCTACAGTTCATGCGCAATAAAAACAAAAATTATAACAGGTCGATGCGGGATCATCTCACTGATTGGGATAGGTACCTGCACTGTTCAAAACAAACATTACACCTTTAGAAGTTCAAAATCCGAATGAGTTGAAGGATTAATTTCCCAGTATTGCCGGCAATGCTGCTTCAGAGGATAACTTATTATTGTATTATGCAATGTAGCAAACTGGACAACAATATTCCATTCAAATATCAGAAATTTACTTTAATATTTAGGTAGCACTGAAATACTTCTACTCACAAGCTATGGGAATTAATAATGTTGGTCTGAGAATAATAACTATTGTACTATTGTGTCTATCTATGATCAGAACAGGAAATATCCAGCAGTTACGGAAAATCGCCAACATCAACTGCAAAAATGAACGTATGCACGTTTTATATGCATACTGCGTACATTTTCCAAGTTTTTTGAACAATACAGGCATTGATTGGCCTATCCCGCACAATAAATGTAAGGGACTTTCCTGTCAAACCTGTCTCCGAAGCTCCGATACTTCCAGAGGGTGCGCTGGATCATTTGCCCCAATAAAAACTCCCCAAGCCGGCGCCGTGGGGTGAGTGACAATTGGGTTGTAGCATCATGTGCCCTGATCAGCTGAAGTTGACGTCATTCTTCCGGCAGACCGGTATAATTTTCAGGTCCGAAAGCAGTGGGTTCATTATTCAACCAAGGAACCCTATTATTGAAACCACTATTTTGACAGAATGATTTGGGTGGAGCCCATGGAGTTCAAAGAGTAGGTCTCGATATTCAGTCCGTTTCTGTATCTCTATTCGGATGATGTTCGTTTCACCAGGATCCGAAAACTCGATGAAAAAAATCGCATTAGTGTGATAGTCGAAAAGACCTACGACAGGCTTATTGGCTTGTATTTGCCACAGGGTGGAAATGAGTTCCGAAAGATTCTGCTCTTTATATTCTCCAAAGTGGACTCAATATCTCCAGGAGCATGAGGCAACACCAGTTTCTGATATAAACTGTACGATTGGTATACATATGCATATAGGCTGAGACAGCATAGGCTTGACTGGCTGACAGAAAATGCATTAGGTTAGGTTTCTGGATGAGACAAGATCTTCAATGTGCTTAAAGAAGACCCCATACACTGGCTCATTCTTATGCAGATGTGGGGAGACCCTCTCTCTCCGCTGCTAAGACGTAGGCATTTCGCTGAATGGTTTCCAACTTGGTGGCGTAGTTTGAGATCATCCTTTCAGTGTCGAATACAAGACCAAGTTCATAGGCCGCAAGGGTTGCTGCTTCGAAAATAAAAGCTTGCGTCCCTGCTTTTGTATAGTCGCAGACTAGGCAGAGAAGGAGTTCTGAACTCCTGATGACATTACAGGCTGTATTCACCACCACTCTGTTATGAAAACAGTCCAAAAGTCCACGGCCACCCTGTTGTCTGGGGGTATAACTATGAAACAGATGATTTACTATGCAATCTCCTGTGAAGATGCATAATTTTTAGAGTTTTTCGTCGAGTTGTCGCATCTTTTCCTGAGTACATTTCATCACTTTGAAGGATTTTTTTCCGCCTAGAATTTCCCAGTCAGGTCCTGTCTTTGGAGCCCTGATACATTCGGAGGCCGCACTAATATGTCAGTAACCCCAGTAAACACTCCCTGCGTCCGTGGGTTGAGTAAATTCTGGGTCCAAGGATCATGTGACCTGTGTAGGTTGAGGAACTTTTGCATTCTCTGAGCTGGGTTTTCTGAACATCACGGCATGCCAATATTCTTTCAGATTTCAGAGCAGCTTCTCCATCATTCCATCCCTATGATCAGAATCACCATTATCACAAAATGGTTTGGGTGAAGCCTGCTGAACTCGATGGGTAAGTGTAAGTGTTCGAAAGATGTTCGTTTCGACAGGAGCCGAAAACTTTATGACGATAATCGTCCTACTTTGATGATCGAGAAGAACTGCTTCAGGAGATTTTTCATTTTGCTTTTTACTCCGTCTGACATTTCCTATTCAGGCCCTTTCTCTTGGGCCCTTCACGGAAAGCCAGTTTAACTTTCAAATTCAAGAGCAGTGTGTCCATTATTCCAACAAATACCAACTCACCGTTTCAACAGAATAGTTTGGAAGTCTGCGTAGTTCAATGAGTAGTCCATTTTGTCTTATATTCTCGACGATGTTCGTTTCGCCCTACTTTGATGTTCGAAGAGGACTACATCAGGCTTATTGGCTCGTATTCGCCTGAGGGTAGAGAATAAGTAGTTTCAATAGATTCAGCAGTTCTTATTTTCCGTAACGAACTCATTATCCCCCGGAGCATAAGACAACACCGGTTTCTCGTCTATACTGTACGAGTGTCTAACGCTCGTAGCACAACGTTATGCCTGCGGATATAGGCTGAGACGGCATAAGCTGTACAGGCTGAGAGCAAATACATTGCAGTCTCGGCTGCCCCCACGACATGCTGTCCATCTGGGGTCAAGAATCTCTGTTCATACCCATCACACGACTACGATAGACGAGGGTGTTAAAGACATCATCCTGACAGGCCATTATGAATCCCTCTGTTTCCGACTTCAGCCCACTTGACCTGGGAATGCGAAGATCAGGTTTCTGGATGAGCCAATATCTTCAATGATCTTGAAGAAGGCCCGTGCATTAGCAACCTCAGGAGAATTATTATTTTCATCATTATTGTTACCAGAGCGACTGATGTATATACATCTCCAGGATAGATCCTGGATATTTCCATGATTTGTATCTATCTACCTCTTGCTTTGTTTTTGAAGGAAGATGTCTTTAGTTACGACATCAGAACTGTGAATATTGAAATTTATTTTCAACCAAATTGAATTATTGAGTCTGTAATTTTCAGTACTGCATTGATTATTGAAATAAGTATATTCAATAGAGTTTTTATAAACAAAACTTTCGGAGAAATATCTCACCATATGATCAACTCGAATGTAATTGCTAATATATAACAAATTGGTCCACCAATTTTCCCTACAGTCTTCAACTTCAGGAACAATTATTGTTTTCCATGCTGGTCCTGATCCAGTATATCTGAACAAAGTCGCGTAGTAGAAAATGACTATGCCGTACAATGGAGTTAACCTGAAATTATAAAGTTTTTCAATTTCTATGATTTCATACTGTCTGAGAGGCGTCAAATGATCTCATTTGAAAAGGAAGAAAGGCATTGTTGCTTTTGCAATTGTATTTATTTGCAAAAGTATGGAATACATAATTTGATGGTTCGCAACAATAGGGGACATATTTCAATACTCTTGAAGCAAACGGATTTCTCATATGCATAAACAGGGGGTCCCTCACCATAAGTGGGCCGAATTTGAAAATTTGGGAGTTCACTATTGTTGATGAGTGCCATCCGGCTAAAATATTTTGAAGATTGTGGCACTTCCGATTGTACCGGAATTGGACTCCAACTTCGATATTTTAATTATATGAAAGTTTAAGATTTTACGCAAGATTCTGAATATGTTTCATGTCCTATACCAGAGTCTAACCGTTTTCTAAATAGTTCAAATTTCAACTTGAAAATGGCGAAAAATATTTCTTTAAATTTCTGGACATGATCATATATTTTCGATTGTTTATCGATTTATACGTAGGAGAGGAACCAGTTCAGCAGAATTTTGATATCAATTCAATTAGGGTTATACAGGACGTTTGCCAGAAAATTATACAGATCCGGTTGAAAAAATTATTGTGAGTCCATTTTTTCAACTAGAAACCCCCAAATTTTATATTCTCATTCGATTCAGAATCGAAAATGAAGCTAACATTGAAAAAGGTTATCTATGCTTACACTCAATAGTTTTCGAAATATTGGCGAATTAACATGTCTCAGTTCCAGAAAATCTCGTATTCTTGAGTTTACTTATTCTCAGTTGGCCATGACGCCCGCGGTTGCGGTGGAAACAATCAACTGCCACGGAAATGTCATTGTAATCAATCATGCCGGCTCGTTTGAATTATTCGAATGAAGATTACTTATATCTATTTTTTATTTGTGGTAAGTGTTATAGAGTTACCTCAAGAACATGTGATATATTTGCTATTCGGTATCCGCAGAAGCAGAGGCTCTCACAAAACACTGTTAAACGAATTATAGAAAACTTCAAAAACTTTGGATGAAGATATTGAAATTGGCATTTTGGGATATTTTGCCGCA
This sequence comes from Chrysolina americana, assembly GCA_958502065.1. Lineage (NCBI taxonomy): Eukaryota > Metazoa > Arthropoda > Insecta > Coleoptera > Chrysomelidae > Chrysolina > Chrysolina americana. Next base: position 20,834,818 of record OY293421.1, on the reverse strand, counting down.
TATCCATGAGACAAGTTGCAAGAAAATCAGGATAGTCAAAAAACTCAGTACATAGAATACTGCACAAAGATAAATTTCACCCATATAAGTTCTCCATAGTTCAGCACCTGAAAGAAACAGATTTTCCACAAAGAGTAAAATTTTGTGAATTCGTTTTAACTTGGTCGCAAGGGAACGAATTATTTTCAGATAATATTATGTGGACAGACGAAGCTTAATTTATAAAGGATGGTGTCTTCAACCGACATAATTGCCATTATGGGAGTGACTTAAATTAACATGTATTCAGAGAACTGAATTTTCAAGAGTCTTGGCAGTTGAATGTTTATTGTGCGATAAGAAGTGATACCGTCATGCCACTGCATTTTAATCAAGAAAACTTAAATGGTAAGTAAAAAACAGATGTCAGTTTCGAAACAAGAATAGGATGAGATGTACTTTTTTCTACAGGTGAAGGATATTCGAATATTTTGCATAATTTCGAAAATGAGTACTTAAACAATTTAGCAATCGTTAACCATAGAAACCTATTTTATCAACATGACGGGACACCTCCGCATATTGGTCACTTAGTCTAAACTCGTTCAAAAGAATTGTTTCATGACCAGTGGATAGCCAACAATGGACCATTTCTTTTACCACCCCGCTCTTCAGATTTATCAGTGATTGATTTTTTCATTTGGGGTACATTTGAGATCAAGTCTATGAAACTCAATTGACTACCACGGAAGATTTTATGCAACGACTGAGGAATTCATTAAAGAATCTCAGACCCGATTCAATACGAAAAGCGACACATCAAGAATTATTAGTGAGATGTGAAAAATGTTCGGAAGTTGAAGGGTGTCACTAACCAAATAATTTTTGTATACCTCTCAATAGCGTCAATTGTTCTTCTTTATTCGAATTGTTTTAGAATTTCTTTATCTTGATTTTTGTATCGGCAAATGGAATGTTTTTGAAGTTTTCCATAATTCGTTCAAGAGTGTTTTGTGAGGGCTTCTTCTTCTGCGGATACCGAATAGCAAATAAATCACATATTCTTGAGATAACCCTATTACATTCGCCATAAATAATAAATAGATTCAAGTAATCTTTATTCGAATAATTCAAACGAGCCGGTATGATTGATTACAATTACATTTCCGTCGCAGTAGATTGTTTCCAACTATGAATAAGTAAACTCAAGAATGCGGGATTTTCTGGAACTGAGACATGGTAATTCGACAATATTTCGAATACTGTATAGACATAGATAACCTTTTTCAAAGTTAGCTTCATCTTTGATGCCGAATCGAATGAGAATATAAAATTAGGGGGGGGGTTATTTGAAAAATGGACTTGCAATAATTTTTCAACCGGATATATATCGTTTTCTGGCAAACGCCCTGTATAACTCTAATCGAATTGATATCAAAATTCTGCTGAACTGGATCCTATCCTATGAATGAATTGAAACACAATGGAAAATAAACGATCATATCGAAAAATAAAAAAAAATATATTTCGGTCTGCAAATGCAATTTTCAAGTTAAAATTTGAAATATTTCGAAAACGGTTGGACTTGGGTATAGGACATTATACATGAAACATGTTCAGAATCATGCGTGAAATCTAAAACTTTGATAATATACAGGGTGCCCTATTTAAAATAACGAAATTGGGGTTCACTTCCGGTACAACCGGAAGTGCCACAATCTCCAAAATATTTTAGCTATTTTAGTTCAAATCGAAGCATTTTCGTGAAATTATCTTAGATTACAATTGTTTTAAGGAATAACAACTTCATGTTTGTTGCAGTGATATCAAACGTTCAAACTGATTTTGTCTACAGTCAAGCAATTCATGGAATAAAAAAATATGGCCAATAGTTGAGGCGCGTCTGTTTCATGGGATATATTTTTATTTTCGTTTCTACTTTAGGATGGATAATTTCCATGTTGATACATCGAGAAGTGTGGCAGAGAGTTTTGGTGACGTTTTCAAAATGGCGGAGGTTCAAAATCAAGAAATATCAATTTTCTTGGTTATTTATGAATGAATTTCGAATTTTAAATACTATTTCTGAAGCTGATATTCAGTTAAAAGAAGAGTCATTATTGATTTCTCGATATAAAAGTCTATTCCCAAAACTTAACAGCAACTATATTATGAAACATAAAAAAAAATCCATTCTAAATTTATGAATTCATGAAAAAGATAATGAGTGAAAAAAATATATGAATATTCTTCTACATAGCACAATCTGGATTTCAACTCAGCTCATTTGGTTCATATTCTCTGTCCGAGATCACTGCTTCATCAGCGGTCATCGTATCGTTGTCGCAGAATTCAGAATTACAACCACACTCACACATTTCCGTACATGGAAGCTGATTAGCCAATTATTTGCATGGCGATCTGCATCTGTTTTCGAAACATGAACATCTCACAAGTTGCAAACTTGATTCTGGTGCACATGGCATTGTGCACAGAACAGGAACTATATGTTCATTTTCCAAAGTCCACTAATTTCCAACGGGAGATGGTAAATTTGTTTCTCAGTTTCAAGTCTTAGAACTCTCTACTATATTCTATTGAAGTTTCCAAGACATGCCTAATTTGTACTAAAAATTTACTATGAGTCTTATAGTGGATGGTTAGACCCAACGCAACTTAAGGTAGATCACGAGTGTGTTTTCGATTCAATAACACTGTTGATACCTGTCTGTCCGTGAGGCACTTATATATGTATGAGTATTTGAGATGAAGTAGCAGCTTTCTTGTGTAATTTTTCTTTATTCTCTTGCAGATTATTGAAGAACTTTCTTCTTCCATCTAGACACCACTCAAAAAATAAAATAATCTCAGTAGGTATCATCTGCGCCAATGGTGCCTGAAAATCACCATTTTGGCTCAGCAAGAATTTCTTTTCTCAACAATTTAGAAGCATCATGGAGAACTTTCATATTGGTATTTGTGCAAGAGGCTTGCTGAATACTACTTCCATATGGAAAAGCTTATTGACAATGAGTGACTTCAGAGACTTTCTAGACAAAATATTCTCTTTCTCAACCCCTTTTGAATGGCATATTTCTATTCAAGCTGTCGATAAAATTCTATTTGACATGCACTTTCGAGAATATTACTGGATGATCCAGTGCATTCATCTGAATTTCGCAAAACATTATGGACATTTTTGGTTGAACATTCTTTGTGGTATATGTTATATGCATGACCATCTTTAGGGTGAATACAACCACTCAACTTTGATTTCCATTGAGGATTATCTTGTAGGTGAACATCAGCGTGAACATTCTGACCCACAGCATCTGTAGAAATAGAATGCAGTGGTTGTCTATGAGTTTCCGATTTTTCGCAAAAAGTACAATTATTTTTGTCTAACTGTGAAACGTTTATTGGTGATCTTATGGTAGGGGGTTCATTTCTACTTGAAGAAGGTTCACCAATGGAAGCTTTCCTAGACACATTCTGTATCTTCTGAAGACGAAATTTGTGCGATAGGGTTTGTAACAGGAGATATGCCACTTTGCTCCACTTTTATTTTTGTCAAGATTAGGTCCAGGTGTTCTATAATGTTCGAATAATCATTGTCTTCACATTGGTGCCATATTTTCAGTGCATTCAGCAATATCTGCAAACTCTTACTATTTTCAACTAATGGTTCTTTTTTCAAAGTTTGGCATAATATACACCACTTGAAGTCACTACTGCGATTCAGTTTTGATCCTGAGGAATGTTCTGTTTGAATAACAGCCTCCATAACTCAGCTTGTAATAGGAATACTAATCTAGTTCACAGAATATACTAGAATAAAATCTTCAACCATTTGAAAAATTCTTATCGTACGCCAAAGGAATTGATATTTCGAGACTGAATAAGTGTCTGACCAAAGGAAAGCAATGATCTGAAAAGATTTCAATTCCATTGTAGGTACAATAATAAGTCTATCAACATAATCAACAATATATGTGAAAATGTATTTTTTTCCTGTTACTATCTGCAACTTTTTCCTAAGTATATCCTAAAAAACTTGATGAGATAATAAATAAAACAAAAGACGTCCACACCCTTCTATATGTTTTCGAATACTGAGACACGTCTAATCGATACGATATACGATCGTATGGTAACGGAAAACAATGTTTTCATGTCGAGACTTGTCTGAAACGGCTCCATCGAAATTCATATTCAACATATTATTCAAAAAAAGTGGAACAATCAAAAACTTTCATATTACCTCTCTAGTAGAACTGAAATCATACATTTCAATATTTTTTTTTAATTAAAATTTGTGAATAAATGAAAGAGATATTACTGATTATTATTTTTATCTCCCATTTTAATTACGTCACCAAAACCGTACGCCACACTTCCGAGGAAATCACCATGAATATTATTCAACCATTGGATGAAAATGACCAGATAAATTATATTCCATATCTTCATAAATACTGCCACGGAGACCCGTTTACATGCGAGACACTCCTCAACTACAAAGGAAACTCAAAGCGTTACTTTGAAATCCACTGAATTATTGCAACAATTTTTATGAAAATTGAATTCATACGAGGAATGAAAAAATTAATAAGTTATTCAGTACTACGTACACTATCAGTGTTTATGAGGGAGTATTTTTATTATTACTACTTCCCTCGAGATAGGCATCACTTTTTCTATTTTTGAGTTTTTCAAAATCTGAAATTAGGCAAAGGTGAGGTACAACTAAGAAAAATACATTCAAAATATTATTAAAATATTCCAATTTCTTGAAGAATTATATAATCACCCGTAACATATAAACCAACGAGGAGTTTTCACACCACACACATTCAGATACCTCTGAAGTTTATGACGGTAGAGTATTTTTCACAAAAACTACCCGATATTTGGAACAAATAATAGCAACTTCTACCAAATACATCAACAGTGAGTTTTCATATCATGCAGGAACTTATTCAACTTCAAAAATGTTAAAAATCGTTGACAATTTTGATAAGAAAACTTATGTTTTTGTATATGAAATATTATGAATTCAGAAAAAGCAGATAAAAAACATTTCAATCCAGTGGCGTAAATGTTGGTGAGGTGGCGATCAGGGTAGGTACACATTTGTCGTACTCTCCTATTACAAACATATGAAATTGAAGTCGGACCCACGAGATAAAAGTCGGACACCGAGTTTGAAGTCGTACCCTCGATATTACCTTTCGTACCCCCGAGATTAATGTCGGGGGTCCGACTTTAATGTTGGGAAATCAAACTTTTTTGTGGCCCTCCTGCGCTTTCGGAAACGTAGGTCTTGTAGAGTTTTATGGAATTTGAATATGACTGTGAGAAAACGTTCTGCAGATGAGGTATATCAGTGTGTTGGCGCGTTGGCATGTGGATATGTTCGGACCAAGTTAGGTCGGTATTAATAGTCACTCCCAAATCTACATAATAATAATAATAATAATAATAATAATACTCCCTCATAAACACTCGTTGAGTGTACCCAAAGGCATAGCCTGTGCGGGTAGAGGACGGCTATTATTATTATTTGCCGTGGCGCTCCGGGGCGACTTACTGATGTTTTAGATAATGTATTCACTTTTCAGCTGCAGGAAAACCCGGAAAACCTACCTCGGGTGGTCGGTGTGCACTCCAAGCTAGCACTAGACGAGATTGGCATCTAGACAACTCACAATACACTTGCTTTTTAACAAGGCATGCGGCCGCCTATCGAATCCGATATAAAGTAGTTGAGAAAAATTCTCGTACCTACATCGGATTCGAACCGACTATCGCTATGCTGGAGTTTCCAACGGCCTGTGCATTAGACCGCTGATCCACCGACCACCTAACACCTAACATGTACGTTAAAATTGAACGTTTACTGTGTTCGTATGGACTGGATTTTATTTTCTTCTATGGAGCAAGATGAAGAGATAACTGTATCATGCACTCGTTATTTTTAGTCGTTAAATCTGAGTTGTTTAGTAAGACTTTTGAGTTTAGTGATTGTATGTCTTGCATGGGGGTTTGTTTCCGACAATCTCTTGGCACCTCAAAAATTTTCTGATCAGATTTGAAAAGAAACTACACCCAACTCAGACTACACACTGAGACCTGGTGGCATACACCTTAACCCACAATTTCATTGTTCCTTGCTAGATTGTTGTTGTTTAGTTTTTCTTAAATTGTTTTTTTCGTTAACCAGCTGTCTCCCCCCTACGAACGACAGTCATCAGAAGTCAAAACTTGTGCGAGCAAAGGTTTATTATTGATATCCCCCAAAATATTATCAGTATTAAGGTAGTGTTATTACCCTATAGTTAAGAATTGATTTGAACATTGAAATTCATCAGAGTATTTTCAATTGACAATGTGATTTGTGCAAATATTGAGACTAGTAATTGGTAATTAGACATTATTTATAAAAATTAGGTTCATTTTCAACTTACCTCACATATCTTGTCAGTATAATCAGACCAGGATTGAGGAATCTTTTCTCATAAGCTAGTAAAAGTGTATACGTAACCAATAAACCACTCAAAATGAAGAAGGAATCAACGAACACATCACCATGGAAAAACAAACTTCCTATAGATGATCTATATTGCTGAAAAAATAAACAACATTTGATGTAAAAAATCAACATGTATTAAATCTTTTCAATTATAAAAAAAGTAAAAATTGCTTTTTTTGTTAACCTACGAACGACAGCCTTCAGAAGTCGAAACTTGTACGAATCAAGAATTAATGAGGTCTCTTTCAACGTGCGATTCCTAGCACTTGATAATTTCAATGAAAATGCTTTTTGAAAACAATTAAATATACTACCAGGATGGAAAATGTTTCGGTACTATCAAGAAATGAGATGGTCGAAGGTTACGTGATCTCGATTCGGTAATGAAAATTTCTTCAGAGCCGAGTATATATTTTCATTCCTGACCATTTCTATCTGATACTGGGTTATTGCCTGATTGATTTTAAACCTCAGTCATATATTTAATTAAATATTCAAAATCAGACGTGGAATTATTTGCAGTTGAAAGACAAACTGTAGTCGCTATTTTCCATTGGTCAAATTCAACTATTGGAAGGTATAAATGTTGGAAAGGAAACTATTCTCAATAAAAAATAAAAAAAAATCAAAATGTAAAAAACCTACGTTGAAAACATATCGTAGGTTTTTCACTTTTAAACAGAGATCTAATTCAAATAAGTTGAGGTTACTGCAAGGTTGAAGTCAGAAACGGGTTATTTTCTAAATTTCAAAAAGTCTGTTACCTATTGAACATTTATAGCAATAGCGCTGTTGTTCCGTCGTCAGGTCAATTAATTATTATCAATAGTTTGAATAATTTCAAACTCTATTACTCTTCCCAATTTTCAGAGTCTCTTGGAGAATTTTCTTCAGCTATTACTACCAGATAATTTATGTTCAAATACTCCCTATCATCGGTCTATTTTGACCTTTTTGATAAGGTAGGCAGGTACTCTTTGGTCCACCCTTTCCAAAAATAGGCAATACATTTCTGAGATTTTCTCCATTCCTTCCAAAAGTCTTACATAAGTATATTCGAAATTCAATTTTTGTTCCTAACAAAAAATTATTTGTCGTCAAAGCCTCTAAATCATCTGGGTCCGTTGAAGCTTTGTGAGAGGCCTTGAATTTATGTTCTCACATTCGGCAAATAGTGTCTGCATAAGTTCATCTCTGGTTACTTGCCCATTTAATATTACACGAAATGCTTTTTTCACAAACTGTACCACATACTCCCAAGCTCCACCCATTTCCATTTATTTCCTTCACCTGAGAAAGTCACGAACATTTTATTTTGATCTATATCCCTTCAGGTTTATTTTAAAATTTTTTGCAGCCCCTCTAAGATTTGTTCCATTATCTGATATCAATCACCAATCAGCTAGTATGGCAGAATCTATTGTTAGTGAATGAGCCCATCAGTGGAACTATTGGCTTAGCCTCGGTATTTCTGCATATTTAACATCTAGAGAATGTTGACTTCACATCGCTCCTACCGTCGATTATCCAAAAATATTGACATATATCATACAAACAGTTTCCACTCCTTGGTGAGTAAACTTTTTGTGATAATGCTGAAGCAGTAGCATAGTAAATCGATATTTGCATGGAAGTGTAATCGGTTGATTTGTATAGCTTCGCATTTCTGGAGCTAGATTTATTATTCCACTGAGGAGCAATATTCCCCTTTCGTCAACAACCGGAGAGAGTCCTCGAAGCCGACTTTGACATCCGAATGGTTTGTTCGTCTCAATACATTTAATTTCTTCTCGAAAACTCTCCTGTTGACACTGTTTGATGAAGATATTTTAGACTTATCAATTCCGAAAACTTCAAATCCACCGTGAAAAATTACAGTTTTTTTACGGAATTTTGATCTCAAAACATCTATGGAAATCAATCTACAGGCGTAGCCCTCATAAATCGAGACCATTTGAAAAATGTATCAATGTCATGCAGATGTGATTGCTTTTCTTCAGTTAACGCAATACATTCAGTTTCTTCAGAATCAGAATATTCCATGGTGAATATCTTTTTTTTCGGCCACTGAATTTAGTCGAGTTCGTATAAAAATTCTGGAACTTTATACCAACTTTCATAACTGGTCATGAATCTTTCATCCTTACAGAAGGTTGTAGTGGCAATGTCAGCGATATTGAGTATTGAAGGAACCCAATTCCAATCTTCAGTGTTCGTCAGTTCTTGGATTTCCCCAATGCGATGCCTTTCAAATTGTCCTAATTATCACATTTGGTTCAGAAGAAGACAGTAGTCGAGTCAGACCACAAGAAAATGTGGTTAATTTCAAGAGTGTCTTCCATAGATTTCGAAAATCGACCAGCTATTGCAGCCGGCAACTCTAGAAGAGGAATGGATATGGGTTTTGTGGGTGCCACATGACAAGTGCCATATCTACAGAATCTTTGGTTGTAGTTCTCATATAAGCTGCAGTGGAAAATGCTCGTTTTGCTATTGTATCCAAGTTTTGTAAAGGTCTTCATCAATGCTGTCATCCCATCCTATCCCAGAACGCCAGATGTCTTGTATGAGGAATCGCCCTTACATGATGAAACTTGCCACTAGTCCTCAAGGGTCATCAATAAACATTAGAATTTTTAAAATAAATTTGTCGTTATGTCGATCTATTATTTTTAGAAAGGTTTTCGAATCTATAGAAATAGAATATGTCTAATTTTAGATCCGAATAGTCCTAGAACACGTTACCTCGCTGCATTTGAATTGTAGCAAATCCTTTTGCCCAATAATGTCTTGGCTGAGAGTTTCCCCATGATTGCATATCCAGTCGACCAGCTCGAAACCTGCCAATTTTTTTATAAGAGTTACTTCTGAGATTATTTTCCAAGATTTTTCCACAAAATCAGTACAGTCGAAGTAGTCGTCGACGAAGTGATTTTCTGTAATAGCTTCAACAATATTTTTCTGTTCAAATTACTTTTCAGCCTTCAGATATTTAATGAACTGGGCAAATGTTGGTGAGCAAGTAGCTCCGAAGATCATAACTTGCATTTCGTTCACATTCCATTGTCGACTAATAACTCCTTCACGCCACAAAATACTTTGGGAGTTTTGGTCTCCAGTTCTGATATATACTAGGTGAAACATCTACTTGACGTCACTGCAAAATCCAATTTTTCTTTGGCAAAATTTCTTCAATATATTTACCAATCATTGCAGAAAATCCGAAACACAAAGCAACTTTTTATTTAGGCTTGTTCCAGATAATAATCAGAGGCTGCATCAAAGACTAATCGGAGTTTACTGGGCTTGTTGGGGTTGATGACTCCAAAATGAGGTAAATAGCAACAACTAGGGCCTTCTTCTACTGACTTTGCAGGGGTCAATTTTCGTTCATATCCGTTCCGAACATAGCTTGCTATTTTCTCAGAATTCTACTTTGCAAAATTGTCATCTTTTTTCATTTGTCTTTCCACACAGTTAAGCGCTGGATGGCGATTGATTTGCTCTCTGGTAAATGGATATTGTCTTCTATCCAAACGCGTCGGTGGTGAACGATTGTTTAACCATTTTATGGAGTGAATCATCAGATATTTCAGAATTGCATTTGTGAAATGATAATGCTCGTTTTTCTTTCATGGCATCACCACCATGAAGTATCCAGCCAAGATTAGTTTCGGTAGCGATAGGAAGATTTTCTGTACTCTGTATGACTATTTCAGCTACCGTAAGACGAATATCGTCTTGGTCCAATAATATCATTGGACGTTCTTCAATTTCAACAAATGGAATGCCTTCCAAATGGATATACCTTTTCCAATATCCCTGTTGTATTTCTTGTCTAGGTAGGGCTAAATTCTGAACAGTTCTAACATTCTACATGCTGAATATTTTCGCTCCATCAAATACCCCTGATACTTCAAAATTTGGACAGATCGAGTCTTCATGGCGAGTGGCTAAGTGATTTGTCTACTCTACAAAGAGGCTTTAGTCTACCTTCTAATCCTAATTGGCACGCTATAGATTTGTCTATGAGGGTTATTGATGAGACTTCATCTCATATGGCTAGAGGTTCAATAACAGTATGAGGATTACATCGTCATCATCTTCTTCTTCCAGTAATAACTTGCAATATCTCAACTCATTATTAGAATTAATTGTACTGAATACACCAAAAGTCAACAAATAACTGATGATATACCAAATCGTTCTGGTGCCGTACACGATCACAGTTCTCGAAAAGGGGGTACAGATGCGACAGATCGCACTGGTCGCCAGTCGCAGCCGCATTAAGTCGCGACCGCAATCATCGAAAGGCTACTGTAGTAAAACTGCACTAACTAATTTTCCTAATTTATTTAAAACACTTATTCACTAAAACATTTACTTCACTAATTTATTTATTACTGTGTCAGTCTCTATCTGTGAACTTTGGAACTATTATATCCGTAACTCTCTGATTATCTAGCTTATATACTCCCAAGCAGATTCCATCCACGACTCTCGATTATTCGGGAGTATAGAACATTTCATCTAGATGGCTCTTAGAACAGTATCGAAGAGATCGATTTATTCCAGCTTGTTCTCGGCGATCCGTAGGCCAGCAGATATGCTGTTGTAGTTGAACGAGGGTGCATAATTAACTAGATCAGGGCCGGTCTCGGGGTCGGTCTCGAAATCATTACATTACCCCCTTCTTAAAGACGTTTCGCCCCGAAACGTCATTCTTGGAGTGTGAAGATATCTGCAAGATTCTCCATATCTGCATCTGGACGTTCGATGGAAGTAGCACTCCACAGTCTTCAAGTTGGGTCGAGGAAGATGGTTGCAGCACACCAGACTGTTGATGCTACTGGATCTAAATATCGTCTCCAACATGCTTCTTATAACTCCAGTCGAGCCCATCAAGCCCACAGGCCAATTTTGGGATTGCCAGGTCTACAATATTCTGGTCCAGCATCGTGTCTCTCAATCTCGTAAGGCTCTTCCAAACATCTTCATAAGAAGGCTTATCTCGAGAACGCTTCTTGGTAACCACATAGTAGATATTTCTCTGGCCTTTCCTCAGCTGTAACACCCCTCCAACTTTCGGGTTATGTTCTCTCTGTTCCTGGATTCGACCGAACTTCTTGGGATCGTAGTTTCCAGCGTAAGGGGACAACCTGTTGAAGTGGACTACCCTAGGTTTTCCTCGTGGTGGCTTACATATGCGGTAGACGAGGTCGTTTGTTCTTTTCATGATCTTATATTGTCCTTCCTACGAGTTCCGGAGCTTCGGTGATAGTCCACGGCGACGTTTAGGGTTGTACAGCCAGACTAGGTCACCTGTCTGATATCCACCAGCATCAGCCTTGATGTCGTAGGTCTCCTTCATTCTGTCGCTGGGACTCTGGATGTTCAAATGGACCCATTCGTGGATGTCGTCCATTTTCCGTCGTAATTTGCTGACGTAGTCATCTCCCGCAGTGTCTTGTCCTGGTGGCGTCCCAAACTTCAAGTGACATGGAATTCGCAGCTCTCGGCTCATAATAACACTAGCAGGGGTTTGGCCGGTTGACTCATGAACTGCGGAACGATATGCCATCAGGAACAGATGAAGGTACTAGTCCCAATCCTTCTGGTGGTCAGAGACTATCTTGGACAGGTGGCGGTTTATCGTCTTATTCATCCGCTCCACCATTCCATCGAACTGTGGATGTAGAGCTGTGGTCCTCGTCCTTCGGATATTTAGCATCTGGCACATTTCATGAAACAGGTTCAAAATTTCTGCCTTGATCCGAATGCAGCTCCAACGGAACTCCGAATTGACGAATCCATTCCTTCACCAAGACGTCGGCAACGGTGATGGCTTCTTGATTGGGCAGGGCATAGGCTTCGGCCCACTTGCTGAAGTAATCCATCGCCACAAGGATGTACTTGTTCCCGTGTTCAGATTGTGGGAACGGGCCAGCGATGTCAATGGCGATCCTTTCGAATGGGCTGCCCACATTGTACTGGCGCATCGGGGCCTTAGTTCTTGTTCGAGGCCCATTACTGGCAGCGCATACAGCACATTTTCTACACCAGTCCTTGACGTCAGCTTGACAATTGGCCCAGTAGAACCGTTGCCTCAGTTTCTGGAGTGTCTTCGTCACTCCCAGATGTCCTCCGCTGACCCCATCATGAATTTCACGGAGAACATCCTGTCTCCTGCTCTTGGGAACTACTATCTGTCGTCTGTCTCCTCCACCATCCTCAGTCTCCAACATGCGTTTCAGGACTCCATTGTCGGGGGAATGGAGCTCTATTGGGACCAATAAGATTTGACGACTGGAGAACAACTGGCTATTTCCTGCCACGACGGCCTTCGATCACTCTTCTTTCAGCCGATGACTATACCAAGATCTGGATCTTTCTCTTGGTCTTTCTGGATCCTGTGGTCATTACAGTTATCATCCACCGCCGTAGTTCTGCAGAGTGTCGACTCCTTCTCCTCTGCTCGTCGGCAGTGCAAACAGTCATCTGGGCATGGTCTTCGTGACAGGGCATCTGCATTCTTATGGCTGGTCCCCGCTCGATGTTCGATCTCAAAGTCAAATTCTTGGAGCCTCTCGATCCAACGTGCCACTTGACCCTCGGGATTCTTGAACTGTAGGAGCCATTTGAGAGCTGCATGGTCAGTTCTTAGCAGGAATCTTCTCCCATACACGTACTTGTAGAAGTGTTCTACTCCTTTGACAACAGCCAACAGCTCCCGCCTGGTGACACAGTAATTCCGCTCCGGTTCACTGAAGGTCTTGATGAAGTAACTAATGACTTTTTCTTGTCCTTCCTGGATCTGAGACAGGACAGCTTCAAGTCCCACGTTACTGGCATCCGTGTCCAAAATGAATTTCCCGTCCGGAAGGGGGTAGCTCAGGATTGGTGCGTTGATCAAAGCTCCTTTCAACTTTCTGAACGAATCTTGGCATTCATCTGACCACTGGAACTTCGTTTGCCCTTCCGTGAGCCTGGTCAGTGGTTTTGCGATGTTAGCAAATCTCAGCACATATCGGCGATAGTAATTGCACAAGCCAAGAAAACTTCGAAGCTGGTGTCTTTCGGAACGGGCCATTCCTTAACAGCTTTGATTTTCTGCTCATCTACTGCCACTCCCTTCCCAGAGACAACGTGGCCGAGATATCGTACCTCTTTCTGGAACAGATGACATTTCTTGGTGCTCAATTTCAGTCCGGAGCTTCTCAGTCGCTGGAATACCTCCTCCAAGTTTTTCACATGGTCGTTGAACGATCCGCTGACCACAATAATGTCGCCAAGATACACCAGACACGTCTTCCATGACAGTCCCTTCAGAACCCTCTCCATCAATCTTTCAAATGTGGCTGGAGCATTGCAGAGTCCGAATGGCATAACTGTGAACTGCCACAAACCTGAACCGACGGTGAAGGCTGTCTTTTCTCGATCTTCCTGGGCCAGTATCCGCTCTTCAAATCTGAGGTCGAGAAAATCGTAGATCCAGCCAGCGTGTCTAGCGTGTCGTCTATTCTTGGTAGAGGGTAACTGTCTTTTTTCGTCACGTTGTTAAGTTGACGATAATCGACGCAAAACCGAGTTGAACCATCTTTCTTCTTTACCAGTACCACTGGAGAGGACCAAGGACTGTCGGATGGCTCGATGACTCCGTCTTTCTCCATATCACAGACTATGTTGTCAGCCTCTTCCTTTTTGGCGAGAGGAAGTCTTCTGGCTGATTGCCGGATTGGTCGGGCATTTCCAGTGTCAATTTTGTGCTGAACCACTTTTGTTCTACCACCTCTGCCCACTCCGGTATCGAAGATGTTCTAATACTGCCTAACTAATTCTCTCAGTTTGGGCTGCTGTGCGGGTCCCATGTCTTTGGATGACATGGCAACCAACTTCTCCAATTCTGCTGGCAAGTTACTGGCTTGACTAACAGTGCCGCGTACACCCTTATCACAGAGGAAATTGACGGGCAGTGCCCCAGAATTGTTCCTTTCTTCAAAGTCACAGGGTAATAATTGACATTCATTACCCTTACCGGCACAAATTTATCAACTCGCAACAAGGTCTTCCCTAGTGCGATTCCTCGTCCAATTTTCTCATCATGGAGCTTGGGCTCGAACATCAGCACGTTTCCATTGTTCGAACCCCCATCCAGGCGAGCCTCCAAAATGTTTTCAACCCTCTCCGGTACGCTCACATCTTCAGCCAGCAGAACACGAATCATTTCTTCACTTCTCCCGTGAAGCACCAACTCTTCTCCATTCACTTGTAACCATACACACCATACACAGTTGCCGACTCTCCTGTTGCTGGTGTTTTGGCAAAAGTAGGCCCAAGGATTGTCCTAGTCGCACCTGTATCGAGCAGCATGGTGCAAGGCTCAATGTTGAGACCATCTACAAAAACACCTTTGTTCTGTCGTTGAAGAACAGCGACATATGCATTGTTAACTGGGGCTTGTTGTATACGGGCTGACGATTGCTCCTTCTTGACCTTCATCGTTGATGTCGATTTTTTCAATGTTGGACATTTGCTACGCACGTGCCCAAGTTCTCTACAGTTTCGGCATCATATCAGTCTTCTCTCAGGCAGGACTTCCTTCATTAATTTTCTCATGACAGCCTCGATATTAGCGGGCTCCTGTGGCTGTGGATCTTTCTCGATCATCCGGACTCTACTCTGGCTTTTGCAGGATTGCTTCGCTGCTTCGAATTCCAGAGCGCGTGCCAATGCATCCACGAGATGTGCGGGACGAGCTAGTGTTAGGGCTTGCCGGGTTTCCTGGTCACGAAGTCCATCCAAAAATGCCTGGACCGCTAGTCGCTCCATTACATTTTCCGGTGTAGCTGGGTATGCAAGACGAACCAAGCGTGCAATATCTGCTTCAAATTCTTGCAACGATTCGCTTGATTTCTGGCATCGGTTCTTCAGCTGTGAGTGATATACGTGTTCAAGGTGGGCTTGGCCATAGCGAAGTTCCAAGTGTTTTACCAGCTGTTCATAGTCTTCCTGTTGTTGGGCGGTGAGCGTTTGTAAAATATTTGTTGCTTCGCCACGCAATGCCAGTGTCAATGCTAAAGCTTTTTTTCCCAGCATTCCATCCATTTGCTTTGGCAGCAGCTTCGAATTGTCGGTGGTAGTTTGACCATGGAGTATTTCCGTCGAACTGAGGCGGTTTCAATGAGAGCTTTTCTGGTTCCGTAATGACCTTAAAATCTTTTACGTCTTTTTGAACTTCCTTCAGGTTCATACTCAGGTCCAGCATTGGGTTTTTGTTGTAAGTTTCTGGGGTGTAGGCAGAATTCATTCGCTTTTCTAATTCACTGACTTTAAGGTCAACCAGGTGAACTCTCCTCGGAAACATTTGGCTTTAATTGTTTTTAACCGAAATATCAGTCTATTATTTATTTCACACAAAAAGTTTTCAGTTTATTGTCCTGCGACGCGCAAAACTGTCCACTTTGCAAACACTCAAATGTTCAATGGGTCACTGTCTATTAGGCGCGATAAATGTCTATCAATTTTTCAACGCGACGCACAGTTATTTATTTTAAACATCCGACTTCTGACAACAATTGTAGTAAAACTGCACTAACTAATTTTCCTAATTTATTTAAAACACTTATTCACTAAAACATTAACTTCACTAATTTATTTATTACTGTGTCAGTCTCTATCTATGAACTCTGGAACTATTATATCCGTAACTCTCTGATAATCTAGCTTATATACTCCCAAGCAGATTCCATCCACGACTCTCGATTATCCGGGAGTATAGAACATTTCATCTAGATGGCTCTTCGAACAGTATGGAAGCGATCGATTTATTCCAGCTTATTCTCGGCGATCCGTAGGCCAGCAGATGTGCTGTTGTAGTTGAACGAGGGTGCATAATTAATTAGATCAGGGCCGGTCTTGGGGCCGGTCTCGAAATCGTTACACTACCTTCAAGGAGCAGTCAGTTCGCATTGTCCATAGTGGACGCATGCATTGAAACCCAAGAATTTAGATTTCTTAAGTGATAAAAAATTAAATGGCTCCGTTTTCGAAGGAAGATGATGAAAAACTAAATACATTAAAGCGGTATAGATACGACCGGCCGCATTGTCGGTCACTCGGAACGGTTGCACTGGCCGCAACTATCAAAAGGCTACCTTTAATTGTCAAAAATGAAGCATAATCAAGTAGTCTGGTGTCGTTCGTTTGATCCCACAGTTTTACAGGTATAAGTGCAAACACCAGGGATTTTAGACCTCTTATTATCGGTAATAATGTGACGTCTATTTATTTCAGCCAAAGTCAACATTTTTTCCATAACATAACCTTCTAGTCAAATATCAAATTAGGAAAATTACTTGTGTGTATCGGGTGTTGATAGAATTGCGTACTGGATTCCATGTTTGATTGTAGTAATACCGCTTGATTTACTGTCAGCACATGTATTTGCAATATGGAACGAGTTGATTAACTCCCTAAGTACAAAAATGTTTTGTAGATGAAAACATTCAAATCCGCTTTTGGTGCACTCCTCATACTATACAGGCCGTTTCTTTCATCATGTGGTAACATTGCTATATTCTAAACCGTAATAGATACAAAGACGATTAAAGGGGAAAAAGGTAACTACGGGGATTCTCGCCCTTCCCAACTTATACAGGGAAAACTGAAAATGCTGTTTTCGTTTTTTTACGAATAGAATTGTTATTTCAGAAAATATAAAAAATTAAAAAAAAGTTTTATTGTATTCAAAATGTACTAGAACTACGTAACGATAAATTTTTAATCAAACGTTTCGTGTCAACACCGCCATCATCAACTATATTTTTCAAATACGGACCTGTCTATTTCATCACAAAAATTGATAGAGCGATAAAATCACAATTCAGTGGTATATTACACTCGACATTTTTATAACGTTCCATATAAAATAACTAGCATCATCAGTGACAACAATTTTCAATTACGGTCCTGTCGTTAGTTTGTTTATGAATTCCACAGAATCTAACGCTTCGATATAAAAATTATCAGTGACGTTTTGAATGAATGTATGTATGAAAATTGTATTCATATTATAAAAATTCATAAAAGATTTCTGCAGTTTCAGAGGCGAACGATAGCAATATACCCCAGAAATAAACTTACTTAAGAGGAGAAGAAATCAAACGAACAGAAAAACAATTTATTTCATAGTGAATTTGTGGAAGAAAATAAAACCAATACAGAAAAATAATTCTACATTAAAATGATCGAATTGACGACCTCTTTGTTGAATGCACATAAGTTGTCTGTCCATACAATTTCTGTGGCAATTTTCTAGCATGATGGTTGTAATGCTATTACATGCATATCTCATTTTCTGTTTGAGATGGTCGATATCCAAAGGAGTAAGGTCTGGGGATCGAGCTGGCCAGACAATTGGTCCATTGTTTCCAATTCACTTTGTTGGGAATATTGCATCTAAATGTTCTCTTACTATTGCTGTATTATAAGGAGGGGCACCGTCTTGTTGAAAATATTGTATTTCACGGCGGGTGCTTAATGGCAATTCATCTAAGTAACAATCAAACTCATTGGATAAAAAATTTAAGTACATTTCACCATTCAAATGCTCATCGTGAAAGAAAGGACCTAGTATGTTTGTTCCCAAAATTCCCAACCAAACATTTATTCCGAACCTCTCCTGGAAATTGGTTTCTCTATGTAAATGTTCATTCGTATTATTCCACCTATAATGGATGTTTCTGTTAAACCAACCATTGTTGGTGATTTTGATTCGTCCGTCCATACTATGTTTTTAATAAATAACCATTCTATTCGCAAAAAAACAAAAACAGCATTTTTAGTTTTCCCTGTATAAGTCGAGAAGGGCGAGAGTTCCCGTAGATTTTCTCTGACCAATGTACTGCTCACCACAATAGTTACATTTTTTCCCATTTAATCGTCTTTGTATCTATTACGGTTTAGAATATAGCAATGATACCACATGATAAAAGAAACGGCCTGTATATTTCAGTTGCCAAGTGTTCGAACCATTCATCTGCAAGGTATTCAGGCAATGCTGTCTTTTTCGTTCTATGGAACAATTCTATCATACCGTTAGAGCAGAGATGGTATGGGGAGGTCCTGATATGATGAAAACCCATGAGATTAAAAAATTCTATAAATAATCCATTTTCATTGTGTCTCAACTGATCCGTGATCAGGTCAAATTACAAACTATTACAGCGAGTTATAGCAAAATATATTGAATACAGAACTAGTATTAATTACACAAAAGTCAAAGGACGTCTCAGATGTGAACTTATGAACATAACATAATTTTTTGTATGACCAAATGGAATCTTATGCTGTTCAATATTTCCATCAGTACAGTCATGTTTACGAGAAAATATTATTTCAGTTTGGCAGCGTAGTTAGATTTTTGAAACCTTTCCAAAATTGAACCTGATAGATTTGTATCCATGAAAATTTTATTGATTTTTCAATTGATAAAAACTTGTTAAATGAAGAGTATCTACAATCCTTTGAAGCATTTCAACATTCGAGTAGTTTTTTTGATAAATTTCTCATTTCAAACTCTTTTGGATACATCAAATATTTTTCTACACAGTGAATGAAGCTGTGTTTATAAGTTATAAAACTTTGCGATACGAAAGTTTATTTTTACTCTTTTATTCTGATAGATATATGAATTATCATCAGGTTGATGAAAATAAAGATGTATAAGTTCATTCCATTTGTCATCTCAATTTCAATGGTGGTAATTGTGAATGGTGATAAATAAAATTTAATTGATTTTGAAGTTTATCGTGAAGCATGCAAATAGAATGAACTGATCTCAGCAATCAGTAAATGCTCTACCAGCAGCTGAATGTGGAGCGCTTACGTTTTTGAATTTAACGAGTTGTTGAATAACAAATCACTAACTTAATGTTTACACTCACCTCTTCTACGATATTGAAGTTCAAAACTCCTGACGCCAGATGAGTTCCAAATCTGTGGTCCATGATGATCATGCAAATGCATATAACTCTCATGCCGTACAAGATTGATAATGCAGAATTTGAGTCACCATGAGATAATTTTCCAAAATTTTTCTTGAGGGAGAATGCTAACATCAATTTTGTAGATTGTGATTCTGGAAATCAATAGTAGTTAGGAAAAACATCATCAAACATATTTTTTAACTCACTTGATCCCAATTTGTCGATTGTGGAATCTCTGAAGACCTCATATAGAGTTGACAGTATTACAACTAACACTATTATTATCGAAATTAGCCTGAAAACAATGAGAGAATGAAAACAATTTTCACAGCTTCCTTTTGGTAGATTCCCATACATAATATTATGTGAGGGGTTTTTCAAAAATAATGATATAATTTTGAAACGAAAAGGCAACCATGGTAAGAATATTATACTTAGTTGTCACTAGTGGTAATTCATGTAAAATTAGTGAAATTTCATCATGGTGAAATACGTGCTTCAATAACACTTGGTTATCATTCAAAATTTAATGAAAATGGACGTTCTCGTGTGACTACTCAACACAAAAGCTTTGATTAGCATAATCGACCTTCTTTGCTTGCTTGCAATTGATCAAGTCGTTAAAAAATTTCAAAGCACCCATCACGATTTTACTTATCATTCTCGATGATACATGAAGACACAGCCCTTACCTTTTAACGTGTGATGTTATAACCATGTAGAGTGGATTCAAAAATAGGGGACTTTGCATTTTCCTTGAAGTAGTTATACTTGCATTCAATTCAATAATGCATTTCCATGAATATATTCTCTTTCAATCAAATCTGCTGATTTTGAACAATAACGTATAGCATATTCTTAATAATTATTTTAATATACAGTGTGGTGCAAATGAATGGAATAAATTCATTATTTTGTAATAAGGCGACCCTACAGAAAAATCCTGATACCCGTCGATTTTTATTATCGAACGCGCATTCTGTCAAATATTTTTGATAAGCATGACGTCATGGGTGTGAGCGTGATGACATCATCGATGATTTTTTTAAATGGACATGTGGGTCATGTGATGTGTCATTGGAAAGGTGTTTCATTTACCTATCCAACCATA
Source organism: Chrysolina americana (assembly GCA_958502065.1). Lineage (NCBI taxonomy): Eukaryota > Metazoa > Arthropoda > Insecta > Coleoptera > Chrysomelidae > Chrysolina > Chrysolina americana. Next base: position 20,814,210 of record OY293421.1, on the reverse strand, counting down.
TCGAAAAATTTGTCTAATGGTTGTTGTATGCAGAAAAAAATTGATTTTGAAATTATAGATCACGCATTACAAAATTATTAAATTCTGTGTCCAATTAATGATTTTCGAATCTCTGTAAGTAACCAAGATCTAATTTTGAAAAGGCCGTCCCTGGGAACGAAATGATAGCTTCTTACTTGATTTTTTGCCGGTTCACAAATGTGGGTCTCATCGAAACTGCTACATTCGAATTAAACTCAATCGGCTTGTCGAATGTTAATGGTTATAACATTAGAAATATTCAAAAATTATCAATATGAAGCTCACTGACACAGAAAGAATCGAAATTCTTATAATGATTGGTTGTGAAGACAAAACACGAACGCACAAAGGAGTTTGTACTCTGTTCAATAATAAATATCCCAACCGAGAACCAATTTCACAATCCACGGTAAGCAAAATTGAAAAGAAATTCAGAGAAACGGGTCATGTGAAAGACCTACCCAAAGGTAGTAAGAAACAAATTCCAGATGACAAGAAACTCGATGTTTTACTAGCTTTTCAAGATAATCCCCATACCAGTTCAAGGCAAGTAGCATTAGATAATGACATTGACCATTCAACAGTTCTTCGAACGCTAAAAAAGGCGAAGTGGCATCCCTACAGAGTTAGTTTAGTTCAGGAGCTTCTGGAAGACGACTTTGATAGAAGAATTGAATTTTGCGAAATTATGATGGAGAAAAATAACACAGATCCGATGTTTTTCCGAAAAGTTCTTTTTTCTGATGAAGCTACATTTCTCCTAAACGGTCATGTCAATCGTCAGACGTGTCGGTATTGGGCTACTGAAAATCCACATTGGATGCAGGAATATCATACTCAATATCCAGAAAAATTGAATGTTTGGGCGGGAATTATAGAGAATAGGATAATAGGACCATATTTCTTCGATGAGTCCTTGACAGGTCCTCGATATTTAGAATTTCTGCAAAACTTCTTGCTACCCGAACTGAATCGGCTGTTCCCAAACAGAACTGATTTGTGGCTGCAGCAAGATGGTGCGCCGCCACACTATGCTGTCGTGGTGAGACGCTACTTGAACAACGTCTTTCCAGATCGGTGGATAGGAAGAAGAGGAGCAATTGAATGGCCACCTAGGTCGCCAGATCTAACACCTCTGGATTTCTTTTTATGGGGATACTTGAGAAGTAAAGTGTACCAAAATAGACCCCACAATATCCGTGATCTCAAAGACCGTATACGCATCGAGATGGGACGAATCACTCAGGACGTTATTGGCAGAGTTCGAGAAGAATTTACTGCTCGTCTATCCCACTGTCTTATAGCAGATGGTCGGCAGTTTGAACATTTGCTTTGAAGTTGTTTGTATTCATTGAATGGGAATGTTCTTTTATTACTACAATTGTTTGTTAGAATAAAAACCCAAATTACTTGAAATCATGAATATGATTGGATAGCTGATTGGAAGACCTTTCCAATGACTTATCACATGACCCACATTTCCATTTAAAAAAATCATCGATGACGTCATCACGCTCACACCAATGACGTCATGCGTATCAAAAATATTTGACAGAATGCGCGTTCGATAATAAAAATCGACGGGTATCAGGATTTTTCTGTAGAGTCGCCTTATTACAAAATAATGAATTTATTCCATTCATTTGCACCATACGGTATAGTAGTGGAAGAATGGCCAAAATATTTGCATTAACGTTAAATTACAATATAATAGCAGAAGAAATATGCTTATGTTTCAAGACCATAACAAATTTTTATTATTTCCGACAGGATATAGAATTTAGATTCCAGATACGTGTGTATATGGGATGTCAGCATAAATAGTAACAATTTGGTTCTCATTCGGAATATTACTCATCTAATATCTGAACTGTCAACACTCGATGTTCTCAATCAATTATTTCAGGTTATGTTATGAATAAATAATTGAACATGTGATATTGATATTGTATCTATATTTTTTATATTCTAGGAAGAATACAGGCTGATTCAAAAGTACTTTGGCAAACTTCAGGATGTGATTCCTCACAACATTCTAATATGAATTGTCCAATTAAATATTTATCCGGACACGCTTCGTTTCCAAGATACAGGGTGTTGTAGTTTTATTTTTATTTTCGATTTTTTTTAAATAACTTTCGAAATACTATCCATAATCAAACGAAAATCGGTATTGAGATATTTTTTAAGGTGACGAATTCGAATCTGATTACTATTGCTCTTACTCATAGGGGGCGCCACCTACACGTCTTTCTCTTTTTTGAACATTCATACCTTTTTTGAGCGTACTTTAAGCACATTCTTCATCGAAAAAATCGATTTGTCTGTGATTTCTACGTAAAAAAGCTATCCTTGTTACAAGTCGCTATAAGCAACCGTTTTCTAGATATTTGGACTTAAAAGTTTGAAGTTGATTATTTGATAAATCGATGCTTGTTGAAATAATTACCTTTATTTTGCATTATTCACAAGAAATTAATTTGACGTTTAAGTAAGTTGTTAGGGTTTTTTGTTGGGGGCGCCACCTATTCTATTACTTTTTACTCGTTTGACGAGGTAATTACTTTTGGGTACGTTCCTGTATGACATCCTTAAGCGAAATAGTTATTTTTTTATCAAGGATGCAAAATCTGTATTTGTTTCAATAATATTTTCAAGAAATATCAACATTTTATTTCAAGAAATTTTGAATATGTAGAATAAAATAAAATAAAGGAAACTACATAATTGTTATCAAATAAATTGTCGAAAGTGTCCACCTTCAGCGAAGATTCAGGCATTCAGTCTTCTAGTCTAGTCTCGTACCCACTCAAAAATTATTGGTGAGTTTCTTATTGTTTCACAAGCGTCTACTATTCGGTTTCTTAGATCTTCCTCGTTCGCTACTGAAGTTTTATAAACTAGTGACTTCAAATCTCCCCAAAAATAAAAATCTATCGGGTTTAGATCTGGGGACCTTGGTGCCCACGTTAGGTTCTTCTACACCCCTACCGATCCATCGATTTGGATAGACAGTGTTAAGGAATTCCCTGGCAACAACGCTAAAATGGGCCGGAGCCCCATCATGCATGAACCACATGCGGATACGAATTTCTAATGGTACATCCTGAAGTAGTCCCTGCAATTCAATTTCTAAAATGTGTCTGTAAGTTGCAACATTCAGTCGGAGCAAATTTTTTGGTTGGCTCAATTTTCCCTCAACTGTAACGTATTGACCTCTGGATTCTAAGTAGCTTTCCATTAACTTATGCCCTCTTCCTCTGATGCCAATTACTTCAAGTGTGACAAGTAGATCCAGGTGGCTTACAGTATCGAAAGCTTCAGATAGATGAACAAACATATACACGGTGTTCCAAATTAAGTCGGCACTATTGCCAACTCCGTTATTATTGATGCTACGAATTCGGTTAAATGGGCAAACTAGTAGCATTTTCAATGGCCTCGATGCCGAAAACAAAAAAAAATTGCAGACAATTTCTTTCAATGGAATAGCCTATATTCTTTCATGCATTTCGAATTTCAATAACATTCTCAACAACAAATCTCATTTAACTTTTTTTCGTAAAGGTGAAAATAAGACAGTTTTATCAATAGGAAATATTTATAACAAACGGATTTGATAAAGCGCTATAAAATATCGAGTAAATGTTCAAAAACACCGCATTCTTGTTGAACACATATTTGGGCCCTTCTATTGACAATACGTGTGGCATTCAACACAGTTCGGCCATCAATTCTATTTATTATAGTTTCAATATAATTTTTCAGTTCATCTACATTATTATGTTTCATTTTGTACACCTCAATTTTCAGAAATCCCTGAAATAAAAATCTAGAGGTGTCATGCCTGGTGAACGAGAGGGGCACTTAACAGGACCATTTGTAGCAATCCATATGTTTCCAAAACAGCCTCTCAGCATTCTTTTTACGCCACTGACATTATGTGCTGGTGCTCCATCCTGCTGAAAATAGATCATCTGACGAGCCTCCAGATCAAGATCATCGAAAAACTCTTTCAACACTCTTGCTAATGAATTAATGTAACGGGGTCCGATCAAACAACCATGGAAGAAAAATTTACCGATAATTCTGCCTCTAAATAGACCAAACCAAACTAATCGTCTTTGCGGATTGTGGGGATAGACTATAAATGGATTATGTCTACTCCAATAATGAAAATTCTTTCTATTATACATCCCACGATTTGAAAACATAATATTTTTATAGAAGTTTGGATCTTGTCTGCATTTATTCATAAACCACCGAAAAATCCCCAATTGTCTCTCAGGATAACCAGGTTCTAGTGTTTGCACTGGTCTTGATCAAAAAGGAAAAATCTAATTTTTTTTCAGAATTCGTTGAATACCAGACAGTGGAACAGCTATTTCTCTGGATAAATCTCTGATGGAATGATTTGGATATACCTCAAGTAGGATAAAACGTCAATTTCTTTATCTTCAGATATTACAAAACGTTTTTTAGTTCTCCTCTTCTCAAAAACTTTTTCATTGTTCCTGAATCGACGATGAAGCACAGCAAAAAAACGCCGATTAGGTAACTCACGATCGGGGAACGAACTGCTGTAGTGTTGGAGTGCACTTACGCCATTTTTCTGGCAAACCAAGTAGGATTCTAACATAACACATTTTTCTTGATGGGAAAACGGCATTTCGAAAAATATTCGAACAGTAGTTGACAGTTACAATAATTTATGACATTGTCATGATATACTTGAGAATATTTGACAAATAGTATTCCAACAAAGTTTCAAGGCAACTTGATTGCTCGTAATAATTATGTTTTATTAAATCAAACACATTTTTTCCAACCACATTCATATGACCCTCCAGTTATCATTACAGCAGATATATTTTGATTGCGGCTAGCGGAATGGCTTTATAATGAAAATTATCGTTTTGTACATTAATACCAAATAGCTCAGTGGTGTCAATTGAGTAGTGCGATATGAAGATCACGGGTTTTACGAGTTTACATCCCAGCGCAATTTTCTTTTCTACTGTTTTATTTTGCTATCAGTAACACAATGTTGTTATTCGTATAAGTACCAAAATTGGGTGTTGCCAAAACAAAGACATTTTTTGTTCTAGTGAAAGAAATAAATATTTCCACATAAGTCGCTCATTTTCCACTTTAGGAAGAAAGGTGATATGAGCTTTGTTGTTGAGAATGTTATAACGAATTGAAATGCATGAAAAAATATGTTCCATTGTTCAATTGAAAAGAATATAATTTTATGAAATATTCTGAAAACGCGACTGTCATTTTTTTTTTTGTTTTCGGCATCGAGAAGGCCATTAAAAATGCTACTAGTTTGCCCATTTAACCGAATTCGTAGCATCAATAATAACGAAGTTGGCAATGGTGCCGACCCAATTTGGAACACCCTGTATTTATATTGCAGGATGTTTTTCGTCTATTGCTTAATATATATTGGCTGGTTAGATATGCAATCGCGTCTTGCGTTGATCTGCCTCCTCTAAATCTATATTGTTTATCTGACATCATTTTGTTATGGTAGAGAAATGCCGTTATTCTTTTTTAATAACGTTTTCGAATATTTTAGACAGTACCGATAACAGTGATATAGGTCTGTAATTATGTGGGTCTAATTTGTCTCGGATTTATGCACCGGTTTTATAAACGCCTCTTTCAGTGTGGCAAAATATCCATTTTCTATGCACATATTCATTATATAACATGGGAGAGTGTAATGAGGTCCGCAGTTTCTTTCAATATTTCTTCTTTGAAGTGGTCAGTCAAATCCAGGGGCTTTATTATTTTCAATTATTTTATTATATCTTTCACTTCTATTTCCGTTATTGGAAGTAATTTATTAAGTTTGGTAATCTGGAATTTGGAAATTTATGTCTGCTACTCCAGTTGCTACTCCAATAGTCAAAGGCAGATCTGATTCAGGGAAAGCTGATAATGAAAACAGTTCCGAGTATGATTTTCCGTATAGACAGGCCGTTGGATTGCCGATGTATTTGATGGTAGCTACCAAGCCTGATATAGCCTATGCAGTTGGTGTAATTTCCCGAAGTTTAAAAAATCCTACGAAAGAAGATGTTGTCAAAGCTAAATGAATTTTCGGTATATCCGAGGTACTATGGATTACGGAATGAGATACATACACAACCATAAACCGCATTTGTTGGAGAGCTACAGTGATGCAGATCACGGAGGAGATGCACAGTCTGTGTGATCTACATCTGGAGTTATTTGCTTGTATGCGGGAGGTGCAGTTACATGGCTTAGTCAGAAGCAGTCGTCCGTAGCAATGTCTTCTACAGAGGCAGAAATTGTTGTGGCTAGTGAAGCTGCACGTGAAATGATCTGGTTGAAACGCTTATTGATGGAAGTTACTGGTTTAGATTTGATTTCCGATCTTCAAGTTGACAACGAAGCAGCCATTCGACTTGCTAAGAATCCAGAACATCATCGTCGAAGGAAACATATAAAGTTGAGACATTTTTTTGTCAGAAAGCTTGTCAACGAAGGTGAAATCACTGTCAAAAAGGTACCAATGGAGTTTCAACTAGCTTCGAAATCGATTCCACAACCGAGATTCCTGAAATTTTGTCAAGAAATGGGTCTTTTCAACTAGACAAACTTTTTGTTGAGATATTAACATTATTTGTTTTTCTAGATGGCTGATATATAGGTAGCTGAGTTCATCTTTCGTGGTATACTTCAACTCTCTTCTCAATCAACTGTTCCCGAACGACATCGCTAACTTGTTTCAACAGTGGGTATTATGAGCACCTTGACGGCGTCGCCATGGGCAGCCCTCTCAGCCCAGTAGTGGCGACCCTGTAAATAGAGACGTTTGAAAAAAACGCAATAGATTTGGTGACAAATCAACCGTTTATTTGGTTTCGCTACGAAGACGTCTGTTGTGTAGCCACATGGAACGTTGACGCTAGAAGGTTTTATCACCCATCTCAACAGCCTCCACCCAAAAATTCAACTCACGGTGGAAGAGGAAACAGATGGATAAATGCCTTTTCTGGAGGTCTTGGACATCAGAAAACCAGATGAAACTTTGGGCCACAAAATCTACAGAAAACCCACACATACAGACATATATCTACACAAGGACTCATATCACCACCCAGGGCAGAAACATGCGGTTTCAAAAACTTCAAACACCAGAGCGCAATGCATCTGTTAGCCGGTTCATCTGGAAACAGGGCTACGGCATCTTAATGATGCATTGCGAGCCAATGGTTGCACCCTTCAAGAAATTGCTAGGGCTAGTTAGCCAACTTTGCATCTATATAACGGCAACAGCACGAAATATAGATTTCCTACCCATATATCAAGAGAGTCACTGACTGGATTGGAAAGGTACTGGCAAAACACGACGTCCAAGCCATTTTTAAACCGACAGATCGGTACTCTGCTCCAGTCATCTAAAGATCCACGATACCACCTTGCTACTTCTAATGTATACCGAATACCGTGCTCGTGGGGGTCTTTATACATCGGTACCACTTTCCACAGCGTGAAAACCAGGCTAGCTGAACACCACCGATAATGTAGGTTGGCTCAGACGGAAAAGTCTCCCGTTTCATTTTATACCTACGGAGAGGGTACCCATGATATCTGGTCTTGGAATACGGAATTACTCTTGACCACGAGACTACTATGCCCGCCTCAATAAAGAAGCAATAGAAATACACAAACACAAACATTTCAACAGAAAAAAGGAATCCCTGATGATCAACATAACCTGGTACCCAGCCCTGATAAACACGAAAATAAAACCATCAACTAAAACCATTGTTATACAACCACCTCAATACATACACCACAATCGAGCCGGTGAGACAGGGTAATAATGACACCGTAATCATGCAGGTAGACAACGGCAACTTCCCACCCGATCGGGTAACCCAAACAGCCCAAGCAAAACAAATGAAAATTATTCAAAACAGAGTTTTTAGTCAGTATTAATTGCGAGGACCCTTCAACCGCCGTATCAGTATTACATAGTGCACGCTGAAGATGCTCACCGCAGTCGTGGGCAAAACGTCCGTATAAATCGCCTCCACGGAGGTTAACCGACCACGGCCCCAAAGCCCGGAATGTAGCTCCTTGATGATAATCCACTGTTGATTACAAGATAAGGACAAATATCTGTCAGATGTATTTCAATGTCCGTCTTGGTATTAGCCAGGAAACTTGTTGTTTTCTGTCAGATGTTTGTATAATTTTTCCACTTCGTTTCATAGCTGAGGTAGTCTCTCTGAAACGCGCCCGTTCTGAAAATTACCTGCTGTATTAAAACAAACAATGTATCTTACTTTTTGATCGGGAGCCGTAAGACATCCGAGCAAATGCATGATCAGCTCATGCAACTTTTTAACAAACGCCCTGCTGTAATCGACCCAAGTCAAGGTTTTCCATGTACTGTTGTGTCGATGACCTTGTTTTTTTTATAGCTTGCGACCCTCTTCTTTGCTCAAGTATCCGTTTGCATAATCAGTTCCAAAGTCACCATGTTATTATGAATCTTGGCCTTAACCAAAAAAATCTCGTTAAAGAGTTCATATAGATTTTGCAGGACCTATGAATAGTCAATATTTCATACTCATCATCGACTCATCTTCAAAAAGGGCCTGAAGTTATCAAAATGACTGCAATTACTGCTCAAGAAACCGTCAATATTATTATAGACAACGTATTCACACGATTCGGATACCCTGAGACTTTGATGACTGACAATGGTACTCAATATACTTCACAGAAATTCCACAATTTTTGTATCATCAACAGAATCTTAGATTAGAATACCTTCATTTCATCCGCAATCTAATAGAAAGATAGAAAGTTTTGTAGGTACGTTCAAGTGTTGTATAAAAAATTGCAGGGGAAATATCAGAATACTCATCAGCAAATGAAAACGTTTTTGTTATAATATTGTTCTACTCCAAATCGAAGCGCTCCAGAAGGAAAATTGCCAGCTGAGTTGTTTCTTGGCAGAAAACTTAGAATTTATATCGATTTATTGAAACCTATCAAGAATACATCCGCCAGTTCAAATTGAAACCAACTCTAGTAGCAGAGAATCAACTACTGAAAACTTGGTTCTGGCAACATTTTTCAAGAAAAATTCCTACGAATGTTGCCTAGGTCAATAAATTGAAAAAGTAATTCATAATGTTTTGTTGAAATCAGATAGCAATAATCGATTGTTCAGGTCCCATGTGAATAGGGAGGAACGACGTGATCAAATTCCATTCAATATTTTCTTGGGCGCGTTCTTCAGTTCAGAGTCAGATTCTCAAGAAAGTATAGATAACTCGCAACTAAATCAAGATTGTTTTGAATCTGATAATCCTCAACACGTTGAAGAAAATGTTTTGCAGTTAAAATTATGGTGACAATAATAAAGAGTGTCAATGATAATAAGGTAAACACGACTTATTTCCACAAATTTACTTTGTAGCTTTCTCAAGCGATTAGTACAGGTATTATATTTAGTCAAATGCGCCTGTTAAGGAAGCAACGACCATAAATATAGAGAGAGAGGTATTATATTGGAATCTGTGGAAATGTAATCGTATTTAACTAAGTGTCATATGTTATTTTCATCAGTCAACGGCTAAGTCCATCCAAAATGTCTGGTTTCTGAAAGACGTACTTTACTGAAGACAAATATAGACGATTTAAACATGGGATGGGAGATAGTGTTTCACGACACGAGGGTCACTGCTACCTACATCATATACCGATTACGAGATAAGTGCTATCTAATGAATTTGTTCCTGTCTTCCTTATTGACTAAATTTTTCTCCGTATTCTGTTTGATACTGCTTTAAGTGTATTGTACAGTTCGTGAACAGTATATCCAGATATCAACATCCATATGAGAGGTCACATTTTTATGTACATGTTGAGTCAGTACCAACCTACACCTTTATGGTCCATTTTTAGTTAGATATATCCATTATAATTCCATCTCAACGATGAGAATCACCAACATATACCTAACTGCATACATAAATTCTAAGATATCAATAGAGAAAGGAAGGCATATTTTTCACACCATGATCTCTTGAATGAAATAGGTACTCTCATTCATAAAATTCGTTTCTTACCCGAATGAAATATCTGCTTGATCGAACTGTTGGTTATCTTCGTTTACCTGGCAACTAGAATCGTCGATGAATGCGCTATATGAAACGTTGTAGTTTTTCATGTGGAAATCTATATCTGTAAGGTATTTATTCAAATAATTCTGGAGATCCTTGGGTGAACAGGATGCTGGGACACACCAACCCATCAAAACTACATTTTCTGACTGTTGAGATGGATCCATTTTATCCTAAAACAGAAGTTAGCATTAACATTCAGTAATTTGAATCTTGTTTTATATTATCATTTTGAACAGAAATATTGAAAAGACCACCACCGTAAAGGGCAAAATTATAGCATTATGAAGAGTTCACTCATACATTTCTGTTATATTTCCATAGAAAATGACTCATACTTTCTGATAATGAGTCGATTTCATGTTATTATGGCTTATCAAAACCATACGAGTTGAAAAATTCGGGATGATACGAATCTTCAATTACCTCTGGTGGACATACCGGGTAGCTACGGAAGTATTGCCTACGGAATATCTCAGTTATTGTATGAAGTAGGTTTGTGAAATTTGGAGCATCGATATAATGACATAAGAGCTAGAATTTGAGCATATTGACATGTCGAAGTTAACTTTCGGTCTGACCGGAAGTAACATCAACTTTCTTATTTTAAATGAAAATCCTATTTTTTTTCTTTTCGCTTTATTCAGCATTCAATTCCCTTTCTAATGACATATCACAAGTTGGTATCTAACCAGAAACTAGATCAGAAAAAAATTATTATTGAAATTCACCGAGTAGGCCGTGGAAGCAAAATGAAAGCCAAAAATTGAAAAGTTGGCTATGGAAACCATACGTCACTTGATAACAGTTGCCACTACTGTGATATTTTATTTTCATTCGTCGGCGTCATAAAAAGCCGCCAAAAAAAATATTGGAAAAATTGGGAAAAAAGCAATACTCTGTAGGTCCATAACTTAAATAGGAACATACAACTTTTTCTTGCATGTACTATTCAGCATAACCATTCCTTTCTAATGATATAATAGAAAGTAATTTTTTGAAATGAAATACCAAAAAATCCAATTATTATTATTCAAATAACAAAAACAAAGATTTATCGAAAAAAAAAATTCAAATTGATAGGATTAAAGATAAAATAAATTCAAAACAAATGTTCGAAATGCATTCCCTCAGCGTCAATACATTTATTGACTCTGGTGATATTTTCATGTAAAACGTTTCTCAACATTTGGGGCGTGATATCTTGGAAAGCTCTACGAATTTTTAATTCTAGCTCATGTAGAGTTGTAGGCTGTGTGGAATACACCCTATTTTTAAGATGCCCTCATAGAAAAATGTCGCACGGAGTAAGATCAGGTGACCTTGGTGGCCACCTGACTGGACCATGGGTTGTTATAAGTCTCTCTTGAAAGCGATTTTGAAGATAATTTCTCGCTATTCTTGAATTATGCGGAGGGGCGCCATCTTGCTGGAAGTACATTCTCTCAGTTATTTCCGCTGGTAGGTTGTTAATGAATTCCGAAATTTCATTCGTTAAAAAATTAAAGTATCTCTCTCCGGTTAGTTGGCCTTGGAAAAGAATGGGGCCAACAATATGAGTTCCAACTATTCCTGCCCAAGCATTCACACCAAATCTCTCCCGGAAGCCACCTTGTCGAAACCGGTGCTCGTTTTCTATCGCCCAGTACCTGAAACAAAAGACCGTTCACACTTTTAGCACTTTACACTTCGACTATCGACAATAGTCCGAATAAAGTACAGTACCTACCTTGTATTATTCCTGTTAAATAATCCATTGTTGGTAAATCTTGACTCGTCCGTAAACAAGATATAATAGTTAAATAGGTGATTCTCAGCATTTTGTCGAAGAAACCAATTACAATATTCCAGGCGCCTTTCACCGTCATTTTCATGCAAATGTTGATGCAACTGATACTTGAAGGATTTAAATCGATGTTTTTTCAAAATTTTCCTCTGCAACTGCGGTAGTCATCTTCAGTTGATACGTCTAGAAGAGTACTTCGACCAGGCCACGGAAGATGACTGCCGCAGTTGCAGTCGAAACGTTTGGAGGTTTAAACTAAAGAAGACCACGGCAAAACCCGGAAACCAACCAAAATATTGACGCCAGCCGTGAAAGCTTACATTCCAACAACTCCAGGAGCTCTTCAAAAAATACTTAGCAGAACTTCACCAGAGTCGAAGGGGCGACCAACTACAGACTGGTTTCAAAATAAAAATTCCTCATTGCTTATTGCCTCATCAGAAAATGCGATCATAATTGCAGTGATCCTCCATGCACATAATGTTTTACTGCTTACTATGTAGACATGGAAAATATATACTACGTTTCAATCAGGAACTTCATCTAGTCAGGACAGTCCAGAAGCGGATCTGTGCGCCAATGGTATTCAAACAACGAATACTTGATGTACTATGACTATACAGGGTGAGTCAGAGTATGAACGACAAACCACGTACATAGATTCCCAACGTCATTTCGAAGTGAAAAGTTTCTTTCAATGTATATCCTAAAATGCATCCCCTCTGAAATATAGGTGAATTTCAGACTCACCTTCGCCATGTTTTCAATATTTCCAATATTCAAAAATATTCAGGATGAAAAATACTTCGATGTCTAGGATTCTGCGAATATCACATGAGGGAATAATATATATAGGTACACGAAACTTTCAGGTCTTCGTTAATATCTCATAGACCTCTACATTTAGGCACACGAAATGTTATGTCTTCTAGGTCAAGTATCGATAAGCCTTACTATGTTAAACACTCATTTGTCTATTCACTTGTCTAAAGAGAATATGAAGGAAAATATGGTAACATACCACCATAACTACGCCACTGTTTTGAGAAAATCAAATACTGTAACTATAAATTATTACATTGATAAATCTAGATTATTTAATTTTTTTTTCACGGGATTTTTGAAGAAAAAAAATTGTATCTTAATTTTTTCCGACTTCCGACACTCTGGTAGGGTATAAGTACATTCATAACACTTGTTTATCTTGAAATAAGGTGAAGAATCTGTGTACGAAGTTTGTCGGCTTATTCTGACTCACCTGTATATATGTAAGTGTAATGTGAATATATCAAAATGAGTGCTTGCTTGGATCGACTACCAGGGTGGTGTGAGTATTTTCAGTTCTTTCGACAGTTACTAAAGCAAATGCTCTACTCAAATCAGTAGATAAATTCGAAGCGGTAGGGCAAATAATAAAAATAACCATCTTTTACACACATTATCTATGCACTGATGTGATTGTTCTTCAAGCAGAGCATTCATGTTTATCAATTGTTATCAAATTCTAATTGCATATGATTGCAAAGAAATTTTTCAAATAAATTCATAATGTAACAGAAATTAAAATAGCTGTTTTTGAAACAGAAGAAGGTAAGACCATCGTTATTCTTAGCTCACACAAGACATCTAAACACTCTTGAGGGTTGCTCGTGAGGGTCCACTCGGATAACAGAAATAATGAATACTGATGACCTGTTTAAATGGAAAAAATAGCATATAAAATTTCTGCATAGTTTTTACTATCACAGACCTTCTTGAAAGTCGAAAAATGAAAAATGAGGAATATGGACAAATCCCGTTGCTGACGGAAGGCAAAATATAGATTACTCAATAAGATAGAAAAAAGGCCAAACATTGAGCTACTCCATCAACTGGATATCCTATATGATCTTTGAACACTAATATTACTTGCAAGGATTTAATAATCACATGCCTTATGGAAAGAGAGTAAGTAGGTCAGTGGAACCTACACCAAAAAAGGGCAGCAACAAGTGTTCTGAAAACATTTTTCGATAATGAGGTTGAGGTACAAGAGAAGAAGTAACAATTCAGGTGAATGGAATAGAAGTTCGCAGACACACAACCACGTTCTGTCAACTATACAGGCCATTTGTTTCATCATAAGCTAATATTGGTTTAATCTAAATCATCAAAGATAGAAAAAAGGCCAAACATTGAGCTACTCCATCAACTGGATATCCTATATGATCTTTGAACACTAATATTACTTGCAAGGATTTAATAATCACATGCCTTATGGAAAGAGAGTAAGTAGGTCAGTGGAACCTACACCAAAAAAGGGCAGCAACAAGTGTTCTGAAAGCATTTTTCGATAATGAGGTTGAGGTACAAGAGAAGAAGTAACAATTCAGGTGAATGGAATAGAAGTTCGCAGACACACAACCACGTTCTGTCAACTATACAGGCCATTTGTTTTATCATAAGCTAATATTGGTTTAATCTAAATCATAACAGATATGAAGACGATTGAATGGGAAAAGGTAACTATTGTGGGGAACAGAGCAATTGTCAAACAAAATTTGAAGGGACTCTTGACTTGCCCTTCCCAGGTTATACAGGAAAAACTAAAAATGCTGTTTTGTTTTTTTCGAATACTACTGTTATTTCAGAAAATATAAATAATGGAAAAGGAAAGTTGTATTCTATTCAGAATGATGTGATAATAAATCTTTGATAAAACGTTACCCACTATCATTTTTTTTTCAAGTTCGGACCTGTCAATTCAATTACATTGATAAAATCAAAATTCAGAGTGACTCACAGTTGATATTTCTATAACGTTTCATTTAAAATAACAGCATCATCAGTGACAACAATTTTTAATTACGGTCCTGTCGTTAGTTCGTTTATGAATTCTACACAACATATCGCTTCGATATGAAAATATGATTTTTCCAAATTGAATAAACTATAAACGATCGTAGCTGGATGATAACAAAGTGCAATTGTGAATTCATGTTTGAACAAAATAGTAATTTTTGAGTTATTATCCTTCGTTCAAATTGATTACTAGAAAATTAGGGTTAATTCATTCTCCTACCACTTTTTATAATCTTGTTTGCTCCGTTTCTGTATCTCAAAGAAACGTTCCTGCGTTAAAAGATCACTTTATCAAAGCTGAATATACTTCATGAATTCTAACATAAATATTTACATTATATCAATATTCTTTACGAAGAAAGAAAATCCCTATGTGATTTCTTAAACAGCTTGTAAATTCAAAAGTCAAGAGTTTGACCTTTTCAAATCGGATTTTAGTTAGCTTCGCCAATTTGACAAGGAAAGACATATCATAATTGGCTCCACTTTGCTTACGTTGTATCTTATGGCGTATGGTCAGAATTGTAGTTGATTACAATAATTATGGATCCTTCATCTTTCGAGTCAAGGAACGAAGACTAAGGAGTAGGACAAAATAACAACTTATGTAGGATGTTTTGGTCAGTGAGAGTAGTGGAGGACATTCAAGAACAATAGTATGAATCTATTTAGATATTTGAGAAATTGAAACATTGTAAACAAAATAAACACGTTCACTGAAAAAGTCAACACTGCTATTTTTCAAGAAGTGATTTGTTCAGAAGATTTTAAGTAGATTCAACAAAGTGTCTTTTTGACATGTGTGGAATTTTAAACTCATGGTTATTGTCAAAATAAAAGTCAGAATTTGGGATGTGATTTGGAAACTAAGCAGTATGTGTTAAAATGCAAAATCAGATTATCTAGATTCTTGAATTCTTTTAGTATGTTATGTTATGCACATTAGATAATAGGTAATTTCAAACCTAATTCAAGATAGCCCAACATCGTGGTAGCAGTTTTCAACCTAATTAATCCTATCAATATATTGTTTCACTGAATCAGGTGCCTGCTTTATAAAAATTCGAGGTAGTCTGATTCTAATCAGAATTTTTGTGGAATGTTCGATAGAAAAAGTAGTTGACCATTGAAACTTAAGCCTAACTTGACTCTAGTCAATGTAATTTTAATAGCAAACAAAGTGCGTTGCAATTCAAACAGAGTGACTAAAACGAAGTACGCTTCTGAAGATTGATGTTATTTTCCATTTGGAAAACGGTTTGAAGTAAGACGGACTAAGCAAGCTCTTTTCTTTAGATTACAAAAAATTGCTCTATCAAGAAAAGTTATTCACAAGAATTGGTCAAAGTGGGGTATTGAGTCTGCAAACACGTTACGATGATGAAACATTACGAGAGGTCTGTGGTTTCTGTTTAATCAACTCTAGTAAAAATAAGGAATGATTCGTACATATTGTTATGTATTTTCAATAAATTGAGTAGTTTCAAAAGTAAACTTTATTATTGATATACATCTTTTCAATATTTTATGACAGTCACATCAATAATCTTAGTCTGTTTTTTTTTTCACTCAGCAACTATGGATATTATACAAAACGATCTATATGAACAAACCTAATATCTAACATTTCCCCCGTCGTTAAATCACAAGTCCAATCTTTCTGGTAAGACAATAATTCTTCCTGATCTAGTCACATATGCCCCAGTGGTATGTTATTTATTTGATTCTTAGTTGAGAGTTGGAGCAGGAGGTGTAACAAGTTCTTGGGTATGACTATTAGATTAATATCTATCAGATATTTTGGTAGATGTGTTTTGTTCAAAATCACAGTCAGCATTTAATGATTCATTCATATCAGTAGTATATGGAGTGCTGCTTGAATTTTTACGCAAACAATCTGCGTGCATGAATTTTACTATTTCACCCACTCTTACTAGGTATGTGTTGACGCTTACCACTTTTGTTATAACACCCCTTTTCCACTGGCGAGATCTTGAATTTTTGACAAGAACATTTTCATTGACATTAAATCTCACAGGTGATTCTTTAGGTATAGTTTTCTATTCTATTTCAAGAGGTGGTTTCAGTAAATCAAATCTAGATTGTGGGCGATTTTTTAGTAAGAGTTCGGCAGGAAATATCCCCGTTATGCTTGAAGGAGTATTCCGATAACCTAATAAAAAGTTTATCAGTCTATTGTGCAATACACCTAGTGTTATATCCTCTTTTTCGCTTAATAACGCATTCTCCAAACCTTCTTTTTCAGTTTGAACTCCCCTTTCAGCAATCCCGTTACTTTTAGGGTGATAGGGTGGAGATTTAATGACTTTAATATCATTTGCTGAACAGAAATTCACAAATTCAGATGAAGAGAATGGTGATCCATTGTCAGACACCAATTCAATTGGTAATCCTAAAACAGAAAAAAATTATTTCAAAGCAAAAATTGTTTCTTGTGCCGAAGTACCTCTACTCATTATTTTAACGTCAATTAACTTGCTTTTATTATCTACAAAAATCAGGAAATTATAACCATTTTTGTGAAAGAAATCAATGTTTACCCTGTAGAAATTACAAGGAGTACTCGGCCAAGGTAAAAGTGGAGCAGCTTTTGTGAAATTTCGTGATATTTGACAAATGCTACACTGGCTGATACATTTTTCGATATCTTCATTGATACATAGCCACCAATAGTATGAACGTATCAGCATTTTGGACCAAACAATACCAGTATGATCTTCATGGAACAATTACAAAACTTTATTTTTCAAAGAAGTTGGTACAACAACCTTGGAACCCCATAACAAGCAATTCTTTTCAACAGATAACTCATGTCTCCGACTGAAATATGGTTTGAACGGATCATTCACATTATGTGGCAGTCCTGTTATAGTCAAATCTATCACTTTTCCTAGCAAAATGTAATTTTTGGATGCATTTGCAATTTGTGGAATCGCTGAACACCGAATATGAACCCCAACGAAGCTCAATATTGGAATATTTCTGTTCTGCTGGTGAGAGAGTACTAGAAGCAAAGAGAACTGGACGCTCTTCACCATCTACTCTGTGACTCAGTACGGCACCAACTCCGTAACTACTAGAATCACAGCTGACATAAATCAGTAAATTTGGATAATAATGGGTAAGAACCTGATCTGATGAGACCAATTTCTTACTCATTTCGAATATCTCATCATGCTCTGCTGACCAAATAAATTCAACATCAGCTCTTCACAAATTATAAAGAAGTTTCAATCTTGAAGACAACATAGGAATTAACTTACTGTAATAGTTAAATAATCCTAAATATGATTTGAGCTGTGTTAAATTTTGTGGACGCGGAGCATTTTGAATTTACTCGATTATTTCATTTATAAGATGAATACCTTATTCATCTATAATGTGACTCAACTCTGGATTCGGAAAACTTGCATTTAGACGAATCTATTATTGAAATCATTCAACCGTGACATGACTTCAAAAACATTTTTGTAGCACTCTAAAAAATTTTACCCAGAAATCAAAATATCGTTCAGGTAACAACTGATTCTAGGTAGACCAGACAAAATTGTATCAATCACAGACTGATAAATTCCTGGAGCACAACTGATCCCGAAAGTAAATTCATTGTATTTGAATAGCCCCATGTGTGAGTTGATTATAGCAGTTCTTTAATATTTTCCCCCATTTGAAGCTGTTGATACGCTCCCTTCAAATCAATTGCACAGAAATATTTACTACCAGATAGTTTTGCGAGAATGTTTTCTGGGAGAGGTAAAACGCAATGACTTGTTTCAATAGCCTTAGATTTTTTTGGAACGACTACTATTGGACTAGCCCAATTACTACAACTTAATCTTGTTAATATACCTGACTGAACCATTTTCATGATTTCAGTCTCAATGCAGGCTTCAATGCCTAAGGCAAACTATAAGCTCTATCAAAAACTGGCTTTGCGTTGTCTTTCAATTTCAATTCTATTACGAAATCTTTGATACAAGACATCTGCACATCATCAAAAACATTATGATTTTTTTTTATTTCATTGACTGTCTGGTTCTTTACTTCCTCAAAATTTCCTAAAATAGATTGATTCAAACAGTACATTTCCAAATTAAAATTATCATTACCTTGATCGAGACTTGACTCATTATCAGGGTCCAAAAAATAAATTGTTTCAGACAACAAATTTTTACGACCTAGAGCATTTCTCCAGTCAGGATTCAGAATATTCATGTAATTTCTACCCAGAAGAGGAATGATTTTCCTTTGGCTACTCGACACTACCAATGGCAGACGATAATATGTATTTTTAAACAATACCCTAACTTGTATTTGTCCCAAAATTTTGACTTCCTCTCCGGTCACAACTTGCAATTTAAAATTGACTAGATCAAGTTTCAAACCAGGAAAATAGTATTTTTAATCATTTACATGAATAACCGAATTTGACGCCCCAGAATCCACTTCCATTTTCAAGAATTTTCCTTAGACTTCCAAGTTGACTTCTAACGGTTTCTCTTGATCTATGTGTTCAGTCTGGCAATGAAACCCAAATCTAGCAAATCATTTCCTTGCACAGTTTAATCAGAAACTTCTTTACAACGATCTACTTGGTGGACTCCTCCCTTGTTACGAGCGAATGTGTGACCTTTTGTTCCACACCGATAACAAAACCACATTTTTACTGTTCTCTGGATCATGTTTTTTTTTTACATCTGTAACACGGCTTTTTCTCGAACTTATGAACCGTGACCTCCTTTCTAAAAAGAATTCAGGACCATATTTATGCCTGTGACTATTCTTATTAGTTTAGATGACTGTATTTTATGCACATTTGATGATGCTGCTCCTTGAACTAACTTGCTCTGAGCTTCAGCTGTCTCAAGACTTATTGCAATTTTACTTGCATTCGGAAATGACATTGACTCTTCTTCACCCAGAACTTTTTGTTGGATGAAAATATTATGCACTCTACGTACCAATTTATCTCGTAACGCTTGATCTAAGAAACTATCAAATTTACCATCAGGACCTGGAGTCCTGATGGACTAAATAACTATTGGTGGAAAAAAATTCCATGTACCCACCACCATCTAGCAAGAGTTTTCAACTCTTGGCTGGATGGGGAGCAACAGATTCTGGATTGGTTTGTCGAGGGGCGAACTACAGACCGATAACATGCTTGAACGCATGCTATAAGATGCTTATACGCATTTTATACATACGAATACTCTCCGCAGTTGAGCCGGTGTATGAACGGATATATGAGCAAAGAGGGTCAAAGAAGGGGGTCGCTGGCTGCAAGGAGAACCTGCTGATTGACAGATGCATCACGCAGGACTCCGTGCAGTATAAGCGTAACCTTTCAATGGCATGGATCGACTATCGCAAGGCATTTGATACAACATCGCATGAGCTCATCATGCATTTGCTCAGATGCCTTGCGGTACCCGATCAAATAGTGAGATGCATTGAACAGCTGATGCCGTTCTAGAGGACTCGCTTTACCATAACATGTGGTCAAGTTAGAGTCCAAACAGAGCAGGTTATCTTTGGAAGGGGCGTGTTTCAGGGAGACTCCCTCAGCCCTCTTCTCTTCTGCATCTCACTACTGCCATTGTCCGTTGCACTACGGAAAACCCGCGGATACAACTGTGGCACCTCCAGCAACCGGAGGCATAAGGTCACCCATCTGTTTTACATGGATGACCTTAAACTTTATGCCTCCGGAGAGAAGGAACTTGGTAGGTCCTTAAGGGTGGTGCGAGAGTACACGCTTGCTATCGGAATGGAGTTTGGGATCGATAAATGTGCCACGGTTCATCTCAAAAGAGGACGATGCGAGGAATACAGAGAGGACGTTCAGCTCGTAGACGGAAGCATCCTACATCATCTGGATGCCGGAGAGACGTATAGCTACCTAGGGGTGGAACAACGCCACACCCAAGAGGTAGCACCTGTCAGAAACTCTCTCCACGGCAAGTATCAGCACAAACTCCGACAGATCTGGTCTTCAGAACTGTCGGGAAAGAACAAAGTTGCTGCAACTAATATGCTTGCCGTTCCGATTCTACGTTACTCCTTTGGAGTAATGAAATGGACACAGGAAGAGCTGCGACAACTTGACGTAAAAACTCGCAAAATTATGCATCTTCATAGGAGCTTGCATCCTAAATCGTCTGTTCCACGGTTATACTTCCCCAGACAGCGGGGACGCCGTGGACTTTTGAGTATGGAGTGTCTACACAACAGAATGGTACTGGATGGAGCCTGTAGAGTCATCAGGAGTTCAGATCCCATTCTCTGCAACCCGTGCAGCCGATAAACTTGGTCTCCTATTCGACACTGAACGGGCGAACCCAAACTCTGTCACTGAGTTGGAACCCGTTCAGCAGAAAGCCCACGTGAAAGCTGCGGAGTGTGACAGGCTCCTACAGCTACATAAGGATAAGCCAATGCATGGGGTCTTCTTCAAGAATATTGAAGACCTTGGCTTATCCAGAAACCTGACCTTCGCTTTTCTCAGGTCAAGTGGGATGAAGTCGGAAACCGAGGGATTCATAATGGCCTGCCAGGATGGTGTCTTCAACACCCTCGTCTACCGTAGTTGCGTGATGGGTATAGAGGTCCCTGACACTAGATGCAGAGCGGGTCGTGGGGCAGCTGAGACCATAATGCATTTGCTGTCAGCTTGTCTAGCTTATGCGGTCTCAGCCTATATAACGCGGCCCTACGAGTGTTGTACTACCATCTACGACACTCGTACGGTGTAGACGAGACACCGGTGTTGCCTTATGCTCCGGGGGATGTTGAGTACGTTGTGGAGAATGATAAGTGCCGAATCTATTGGAACTACTCATTCCCCACCCTCAGGCAAATACAATCCAATAAGCCTGATGTAGTCCTTCTCGACCATCTAAATAGGATTATTTTCGATCATAGATGCAAATATACGCCTTGTCATTCAAATTTATCATTATAGTACTCCTGCAAACTATAATAGGGCCTATCTGCCAAAAACTTTTTAATAATTTTTCTAAAGTTTATAATGCTAATATTTGCCTCCCTTATGTCTGAGTGTAGGTGATCGAACATCTTGACCCAATTATAAAAAATCGAATCTTTAATCAAATTTGTTGGAGGGATTGGCAATTTTAACACGTTTGAACGGGCGTTGTAATGACTGCATGAAACCTCGAACAATGACACGTTCTTGTAAATGAGGCAAACTGATTCCAAAATGAATAACGCGACAACCGTTAATATTTTTCTCCAACAAATATGTTTCTACATGAATCCCAAGGTTTAAGATTACACATATACCTTATGACCCTTTTCTGCAGTACTAGTACTGATTGAAATGCAGATGAATTACAAACTCCCCAAAAAGGTATTCCATAGCGTAAATTATACTCTATTTGGGCGTAGTACACAGTTTTGGCTGTTTTAGATCCCAGATTCAATGAAGTTACCCTCACTGCATAACACCCGGATGAGATTTTACTTTTAAGGTGCTTGATATGCCTGTCAAATTTGAGCTTATTATCAATATTGATACCTAGAAACTTCGCAATCAGTCCATTATCACTGAGTGGAAGGTCTTCAAGAGTACATCTGAATGAAATGACATTAGTTTTTGTTGTATTGAAGGATAATAAATTTGCACCACACCATTCCTTAATTTTTTTCATATCACTTGATATTAAGTTGGGTAAGGTGTTCGAGTTATTGCTGTTCCATAGTATCGTGGTGTCATCCGCAAATAGTGTGAATTTCCCAGGTATATTTAAGGAGGTCAGGTCATTAATATATAATAAAAACTGAATGGGACCAAGAACTGAACCTTGAGTCACTCCGGACTTTATACCGCAGCAGCTACATTACCGGAATTCAACTTTGAATACATATCATATATAAATAGAAAAATGGCATCATGCGTATTTTTAATGTTTTGAAAACCAAACTGATTTTTACTTGATATATTGTGGCGTTTAAGGAAGTAAGTTAAACGTATTTTCACCAGTTTTTCAATGAGTTTGTCCATAGTTGGAATGAGGGAGATTGGGCGAAGGTTCGAGGGATCATCTAAATCTCCACCTTTGTGGATTGGGATGACAACTGAAGTTTTCAGGAAATCAGGGAATATTCCTCTGGGAAATGAGTTATTGATGATAGATACAAATTTGTTAAGTGCATTGATTGGAAGATTTTGGATGATTATAATCGAGATTCCATCATAGCCAGTTGTGTTTTTATTTTTTATTTTCCTCACTATTTCAACTAATTAATCAATATCTGTATCATATAGAATTAGGATTTCCTCGATATTGATACCTACTAGATGCATCAAGGATCATATGGAGCAATATTTTTCTCACTCAGTTTTTGAGCAATAGTAATCATTAATTTAATCAGAGTGCTATATCGACATCGACAGTTTTTTTTAGATTTACCCGTAATATCACTCATAATAGACCAAGTTTCTTTCATTTTATTGCATGATTTATCGATTTTATTGACATAGTGGCCTTCTTTTGCTCTCCTAATGGTATATCTTTATATTCTGCGGTAGGTATTGAAGTAGTCATGAAAGCGTTGATTATCAGTAAACTTCCGTGTGGTATGCAATGAGCGTAAGTTTTTTGAAGAAATCTTCAAACCTGATGTGATCCATGTTTTTTTTTTTGTTTTTTTTTTAATTTTTTGTATGGGAAATGATTTATCGAATACATTCAATAACGCTTTGTGAAATGTGAGAAGGGGATCATTTCGGAACAAAACATCCTCCCAATTAATCTTAAGGCAGTTCTGATAGAACCCGTTATAGTTTGCTCTACTGTAAAGTCTGCCTAATTTACCTTTCCTTTTTGTATTCAATGAGTCAAGGAGCACAGGGCAGGTTACTGCCTCATGATCAGATAATCCAGACGGTATCACTGAACATGATACGCTCCCCATGTCATAGATACTACAAATATAGTCAATACAAGTATTGGAGTACTGAGAGTAACGTGTATCTGAGTCAACAGGCATATTCAAGTTAAAAGTTAAGAGTAAGTTTTTAAGTGAGTCCGTATCAATGGATTCCTCATTGTTGTAATTAATGATGAAATCTCCAGTCAGTACAATAGAAGAGTTAACAGATAAATTAGATTATCAAAGAAAACATTCACTTCAGCCGAGGGAGAACGGTAGATGCAAAAAATATATGAGTTAAGTTTTTTGCAGTAGCATAACGAAAACTTAAATGTTTTGTCCTCGGATAGGCCTTGGAACTTGTCAACTTGGATAAAAGTCAAATCAGTGAGTGCTGAGTT
Organism: Chrysolina americana; assembly: GCA_958502065.1. Taxonomy (NCBI): domain Eukaryota; kingdom Metazoa; phylum Arthropoda; class Insecta; order Coleoptera; family Chrysomelidae; genus Chrysolina; species Chrysolina americana. The sequence goes on along the minus strand of OY293421.1, from coordinate 20,790,061 downwards.
TCTAATTAGTATTACAGTACCACCATAATTGAAACAGTTTCTAGAACAACGTTTACTTGACTCAAATAGGGAACTTTTCACTTCTCGTCGCCAAATTTGTTATTTATTTTCAATAAATTGAGTAGATTCAAAAGTAAACTATAATAATTGCATACATCTTTTCAATATTTTTATGACACTCACATCAATAATCTTACTCTATTTTTGTTTCACTCAACAACTATGGATATTATACAAAACGATCTATTTGAAAAAACCTAATATCTAACACATATCATGTACTAACTTGTGCTACACTATTTGGAATCATTGGTCTAGTAACAAATATAGTCTCAACTAGAACACGTGTCGAGATGTTAGGTGACTTTTGAAGTTGAGATAAGACTCCAATGTAATCAGGTTCAAATGATGTGGCCACACCGAAGATTCAGTTGAACCGATACATGAATAAAACATAGCAAACAGGTGACTCGGTCCTTATATGTGAGATCGAATGCTGATGAAAATATTCAGGGAGCTGAGCCCTAAGAAAGCAAAAATGGTAGCTAATCAAACAAAGTAGTCTTTATACCGAAGACTGAGAATATCATCAACTACTGACAATTTAAATGCTTTTCAGAAACCCTAGAGTCCGACATTGAGAAAAACTTTCAGAATAATATTTTTCAGTATGTTAATGATGTTGAATGGGTCTAATATGAAAGTAATTTTTTTTTCTCAATCCCCAAAGGGGGGTTGGGGACACGGGACTTGAAAGTCCCGTCAGGACTAAATAGTAATATAACCCTGGTACTCTGAAGTCCCGTTAGGACTAAGTTATTCTCAATTATCAATAATGAAAGTCTGTAAAAGTTGATATTAAAATAATAATAATAATTAGTATGACTATTACAAAATGAAAGTTCAAGTTCGTTCGACTGTTTTATTGATTTTGTATATATATATTTATATCATGATATTCAGAAAAACAGATTTTTTCTCATTTGTACAAAAATATACTTGACATCCAGAACATTTGAAGTGTGGTCTAGATTCTTCGTCATTTGACTGAATCTTATTGTCTAATGGGGATGGGCAATGTAACTTGAATATTCGAAATGATTGTTACTTTCAGAAATTCCTTCAGTATTGCTAGAATCTTCATCTGTTATCAAGTTATTATCAAGCGGCAACTCCTCAAACTCCATGACGGTCTCATCAGCTGTATGTGTACGCCACGATCTCTTAGAAATGCTTAATTTTGCTAAATTAAAAAAAAAATTGCTAAACAGAAAATTAGTTGAAAAACAAAATCACCTTTGAAATTATCCGCTAGATACTTTAGTCCTGACGGAACTTCAATGTCCCACGAATATTACCTGTCTTGAAAAATAAGTTTTGTTATATTTATCCAAACCACGATGTCAAGATTAATCTTGAATGTCTATTAGTCACGTTTGTAATAAATACCAACAATGTGTTTTGAGTAAATAATCCAATAAAACCTATAACAAATATAACAAATTATGTCACTAGCTACAGCAGTACTACCACAGAAATCACAATAAAATAGCACTTCTTGCACTTTCAACTTGTTCTGCCACCTATGATTCATATAACCAATACAAATACAGGGTATTGAAAGCTTTATCGATAAATTCAATTCAATACTTCGTCTATTTTCCAATAGATTGCTCTGTTAACATTAAGGGACTTCAGAGTCCCGTCAGTACACAAAGGGTTAAGAATATTAGGAAAACTACTTGAAAAGCATATAAAGGACGAACTGATGATTTCAAATCCATCATATTTCTTGTATTATGCATCAGACCCGTCAACAAAGGAAAAATATTATTGATTCAACTTGCTGGGAATATATCCAGGAGATGCTTGAGGTAGCCTGGTTAGGTGAACTTGGGAGCATATATTATTCTAGAGACCCCTTAAGAAGAAGTTTCCATTGTGAAATCTTGTGAATTCAAATATTTTCTAATTTGCTATTGGTGGAGGAGTGACGTCATCGGCATTTTTTTGAATAGAACTTCAGGAATATCGGGCAAATAGTGACGCAGACAAGAAACTCAGCATGAAATTCATAGATGCAATCCAGCCAAAACTGAAATATTCAGAGTGGGATGATTTGACAGCAACAATACTGAACCTAGACCTGCAAAAGTAATATTTCAATTGCCGGAAATGGCCATGTCAGTTATCTATAAGGCAAGGAAATCAAGAAAATTGAACAATTCAAAAATATTACCATTACTTCTAACAAAACTCCTTTTCAAGCCCAGCAATACCGTAAAATCAAGAAAACACTGAACAAACCTATAGCTAAAGGAAAAAGAGATCTGGGAATTAAGTATGTGCATGGTGAACCGAAAATTGTTCAACACTAGTAGGGACGTCTAATCAGGAACTATCAAGTACTCATTGCTATTACCAAAACGTCAGGAGTCCTAACACCAATACTTATGACTTCCTCAAATCCATATCAGCTTCCGAATACCACATCATTGCTATCACTGAATACTGGGTGCAAGCTAACGTTTCCAACTCAAAACTAGTCTCCAACAAATTTGTGCTATTTCGAAGTGACAGAATCTTGTTGCAAATTCAGTTTCACAAGGTGGAAGTGTTATGTTGGGTATCAGATCAGACTGTGAAGCAGCAGAAATAGACCTTTCAGGATATCTTGACAATTTTACCTTTGTTGACATTGTAGGTAGTAAGGTATTATTTAATCATAAGTCATATTTTATATTTGTCATTTATATTCCCCCCAATGCTAACAACCTCCACATCCAAAATATATTCGCTACTCTAGAATCACTTGACTATATGTATGGCAGCAATATGCTGATTATGGAGGATTTCAACCAACTTCATTTTCATAACCTTGACGCAAATATCGGCAAATTCAACTTAGCGACTATAAAACAGTTCAGCAGCTTGTATGACTCAAATCAGTTCCATAAAGTTCAAAACCTTTCAGGGCGACTGCTAGACCTAATTTTTTCAAACCTGGAATGCACCACTTGCCATGATGATTCACCCTTTGTCCCAAGTCACTATAACGTTTCCCAAAACCAATGTGGAAATATCCTACAACAGAACCTGCACGAATAATAATTTTCTCCAGGTAAACTTTCATACTTAACTCAGCTTTAGAAACTTTTTACTGAATTAATTACTCAATACTCAACACATGGGTCCCTTTGCGAACTAAATTCACTAGTAAATACCCCCTTGTTTCAACAAAGAAATCATAAATGAAATTAAACAAAAACAGAAACTATTCAAGAAAATTGAAAAAAGATACTATGAATCGGACAAACAACAATTCCAAAACCTTCGGAAATCAATAAAATCAAAAATATCTATCGCATACGAACAGTATAGTACCGCAGCAGATAACTCAATTAAAGCTGATCCATCCAATTTTTGGCCATACTTTTAAAACAAGAAGGGAACATCAAGAATTCCTGGTATTGTATATTTTAACGATATTGAACTAAGCGATCCACCTAGTATAGTTAATGCATTTGCCGAGTTTTTTGAAAGTGCCTACTCCCCTATCTCAGATCCGGTAGCCATCATATCTAACACACCAAACAATTATCCAACTATATATGTTAACTCATTCACAGAAACGGAGGTACTAAACGGTTTAAAGATACTCAAATCAAAACACACATCCAGGTAAGATTCAATCCCAAGTATCCTTGTTAGAGACTGCACTGCAATTTTAGCCAAACCTATTTAGTCCATTTTGGATCTTTCCTTGAAAACCGGATGCTTTCCGGATGGATGGAAAATCACCAAAATATGTCCCATCTTTGAATCAGGGGCAATCAATAATGTTGCAAATTACCGACCAACCACACTCCTCTCTAACTTTGCAAAGGGTTTTGATTTTGAAAGAATATAGGGGTACCCTTCTCTCTACGCGTTTTCACAAAGTGGAAAATAAAGGCAAACATCTGTCAGAAAACAACTACTTCCCTGGCTAATACCACGACGGACATTGAACAACAACTGACAGATATTTGTGCAACGTTCTTCAAAGAAGACCCAATTGCAAGGGCTTGTCTGGTAATTAAACAGAAAATTATCCTTCATTGGGCTGGGAATGACCACCTGCAGACATGCATGTTTCGAGGTTTATTGCCTCTCATCAGTGACAGGGTAGGTCGGACAACATTATAATTGTCCCGTCCCTGCCAAATGAATAATAATCAACTGTTTAAATAATATTTCCCCACGGATAACACCACGATCTACAACCAAGTTGATCGAAGCGCCATCCGCACGGAACAAAACAAAACACTCCCAAGCAGCACAGTCTCCGGGAAGAGAAATCTGTAAACATTCGAACTAGTTCGAATATATTGTGCCAGAGAGGTATCAACAATGTTGAAAGAATACAGGGGTACCCTTCTCTCTAAGCGTTTCCACGAAGTGGAAAATGAAGGCAAACATCTGTCAGAAAACAACTACTTCCCTGGCTAGTACCACGACAGACATTGAACTACAACTGACAGATATTTGTGCAACGTTCTTCAAAGAAGACCTAATTGCAAGGGCTTGTCTCGTAATTAAACAGAAAATTATCCTTCATTTGGCTCGGAATGACCACCTGCAGACATGCATGTTTCGAGATTTATTGCCTCTCATCAGTGACAGGGTAGGTCGGCCAACATTATAATTGTCCCGTCCCTGCCAAATTAATAATAATCAACGGTTTAACTAATATTTCCCCACGGATAACACCACGATCTACAACCAAGTTGATCGAAGCGCCATCTAGATATGTCTTCACCACATATTATACCCTAAACTAAAAAACATAATCCCAATCGACCAACACGGTTTCATGAGCAAACGATCTACTGTCACGAACCTTATGTGTTTTACCCAGTCAGTAAGCATCGTCCTCGACAATCGTTCTCAGGTGGACACCATTTACACCGATTTCTCGAAGGCATTCGACAAGCTCAATCATCAAATAATACTGAGAAAACTTAATCACTATGGCTTTAACACACAACTCATTAATTTATTTCAGTCTTACTCGCAAAATCGTAAACCCTTTGTTGAATTTAGAGGCCACGAATACCATTAGTTCATAGCGTCAAGTGCCCTCAGGGCAGTAATCTAGCCCCCCTCTTTTATTTTTGACAATAAATGTATTTTTTTGTTATATCATGTTCAGTATCGTTGAATAATAAAATTTGACTAACTCTGTATAAGCGTAGTAGTAAACTCAGTATGAATAAATTCACTGACCTAGATTATGCTGACCGAGGTAGTTATCATAGCATGGTGATACATTCAACTAGGGCGTTTCGATATCCGAGACAAGACCAAGACTCTTGAGAGAGATTCTTGGTCTTGGTCTTAGTCTCGAAAGTCAAGTCTTGGTCTTGGTCTTGAGAAGATTTATCAAGCCTTGTTCTTGGTCTTGGTCTTGGTCTTGGTCTTGGTCTTGGTCTTGGTCTTGGTCTTGGTCTTGGTCTTGGTCTTGGTCTTGGTCTTGGTCTTGGTCTTGGTCTTGGTCTTGGTCTTGGTCTTGGTCTTGGTCTTGGTCTTGGTCTTGGTCTTGGTCTTGGTCTTGGTCTTGGTCTTGGTCTTGGTCTTGGTCTTGGTCTTGGTCTTGGTCTTGGTCTTGGTCTTGGTCTTGGTCTTGGTCTTGGTCTTGGTCTTGGTCTTGGTCTTGGTCTTGGTCTTGGTCTTGGTCTTGGTCTTGGTCTTGGTCTTGGTCTTGGTCTTGGTCTTGGTCTTGGTCTTGGTCTTGGTCTTGGTCTTGGTCTTGGTCTTGGTCTTGGTCTTGGTCTTGGTCTTGGTCTTGGTCTTGGTCTTGGTCTTGGTCTTGGTCTTGGTCTTGGTCTTGGTCTTGGTCTTGGTCTTGGTCTTGGTCTTGGTCTTGGTCTTGGTCTTGGTCTTGTATTGAGATCAAGACAAGACCAAGACAAGGCCAAGACTATTCTCTTGGTCTCGCGAAGCCCTGTTGAATAGTGTTTTCCTCTGATCAATAAAATCTATTCCAGATTCAGTGTAGTGAAAACCGAGTTAGATCAAATAGAACTGCAGATCTGCAACAGGTGAGTATGAAAAGTGTAATTTTTATGGTGAATCATTTCATCAAGCAGAACAAAATCAATAATTTATTATTATAATAATACTCCCTCATAAACACTCGTTGAGTTTACCCAAAGGCATAGCCTGTGCGGGTAGAGGACGGCTATTATTATTTGCCGTGGCGCTCCGGGGCGACTTACTGATGTTTTAGGTGATTTATTCACTTTTCAGCTGTAGGAAAACCCGGAAAACCTACAGCACCACCTCGGGTGGTCGGTGTGCACTCCAAGCTAGCACTAGACGAGATTGGCATCTAGACAACTCACATTACACTTGCTTTTCAACAAGGCATGCGGCCGCCTATCGATTCCGATATAAAGTAGTTGAGAAAAATTCTCGTACCTACATCGGATTCGAACCGACTATCGCTATGCTGGAGTTTCGAACGGCCTGTGCATTAGACCGCTGATCCACCGACCACCGGTGAAACAGTTTTTTTTAAACGCATTTTAAATAAACCAATAACGTGGAGCAAAGAAAGGATTCAATACAATTAGTCATGGGAGACCATTGTAAAGTCTGTGAGATGAAGATTGGGGACAAATTTGCCATATGTGACAAAGCCGTCGAAGCCTGCACTGGACTAAGCTCATATGAGCTTCGAGCAGTACTGATGCAAAAGAGGATACTACTATATTTCTGCCAAGAATGTCCTATCTCTTTCAGGAATGTACCAACATTACTCAGAGATATAAAAAGTTTATAAACTCAATTTACTTCCTTAAAAAAGGAGTTGATCGTCTGTTAAACGAGATGAAGAGCTTGAAAGTCAAAAATAATGCACTTACATCGGAACTGAAGTTTCTTATAGATGTAACAATGTGCCCACTATTATGAATAAAAATAATAAAATAAAAAACTAATCAAGTAAGTATCCTAATATTACGATTGGTTCAGATATAATATATAGTAACATTGCTACTTTCACAGTACATAATGATGAAGTTATAAATACAATTTTGCCGTATCAACCATCAGTATTAATTTTCAGTGAAAACCGTACTACTATATAAATTGAAGATACTGAAATTAAGCTTCATAAATATAATATAAATAGATGTGAATCAACTTCAAGATATACAGGTGGGGTGATACTATATGTGGAATCCAACCTTAAACATTCATTATACTAAGCATATGTGCTGGATAAAAACTCTTGATGATTTATAATAAAAATAAATATCAGATCAATATGTTGATAGGTGTAATGTACCACTCACCCAATGAAAGTAATGTAGTATTTCTTCATAAAAGATCTAGTTCAGTCATATATAAAATTTATGATGGCTGGTGACTTCAATATCAACTTAGAAAAAACGAAACTTATTCGAACCCAATAAAAAATTTACTAAACGTGTATGCAGTAAATCAATGTGTAGATGAATGTACAAGGATCTAGTCCATCATATACCCAAAATAGCAGACCATCCTTAGTCTCCGTCAATACAATAAATGAAACATGTTCGAATTCAACAAAAATTATAAAAAGTTACCGTATTTTAGGCAGATCAAATTTGTATCGAATATATAGGGAATTAATTGGCACGAATTATTTACTTGACTGTGTTGATATTGATGATTCCAAAAAAAACTGAACACCTTTCCTGATTAAAAAAAACTACAATTTTGGAAGATCTAGCGCAAATCATTAATGAATTAGAAAATAAGTCAAGTTATGAAATGTTAGACATAAAATTGATGAAACTACATCTGGAGTATTAGGACACTCAAACAACAAACGAATTTCGCCCAGTCAACACACTACCAGGCATGGAGAAATTACTAGAAATGGCTGTGTATAAACAACTCTTAGAATATGTGGAAACTAATAAGTTACTCATAGATAATTAATCTGGATTTCGATAGAATCACTCTTGTGAATCGGCTATACAGCTAACTATCAATAAGTGGACTCCATCTATTGACAATGGAAAATATGTTGTTACAGTCTTCTTAGACTCAAGAAGAGCATTTGAAACAAGCGACCGTCAGATATTGATAAAAAAATTAGAAGCCATTGGTATAGAAGGGACTGTCTTACATTGGTTTAAATATCACCTAACTAGGAGAAAACAAATAACAGGAAAAAATAATGCTTTATCCAATCCCATTGAGACGAAATTTGGTGTGCAACAGGAAAATGTCCTGGGACCTCTTCTGTTCTTGATATACATCAACGTTATGCGCCCAGCATTGAGCTGTGATTTCATCAACCTATTTGATGATGAAATTTTGATATCTATGACAGCAATTTAAATGTGGCAATAACAAAAATAAAGATTTTAAACCACAAGTTCAAGAATACTCAAATATTAATAAATTGAAATTAAATATATCAAAAACAAAAGCAATTATTTTGACCACAGCCCATAAATATAAACAATTAATCTTGAATGCCTTTGCTCTAACCATTAACAATTTCGTAGAAGAGTTCAGATACCTTGTATTTATGTTGGATAACAATCTTAATTTGGATGTCCACTTCAACTATATCTTGAAGAAAATTGTTAAAAAATTCTACTTTTTTACGCGAATCTCTTTTCATTTGTCAATTTATACTAAAATTACCATCTATAATACTATAACCCAACCACATTTTGAGTACTGTAGTACTCTATTGCATGGATGATACCATAGTAAGATTATGGCATTTCAAAAATTGCAAAACCAAGGAATGAAGGTGATTCTGAAATTTAATCGTTATACTAGTATTTCGCTAATGCTAGATACATTAAAGTGGTTAACTATTAATGACAAATTTTATAGAGCATCTATAATATATACATATTTTAAAAATATATTTTAATGAGTTTATGATATATTGTAATAATACACATGACTATGAGACCTTCACCTTCACCTTCACCTTCACCTACCTAAATTTAATCTATCAAACTGTATGAAAATAGTATCCTATAAGGGTTTAATTCAATATAATAAACTACCACAAGTAATGGAAGAGGTTAATAATATTCATGTATTCAAATCAAAGCTAACAAGGTATATAAAATCAGTCAGTATACTAAACAATTATTTTATTGTATATATCTATTTTTGAGTTGTTTTTATCTATTTATAAGTTGTTAATCACTGTATTGTAAAAGAAATGTGAAATAGTAGGATATTTACCTATATATATAAATAAATTCATTCATTCACATATTCGAGGATGGAGAAACGCATAACAAAATTTCAATGGATTTGAACCCTGACTCAACTGAACCAACACGTAGAGTACTTATACATAAACAAGCCAATGGCCATAAAATATCAGTTATGAATGAATTTTCTGAAAAGAAATTACATAAGTAATATTGATGATGAATGAAACTACCATATTTAACTGCCTGCAACTGTGAATTTTAAGTCAATACAAATTCGAATTTACAGCAGACTCTTCGACAATGTCGAAATGAACATATGTGTCACAAACATGGATTTTGAAATTTCTAGTTTTGCATTGGATTCGGCTGATTGTATTTGTTTAGCTGATTACAAATATTACTTATAATTCTGATGTGTTTTTGTATAGTAATGAAGTAATAAAGTATCCAAGTCAACAAAACTGTCTAGATCCAATAATGAAAACAAGTCAAACGGATTTGAATATGAGTCAAGGTTAATGAATAACTGTTATTGAAAAAATAAAAACATTGAAATATTATCACGAATTGGAAACATACAAACATTGCGTTCCACTTCTCACGAAAACGCCACTGTATTTTCTATATCCCAAATCTAGAAATATTATGATTAAACATTTTATTGAGAACTTGCACATCAATTGTTGTGAATTGAATATGGAATGATAACGAGTAATAATTGTGCATTCATTGATGTTATGAATTCCACTACTCTGCCAACAGGAGGATGGAAATATTAACAACTTCAATTCTCTAGTATGTTATATTTGGAACTAGGGAAGTCAGTATCAAGATATCATGTCGTTTGTGTGACATCAAATTGACAGAAAGTAAAGATTTTTCAATTTTAACCTATGAATTTTTGTTATCAGAAAAGTGATTCGACCGCTAAAAAAACACAAACAATAATAATATGGAGCAGTTAGTGCAAGTAGTAGCCGATACATTGAAGAAAGTCATAGGGAAATTGGGTCTAAAGACAATCTGGTTCACACAAGAGGAGATATTCTGTTTTGAATTTTTGTAGATTATAGTAAGCTTCGGAAATTACACATTTAGGCAAATATCAGCATGATTTCGTTCTTATTTGAAAAGACGAAACCTGGAAAAGGAATTTTTGCGAGATTTTAAGGTTGCATGTCGGCGAATGACTCAAGAAAACGATATTGTCGGGTCATTATTGATGAAATAGCTAAGGCAGAAAAAGCTAACTGTTCTTAGTGAATTTAGATTAGTTAGCGAAACTGACGTCGAATGAGTAATGCAGTAGTGGAAGTTCTCTTCTATGATTCTGAAGTGAAATAAAATATGTTTGAAAGAGAAATAAATCGTAATTTTTTCGGTAGCGTTCCAGAGAAGTATGCTAGTTGGTCAGCGAGGCATTATTAACATGACATATTCCTGTTTCCCGAACATAATCTAGAACCCCAATCAAATGCATATTTGCTTCCACGATATGGGGTTCGTGACTACATAGAAACTCTGCGAAACAATTCAATTATTCAGTTTGTATATACTGCTGAAGTGCCCTGACTACATCATTTTGATTCCATTCGCTGACATAATTTGAACTCGTCTTCTGTACAAACTTCCACTTGTGTTCAGCTTCTTCCGTTAAAGATAACTACCGTTTGTTTAGCCTTCCTTGTGTACCAAGAACACCGACAGTCTTCTTGCTTCTCAGCAATCAATGTGAATCGTTGTGTTTCTTGGGTGAGTCGACCGTATAGTTTTTCAATCAGAAAGGACCAGGCAGCCGCCTTATGGAGAAATAATGGGCTTCGGTGAAGTTACATTAATTGTTAGAATATTGTAGTTGACGATTTCCTGAACAATTATATCCAAGGGCCCAACTCAAACCTATTATGAAGTTGGAAAATAGCCACATTTTCATAGCATTTCCGTCAATATTTCAAGGATTTTTTCATGTTTCATTATTCTAATGACACTAAATAATCAGTCCCCCATGAGAAATAGTTTCATTTTCTACAGGAATACTCAAAAATTAAAAAAACGGGACGTTGACCCTGAAATATAATTCAAGTTTCATAGGAGCTTCAATATCTGACTAGATCTGCTTCTGGTTGGTTTATAATAATGAGATATGCAAACTTTTTTAACAGGGTGAGTCAGAGAGTGGATGGCCCCTGTACCCTAAATTCAATAAAATTTTATAAACTCTGTACTGCATGTTAGTAGGTGACATTAAGTCATTTTGAAATATATATAATTTTTGTATCATAAATAGGGCTATTCAAAAGATTTGTATGGAAGAGAATCCGCGAATCGATTTCTTTTGTATCTCATTAAATCATTATCATTATCATTAAATAATTCCTTGGTGAATTTCTGTGATACTTTCATATTATTTTTACTTTGATTTGGTTGGTCGGATGTAGAAGTTTTGTCAACTTGCTAAGATTTACTTTATATACGGGTGAGGGACCACATCAAACTGAAGGAAAATGTAGATCAAAGGGTGCTTTACCTGCTATGAAAAAATTCTCCGTATGAAAGTGTCACCATTTTTGATGTGTACATTTAATTTTGATAAAAATTATGAATTTTTGCCCCTCATAGTATTTTTTTTTGATGTTGGTACAACTTTACACTTTTCTAATTCATTAAGTCGGTAAAATATTGTTGAATAATTATTCTAATTTCTACGTTACGAAAAATACTCCGAACATTTCAAAGTAGTGAGATATGTGTTTATCAGAAGTTTTGGGAGTAGATTTTTTTTCATGAAGTTTTGCCCATCATAGTGAAAACAAAATGTACTGGGCTACTGCTGCACACTACAGCAGTAAATTGCCCATTTTATGGTAATTTCAAAATAGTATATAACAAGAGAATTGTAATCATATAAAAAAGATATTGCCATTTATCTCCAAAAAGGGACGTTACTGATGAAGTATCAATCGACGGTTTTTATTTAATTATTTATTGTGGGTTTCTAATATTTCCAATGACATTATAATCATCAACAAGCATTATAGTACACGTTCGAAACGACAACTTCCTTCGCGTATATAGGCCCTGCATCGACTGAAAAAAAACCTTTTCGCTACCCATAAACTTCTCTGATATTTCCGCTGTAGCAACTCGGATGTATTTCCCAAGTCGGCCTTATTGCTTATGGGTTTCACATAGACTCTGTTCTTTATAACTCCAATAATTGAAATCCAGAGGGTTTAGGTCTGGTGAACGGGGGAGGGAACAAAATGTCACCTTATCTTTCGATTTAATTCGAATGTGCAGTTACTTGGCGACCTCAAATCATTATAGTACATGTTCAACATGGTGAACTCCTTCGCGTCTACAGGCTAAAAAATACGTTTTCACTGCCCTCAAACTTTTTCCACGATTTTATTTGTCATCTGAATTTGAAGTTTTTCGTTATATTATACCGAATTCAAATTACGTAATCCACAGGTAACCAATTATCATCAAACTCTTCAACTTAAAAACATCAACACCCTGTATTTCTCGAAATGAGAATATGAAAAGTCCCTTTCTCAATATTCATGACTTTTTTGAAAGCCAGTCAATCCAAACAACATGAATTCATATTGAAAAACCTGATTCAATGAAAACTAACAGTGGTCTGTGACAAAAAATTGTTGGTATTTAGACGTATCTGTCATAAATGAACTGTCAGTTTATAAGTGTATCGTTGAGACGTACCAATTGTGCCATACACTAATGATGTCAGTTCTTCTAAACAGATTTTCATTGTTGGTTCAAGTTTATGTTTGGAAAGTACCTATTATGGCTTTAGCGAATAGGTCAAATTGCTATGTGTGTAGCAGAAATTATAATAGACAACAAACGAATCGTCTTTATCATGTCTACATTTGACTTCCAGTCAAGGTAATGTGTTTGACTGTTATAAAGTTTTACTTTCCAAATATACAGTGTCTTTCAAAAGTATCGGAACGGTATCATATTGCAGAAACGGCCCTGAGAAAATTCACGAAAATTTCGGCAGGGTGGTTTTTGTTTGTCTTCAAATACTGGATTGTAAATTATTGTTTTTTTTTTTACGGAAAAACATTCATTAAAGAACCATCAAATACAAAACAGAAGAACTACTCAAGCTGAGCAGGAATCAAGTTAGAATAATAACGGGCCTTCTCACTGGTCACAGTCCAGTGAGAAAACAAAGAACTTTCCTGCAGACAATGTGGTAAAGGGACGGAAACAGACAAACATATACTGTCAGAATGCAAGGCTTTAGACCGCAAAAGACAGGCAATTTTCGGGAATCCCAGACCAACTCCCAAAGAATACAACAATCAACCGGTGAAGAACCTGTATACAGATTGGTACAGGAGACAAGAGTTACGGAGGGGGTGCCAAGAGGCTGAAGTGTAGCTGCATGGCGAACTGACCAGCATCCAAGAGGGAAATAAAATGTGGTTTTTGAAATATGAGAACATGGTTCGTTGAAATGTCTGCGAATGGTCCAATATTTTCACAAGGGCTCGAAAAAATATCATGAAATTTCATAGAAAATAGTAACTGTTAAAACAACTTGTCAATAGTTGAATTCTTTTCCAATAAAGTTTTGAATCAAATAATCTAGAAACTGAACACTATCTGACCAGGTGCTCAAAATGTTTGCCATCATTTGCTAAACAATAGCCCAAGCGGTCATAAAATTCCCTCAAGGTGTTAGTTAGCATTTGAGTAATGAGGCGTCGCTGAATTGATTGCAATAAAAACAAATAGAATGTTCCGTATGAAAAAGTTGAGTTATCCTCAATATCTGAAAAACTGATTTGGCAACATTGCCGATATCACCATTGAATCGGGCATCAAAAACCAGCATGTATAAAATTTCACAAATTTTTCTTGAACCTTATTGAAAATATTGGAACGTTCTCAGACCTTGAACGAAAAAGCCATGTTGTCATATTTAAAAAACTACAATAATTGAAAATCTGATATTTGGAGACATAAGTAATGGGGCGTCTTTGAATTGATTACAATGAAAACAAATGAGGTGTTTCATTTGAAAAAATTGAGTTACCCTCAATATCTGAAAAATTCGTGATTTGGCAACATTGCATGTATCACCATTGTATCGGGCATCATCAAAAACCACCCTGTCAAAATTTTCATTAATTTGTCTCTTGGCCGTTTCTGAAATATGAGACCGTTCCGATACTTTTGAAAGACACTGTATAATAATGTGTATGAAGATTTATAATAATTTATAGTGAATTTATTCATCCTCTTTGCTCTCTACGCTGATATAGAGTCCAGATGACAACGGATTTGTCGGAGTGAGGAGGACATAAATCATTGGAATTGAAGAATTAATATAGATTCGTTAAGGAAGCAACGACCATAAATATATATAGAGAGAGAGAGAGAATTAATATAGATATATAGTACCAATTTATTATATGACTAGTAAGGATATATTGAAGATTTATAATTACGTAATCTGGGGAAATTAATTCCGTCAAGGAGTCAAAAATAAAAAAAAACTAATAGTAGAAGAAGAAGAATCGTCTTCATAATGAATTGAACCTTCTAATGCAACAACTTGTAATTTTGAGGCGTGAGGCTTTTGGATATTGATGAAGAAAGCAGAGTATGTTTGAATTATTTACAAGGTATATTGATATTCCTATCAGAGCAATTGAAAATAATCCAAATCATCTCAGGATAAATGTACTTTTCCCGGCTGAATCACATACCTGCATGATATGTAAATGCCAATGATAATATTCGGAGAGTCTCTATTGAATGTAGGCCTAATATATTTATTATTCCGAACATAGTTGTTCCTAACTATGTATCATCATCATCTCATTGAAGATGGACACTTCTTTTGAGCATGTTGCATAGTGTATTACGTTCTCTCAACCGACCAAACGTGATAAACGATCTGTTTCAATTTCTCCAGTGCCTACAAACATAGAATCACGTGTTTACCAGCGTTTTTTACGCACCTGAGGGCCTGCCCACCTTTCGGCATGAGGTCATATTACTAGCAAAATCTTCTGGCAAGGCAACCCATCCCATCTCGTTCAAAAATTTTGATTGATATCGAGTTTTGCTCCTCAAATCCGTCTTTCCTCGCTCTTCAACTCCGTCTTTCCTCGCTCTTCATTGATCGTCGTCAAATATCATTTGGTTTCTCCTCTCATTGAGTGCGCTCATCGTATCTTCGTCCCGGTTGTTACTCATAAGCTGCGTCGGGTATCTTAGGTTTTTGTTGCGTAGATAGCTGCTTAGTTCGTTCCTTGCATTTGTTCTATCTATCATGTCGCAGAGGTTGACTATACGGCCCTGGTCTTCTGTGCCGTTTCCGCATCTTTCATTGTCTCTCAGAGACGGAATCTATTGTAGTACGATTGGAAGATACCAAGGCCTGTCACTAGTTGGGTCGTCTCCCAGCTGAGACCAATGCAGTTTCTTCCAACTGTCGAAAGATACTGTGAGAGTCCCTTCCCGTCTCTGCGTTTTCCCATCTGGTTTGCCTCTCTGCCATCCTTTGGTTTGCCTCCTCCTCCCTCGACTACTTTTCGTTTTCAGGGTGCTTCTCCATTCTCGCATCGCTGGTATATCGTTTCTCTCTGCTCTTCTTATCCGTGAGTGGCGCCCCTCTATATGTTGGATTGATACCCATTGGTTGGCGTCCAGTAGTTGCTGTATCCTCTTTTGGATCTCGCATATGTCCTTGTTGTTGGAGTTTTTGTTTTCCAGCATATTTTTGGCGTTTCTGGATCCGGGTGTTTATTACTGTGTCTCCGCCCCTCTCCTGTATCCATCCCACGGCTGTTTTTATGGCCTTTAGCTCCGCTTCGTGTATGTCGTCTCCATCTTCTACCAATATCCAGCCAGTTTTTCGTATTCTTGGTTTTTGTGACTCCGTAGTCCTTGAATTGTTCTTTCATCCTTGTCGCGTCAGTATAGATGTTGGTTGTATCCGATCTTGTTTCCGGGACAGTTCTCAGTGTTTTTGCTGGGTGGGGTTTGTATTGGGTTTTGATCTTACTTATGTTTATGTCGTTCCTGTTTGATACTCGATATCTATACTCTATTTGCGCATCGTCATGTAAGGGCATTGTACCAACTAGTACATGCAGGGCGTCTGTATGTGTCGTTCGATAGGCTCAGTTAATCACTAGGAAGTATAGTTTTTTCGCTGCTCCAACGTGCCTTCTGATTATGGAGTCGTCCACTCTCTGTCCCCACACTTCCGCTCCATATAGTTGGACTGCCCTTTTATAAATGATTTTAAGTTTGTCCCTGCTAGCTCCCCCTTCTATTCCTGCTACGCAATATCTTGCGTCCGACTCAATATTAGTTTGACGTGATCAATCCAGAGCATCGTTCTGTCTATCAAAATCCCCAGATATTTGATGTTACCTTTGTTTTGTGGTGAGTATCCGTCCATACGTACGTTTGGTGATTCGTTTTGCACTTGTTATTGGTATGTACATGTTGTTCGTTTTTGTTACATTGTTATTTAGCGTATTTCTGCTAACCCATGCTTTGCACCCTTTCATATTTTTCCCCACCTATCCTGTATCTGTTTCTTTGTTCGGCTGGCTATGACTGCTATCTGATCGTCTGCGAACGCTTGTATTGTGACCAATTTGTCTTTTCCTACTTCTTTGTTCACCGCTTTACCCTCTTTCAGTTTCCCCGCTACTTATCGTCCTGTCTCTAAAAAAGTTTGTGCTGAGATTCTTTAGGTTTTTTTGGTATTTTCTTGTTCATGCAAAGTTGAAAGCGTTCCTGACTTCTAGGGTGACCACTTGGATATGTAGCTTCCTAGCTTTATGTTCATACTGGCTATGATGGCGGTTATGGCGTCTATGGTGCCATCGGTCGATATGGTTTCCGGTTTCCAGGTGATAGATTATCCGCTTGGTCAGCAGCTTGTCTAACAGTTCCCCAAGAGTGGGGAGCAGTGATATAGGTCGCTGTCCCTTGTCCTTTTTGAGAATCCAGATTATGTAGTTTTTTTTTTTCATATGGTTGGAAATTTCCCCTTTCTCAAGGACTGGTTGAAGATATTTAGGAAGTGCTATGCCTGTGCTTGTACTATGTGTATCGCTGCCTTGTTGTGTATTCGGTCGCTGGCTGCAGCTTTGTTTCTTTTTAGGGTCTTAGCTATATCTCGGAGCTCTTCTATCTAAAAGTCTAATTCATCTACCGCTTTCTTTTGTCTATGTGGATTCCTTATTATCTCTTGGTGTGTCGCGTTATTAGGCTCTTCCTTTGGAGAATACGTTTTAACTTCTGTGGTTGTAGTCCAGATGCCGTCTGCTTTTTGAATATTGCTAAGTCCGGTTTTATCCTTATTTTTATTTCTCACAATCTTATAAGCTAGTCCCCAGGGGTCTTCTTGACTTTTTATCGACTGATTTGTTTTTTATACTTTGTTTTTATAGAACCTTCTTGTTTTTTATACCTCTGTCTTTTCTGTTAATGTTTGTCTTGTTGCCAGTTTATGCTGTTTTTATTCACTTCTTGTCTGAGTGTATTTCGAACAGCTGTAAACACGAATCTTGGTCTTAACTATGAAAATATGGATGATTTCACAGACGATGAATTCAAATCATTAACATCGATTTCAAAAAATTATTTCAATGAATTGTATTAGACCTGTAATTAATTTGAACACGACGGAAATCGTTTAGTTATAACAAGAAAGTATTCGACGACTTTCCTTCTTTATATACAGACTGTAAGTATAGAAAAAAAAGTTAAAATTTCCAAGTATTGAGACAATTGTACTGTTATTATAAAATGCGGCATATGGTGAAACCAGAATTGGTAGTCGCTCCCGATGGATAGATAAGTACATCCTAGCCAATAATGGAGCATATTTTTTTGACATCCGAAACAATGATGCCACTATTCTACAGTTTGAGATAAACAACGATATAAATGGAATGAGGAAATGGTGTGTAGAGGGGTACATTGCAATTGTAGACAGAGGGTATCGAGATTCGGTTCCGTTATTGCAAGAGATTGGTTTCAACTGTCTCTCAGCCTCCTATTCTTGTGAGAAAACAGACTCAATTGGAAACTCGTGATGCAAATTTTGCACGATATATTACAACTACACGTTGAATAGTGGACGTTTAAAGTCAATATTCAAATTCTTGAAAAATACAATTTCGATACACTATGCTGTTGATATAAAGGAATATTAGATACCTGGAGCTCTAATGAATAAATACCATTCCCCAATAACCGTGCCT
Source organism: Chrysolina americana (assembly GCA_958502065.1). Taxonomy (NCBI): domain Eukaryota; kingdom Metazoa; phylum Arthropoda; class Insecta; order Coleoptera; family Chrysomelidae; genus Chrysolina; species Chrysolina americana. The sequence goes on along the minus strand of OY293421.1, from coordinate 20,771,562 downwards.
GGTACATTACAAACAGCGCAGGAAATATTAGATCAATTAGAAGTTAATATTATGCAAACGAGAGTTCAAGATGAAAACCTACATTTAAGGAATGTTCATTGGACTTTATTAAACCACTTGCACGCACCTGAATTTCCTCATTTGGATTCACTTTATTTGGAACAGCTGACGGAAATTTATCATGTTAACTCGGCAAAAAGTTTTAAGAGAAGAAACAAAATATTCTTCAATTTGATGAAATGGTGGAGGAGCCGAACATTTTACGAATGCGAGTTTACTCAAGTTTTCGTATTACATGTCAATACATGTTGTGGATAGCTTTCACTATATAGGATGACATCCAAAATCAACCTTTGGAACTTCACTATTATTGTACTAGTAAGTCGGGAGCTAGAACTTTAGGTACATATGCTCATGTTGACAGTGTTTTATGGTGAAATATCCATATACCGGTACAACCGGAAATGCCACAATCTTCAAATTATTTTAGCCAGATAGCACTTATCAACAATAGTGAACTCCCTAATTTTCAAATTTGCCCACCTATGGTTTTCTATATATTGACCGATGCAGTTCCCAGAGGGACCCCCTGTATAATCAGTCTTTTTCGCCAATTGAAGTAAATCATCTATCGAAGTCGAAAAGGCAACTGACATTTATGAATATGATGATTAATTAAACAAACAAAAATTTTAAATTTAAGAAAAATTATTGCGTAGGAAACACTGAAGAGACGTGTCGTTGATGAGAGTGTAAGGAAGGTACACACATTCAAATATTGATATAGTGAAATTTGAACTCGGTGAGATATTTCGGGACATCAACTCAACCTACTGATATATACAGGGTGGGGCACCGAAAACGAAACATATCGAATATCTTCAAAACACATGTGTTGTGAAGAAAATGCAAAAACACGTCGATTTTTAATCCAAGGGGAACATCTTTTTATTATAACCGCAACTGTCATACCTCTGCCCCCACTCCTTGGTCACTATCACCCAACAAACAATTTGAATAGGGAAAGTAGTAAGTGTGACATATCATTAAAAAGGCAATTTTATAAGGAATTCAGCCATGTCAGTTTTATCTACCTAACTTTCTATTTTGGTGCCCTCTTGTGGGAAAAACAACTGTTCCGAATTCCAAATTATGATACTTTATTTGCAAGCTAATTTGACATAAATTTGGTGAAAATGCATAAAGGAATTTTTCTAAGGGAAAAATACAAAATGGCGGCTCCAAAATGGCACACAAGATTTAAAATTATGGTCCGATTTGATTTTAAATTGATAGGTGGTGGTTTTCAGGATCGGAAATTATGGATTGTTTGTCAATGCAAAAAAAACAAGATGGTGGCTTCAAGATGGCGGACGAAATTTGTAATTATGGTCCGATTCGAATCAAAATTGGATTGTGGAGATTTTGGGAACAGATTTTCGGCATGACCAAAAAGAATTGAATAAAATCAAATAAAAAGCTTTTATAGGTAAAATTTTTATGTTGATACACACATCTAAAAAATATATAATTTTCTTTTCAGAGCATTTGTATGACAGCTTTTTTCAATCAATTTAATCAATTCTTTTTGGTCATGCTGAACTTGTAAAACCCCTATATGCCAATTTTGAATCGAATCGAACCACAATTATAAATATCGTCCGCCATCTTGGTTTCTGGCATCGACAAAAATATCATAGTTTTCACCATTCATAATTTTCGATCCTGAAAACCACCACTTATCAATTTTGAATCAAATCAGACTATAATTTTGAATCTTGTCCGCCATTTTGAAGCCGCCATTTTGTTTTTACCTCAGAAAAATTCCATAATGCATTGTCACCGAATTTATGTCAAATTAGCTTGCAAATGAAGTATCATAATTTGAAATTCGGAACAGTTGTATTTCCCGCAAGAGAGCGCCAAATTAGAAAGTTGGGTAGGGAAATTTGACATGGCTGAATTCCTTATGAAATGAACTTTTTAATGATGTGTCACACTTACTACTTTCCCTATTCAAATTGTTTGGGTGATAGTGACCAAGGGGTGGGGGGAGAGGTATGACAGTTGAGGTTACGATAGGAAGATGTCCCCTTTCGATTAAGAATCGACGAGTTTATGCATGTTCTTCACAACACATGTGTTTTGAAGATATTTGATCTGTTTCGTTTTCGGTGCCTCACCTTGTATTTTGATGACGCACATAAGATTATAAGCAATACTCTCCATATATGCAGGATAGAAAGCATACCTATCACACAGAAATATATACCATCATGTCATCAAACGGTAGAACTCGCACTTTATCATATAGTAGAGGATATAAATGTATAGGCGCATAAGGTAAAGTATCATTACGTGAACCATCATGATGTACACCTGTATAACCTATTTCATGGATAGTATAAAAGATTTTTAATTATCATCAGAACACAAATTACTCTCCACATCTTTCCTGAATTCGACATTATGGTTACGTATCTGCTGTTGACTAATAAGTTTCATGCGTTTCTCTTCATCGTTGATATTTGCAACCACTTCTAGAATTCAGAAACTTTCAACCAGTAATTGCAAATTACATTTTTTTGTCTTTACTCCCTTGTTTGGAACACTAGTCCTGTTTTTTGTTGATTTCAACTAATCTAAAGTCCATTGTGAAGACTGGTAGAAATATATGAATTGAATCAATTTACTTATGATAATAATAATAATACTCCCTCATGCGGGGATTAGCGCAGTGGTTAAGCACCAGCCTGGTAACTGAGAGGTTTCAGGTTCGGTTCCCAGCCGGGGCGGGCTTTTGTATTTTCAGATAAGAAAGTATGAATGATTAGAGCTCGTGAGTCGGCTGGGAATAATCCTCCACGATTCACTGTTGCGTTGATAATTAAAAGTGCTGCTCCTAAGGTAGCGTATGGAGTTAGTGTATCTGAGCAGATACATAGTGGTAGACGGGGCTATGTTACATTAAACATCAAGGACGCTAACTTTACTAAAACCTATTTTTCTCACAAACACATTTGTAACATAACTCCTTCTTCCACTTGCCCCTTCAAATGGGGTTTGATTGGAATATGATTTTTCGTGGTCTGTCAGACCACTTCAGGAGCTACCCGGATTCACTCGGAGCTACTCAATATCTTTGGTAATTGGAATGTGGCTATTATCACCATAAGAGAGTTGTATCCTCGAAATTATTGATAACATCGACAATTTCTTGAATTTTTCCCGAAATAGTTCATTTCCCGGTCACATTCCCGAATACAAGTTGGGAAATTCGAAAAAATTATCGGTGTTTGGCAACTGAAATTGAACGGAATGACGCTGCATCACTTACCACCTCAACTCTTGCCATTTGAAATTTCGCAAACATGAGGAATTTTCATTCATGCATTTTTTTCAAAATATGGCATTTTTACAATGAAATTATGAACACATTCATCTTCCTAAGGATTCGGATGATTAATTAGTAAATCGCAAATGGCATTGGGTCCTTTGTCATTTCTACAGAGGTGCATTCCATTATCAACTCCCAAGGTAATGCTTTTGAACATTTCACGAGTTTACTCTGAGGCCGACTATTATTCAGGAAACAATCACAAGGAGTTATTGACAGGGGATTTATAGGTTATCGCTTTCAAAGGACGACAAAAATATTGGTTGTGAAAATGAATATTATACCTATACAGACTGAAAGTTTATACTGGAAAAAATTAACTTGTTTTTATTCATTCCATTGGCCCATTGTTTTTCTTGCCTTTCTGAGTTCCCTATAATAAAACTGCACTTTTAATCCGTTGGTGTATTATACTACCTCATCATTAGACGGATCTTGATTGTAGTAAAATTAACCTTCCTTTTTGTAAAAATACGATAATTAACTCGATGGCGAAAACAACAATCATGCAGTAAAATTTTTAAACTTACGATAATTGAATAAAATGAAGTAAACTCTACTCGATGGAGTTATTAATCGAACGCAACCCAGAGTAATAATCATTATCAAAGATTGTGTGGGGACTAACAGAATCAGAGTATCAGAGGATTCAAAAGTTCATTAAGGAGGTTGAATAATGCGTTTTTTGCTACGCAAAAAACAACCAAACTAGAAATATTTATTGATTATTGTAGGTTAGGTTTGAACGTGAGTGGACCCATATCAGGCCCTCCTCTGCGGCCAATGGCCTATTGCGGCTCACCTTATGGTTACATTTCTTCCAGTATATTATTCTTATTAATATCATTACATTACAATAAGGGCAGAGGTAAAACCTAATTTGCTTAAGTAGAACAGAAAGTATTAATATCAAATGTATACAGTGAAATGCGAGAAAACAGAAAAGATTAAAAAAGGTGAAAAAAAAATGATTGAATCACGAATCACTATTCACTTCGTAACTGTTTTATAAGTATCGTATCTGCTCTTAAAGGTGATCACACTAGGCGCGGTAACCACGTTGTCAGGAAGGGTATTCCAGTTCATGAACACTCTATTTACGAAAAATTGTTTCCTTGGAGTTGTCCGGAACTTTTCTTTCTTGAGTTTGAAGGGGTGACCTCTCAGCCTACCGTCAGAGTTCATCTCAAATAGGTGGGTCATGTCCAGGGCGAAGGTGTTGTGGAGTATACGATAGGTTGATATGGCATCACCTCTTTCACGCCTTTCCTTCAGGAACGGCAAACGTAACTGGCTTAGGCTTTCTTCGTAAGTGAGGGTACTGGCTATATAGACCATTCTAGTGGCAGCCCTTTGGGCTCTTTCAAGGAGTTGTATATCCTTGGCTAGGTGTGGTGATCAAACCTGGGCAGCATATTCCATGTGCGGTCGTATATATGCCTTATAGAGGGTATTGAATAATTCAGGATACGGATTTGTGAAGCATTTTCTCAGCAGGTGAGTGATTGTATTGATTTTCCTTACGACAGCGGCTACTTGATCGGACCATGACAATTTATCATTTACGATGACGCCAAGTTCAGACTATTGCTTCACAGACGGAATAGGGGAGTTTGACAAAGTATAGCTCAAATGTGGATTGTTGTTGCCAATATGGAGTACATTGCATTTATTTGTATTAAGTGGGATTTCCCATGATTCACACCAGATTTCCACAGTGGTCAGATCAGATTGTAATTGGTCTTCGGCAGTGATTGGATTTCCGAAAAACTTACTATCATCGGCAAATAATGCATGAATGGAGCCAATACCATAAGCCAATTCCGATGCATAAGAAAAGGACGAGCGTTGATCCCAGTACCGACCCTTGAGGTACTCCAGATACGACATCATAACACCTGAAATAGCTGGAACCAACCTTGACTTTATAGCATATATGCGAAAGGAAAGCAGTTATCCACTTTAGCAGTAATCCTCGTACCCCAAAATGTTCTAGTTTGAGAATGAGTTTGTCTTTAGGAACTTTGTCAAAACCTTTAGAGAAATCTAGATAAAAGACATCGACGGGTTTGAATTCGTCTCGAGATTTTGTCCATAAATCTAGACAGCACAGAAGGTTTGTGACTGTGGACCTTCCAGGAATGAATCCGTGCTGGGTTGTTGTTGGTTATGAGGAAGGGTGGGAGTCTATCCACTACGATTTGTTCCATTAGTTTCAGACATTGTGATGTTAAACTGATTGGTCTGTAGGTATCTGGGTCCGTTTTGTCACCTTTTTTATATATTGGGGTGACAGATGCTTGTAGCCACGCCGAGGGGAGAGTTGATTTCTTGAACGAGGATTTAAATATATGTGCCAGTGGTACACTAAGAGTAGTAGCATAATTTTTTAGGATTCCGGGTGGTAGACTATCAGGACCGGGTGAAGTGAAGTCCTTGATACCTTTTAGTTTTGCTTCTACTAGTTCAGGTGTGAAGTCAACATGTTTCAGTGAGATATCGCATCTAGGTGGCAACATAGGTGGAGGTGTTTGATTCTTGGGTTGTGAATATGATCGTTGGAAATTTCTTGCTAGCGCTTCCGCAGCTCCAACTGAGCTATCGCACATTAATCCATTTTCTCAGATAATTGGCGTTGATACTGTTGATCCCAGCTTGTTATGACAATATTTAAAAACAGCTTCTAGGTCTCTAGTCAGTAGTCCTGTTTCAAAATGTTGTTGAGCTAGTCTAAGATCTCTAGATATGGTTATTATAGTCACTGGGATCACCGGTATCTCGATATTTCCGCCACAGCTTTCTATTACTCTGTGCTCGCTGTATTAGATGTCCTTTTTTCCAGGGTTTCTTCCCATCGACTCTTGTGGAATAGCATAAGATGAAGATTCTATGGCTAAAGTTAGGAGAGAATTGAACTTGTTCCATTTTTCTTCGACTTGAGGAATTGTGCAAGACATTCCAATTGATATCAGTAATCCTCTGGGAAAGTACATCATAATTCATTTGACTTTGGCAGTGTTTCGAGTCTCATTATAGGAGATAGTCTGTAGGTTGCACTCAATAATTACATAATCTGAGCGGCCAAGTGGGGTTCTGTCTGAAGAGTGTGGGTTCTGATATCAATTGGTGGAGTCCAGAATTGATAACAAGTTCCATGAAAAGATCAGCACTGTTAGTTGCGTCCGATATGTGTGATAATGGCCATTCAATGCTGGGGTGATTGAAGTCACCGAAGATAATGATATTTTCGGCCGACTCGGTCATTTTTAGTATGGTTTCGTTTAGTGAACTGTCCTTTGTGAGACTAGTATCTGGTGGACTGTGGAGACAGCCGAGAGTAAAGCGGATATGTGTGGATTTCAAATGTACCCAAACATTTTCTATTCCGGGTATTTGATGTGAAGACTGGGTGATTTTGAAGCAGTCAAACTTCTTTGTTTTCAGGTAGATGAGTGAGCCACCCCCGATTCGGCCAAGTCGGTCATGTCTGTATACTGTATAACCTTTCAGATTGATTATGGAGTCGGGGATACATTTGTTGAGAACAGTTTCTGTGAGAAGTATGCAATCAGGAGAATTGTGATATTGGACACAAAGGCGTTTTTCAGTTTTTTGGAGTATTGCAAATAGCCGGGGCACCATGAACATATTTAATTGTCAGATGACTCTCTCAATTTTCGGTTCTGTGTTTGAGTTCTTTACGATATTCTCTCTGTCAATTCTCAGCCAAAAAGATATGGGTTACTTGTAGTTGACGTTTGTACTTTCGAAGTGTTCTCACACTTTGCTGCGAGGTCACCGACATCTTTCAGCAGATTTTTATGTTCCAGTTGGAGTAGGCTGATGGCATTACAGTTTTCTGTTATTGTTTCGGAATGGCTTTGGAGAATGGTGTTGCAGCCTACTAATTCGGCTTTTAAAGAATCGTACTTTTGATTGATTTCTTCGCGGAGCTGATCTTGAGATATTATTTGGTCCTGGCTTATTTTAATGCTTCTCAGTTCACCCATCAGTGTGTTGAAATCAGTGTTGGTCATTGTTGTTCCTTGTTCACAACTAGGACTTAACCATTGCTGGATCACATCTTTTATTGCATCCTAGCTCACATCTAGACAAGTGGTGTGATACTTGTAGGCATTTACTACAGTTAACTTTTTCTTTGTCTCTTCTGTTGACTTTTCTAGAGCAGGTTGTGCAGGAATCTGCCATATCGAGAGATTGCAGGAACAAATGAATAGCCCAAATGAGTGATGAGTGTATCTGTTCAAACTATGCTTCAGTTGAGTTACCCCGACGATAGGTGGCACTAATATTATCCAGAAAATGTGGTAGTGTTGGATATATTACGGTTGGTTTGTAGGGTTAATTTATGCAAGTTTTCATTTGTTCCACACTGTTATTAGCAGAAGGCTCACTATGAGTTTATAGCAAAGCACTTTGGTATGAAATTCATTCAGATATTTACAAGTACAGGTTGTTGTTGTGAAAGCGATTCAATCTCTTAACGAAATCAATAAGTACATTGGGAGGACAATTCACCAGGTTCTCTGGCATTACTGTTGTTTTGTCAAATCTTGAGGATCTGTTTCTGGCCGCTACTGAGCATATACATAAAACGTGTTTAGCCGTTTCATCCTCCTTCATGCATAGACGGCACTCTGCATTTTGTGCAAGTCCGATTTCAGTCATGTGCTCTACTGAGTTCTAGTAGTTTGTCGGAGTCCTATTTTTCCTTGTACAAGCAATAAATGCTTTGGAATTGGCTAGGCCCGGTAGACTACGGCAATACTCGAGTCTTTTATCGTCTGCATAGGATGTTATAACATTCTTGGCAGAGCTATGTGCTATACCGATTACCGGTTCTGGCTCCAATAAAGGACTATAAATACATCTCCTTTGAACTATCTCCAAATAAATTGAATAAATTGTCCACCATCATATCGATCAAACTGAAAATAGGCATATTAAAACTAGAATTATGTATCAAACGGTATAGTTCTTTTATTTTCTTCTCGCATATACAATAATCGTGGTGTTTCGGGATTCAAGTATTTAGGAGCATATGGTGGAGTGAAAATATTATCACCCATCGAAATCTGTTGACTGGAGACAAAAGTGCAATCAGAATCATCCTTCCTCAGGACACCGGAGAGACAGGTCTGCCATTCCCGTTAATGTTATACAAACATGATATTATTGCAAACAAATGATTGACATCATCTGTGTATTTCAGCCAGTTGTGAACAAATGGAATTTTTTTTACGAATCACCCAGATTTTCGGAGAAAACCCCTCCAAAGCAGAGCTTGTGCAAACAAGGGAGATACGGAACCTACAGCTCAAATAAAAGTAAATTCCGAACCACTTCAGCTCAGTGGCAGGATGTCCCGGGTATAGAACCCGGGGCGTCTGAGTGGAAGCAAACGCTCTCACACCACGACCACTTCACTTCAAGGAAGCCTTCATTTCGTTTCGCGACATCTGATACTCATACCACATCTTTCTAAATTTCATTTTCGAAAAGGAGTAATTGTATAAATTCCACCAATTATTTCGGATCGCTCTTCCAGAGAACTTGAATCAGCCCACGGACTATAAGCAGTGAACTATCGTGAGACTGACATGACGCGCGCGAATTCAAATTATACTGAAGTATCTACGGTTTTCAAACGAGTGTGACGGTATACGGATAAAGTCTAATACAAATTCTATGCAATATCGTTATGTTACAGTGATAGCATGATACAATACGATTATAATGTATTACAAATATGATTGGATCTCCTCACGTTGTGAGTAGTTTTGTATTTTATTGTATAAAGTTTGCACTGCACTGTTTAATACTGTTGGAGTAGTAATGAATATACTGGAGTTTTATCCAACACCAAACCACTATTTTCAACACCTCGACACGTGTTTCGGTTAAGTTAAGTTTAATCTTCCTCTTGAAGATGTTTACTTGGTGACCGAAACACGTGTCGAGGTGTTGAAAATAGTGGTTTGGTGTTGGGATAAAACTACAGTATATTCATGTAATAAAGTTATCAAGAGTAATTGTTTTTTTTTTTAATTAATTCTAAAGTTCGAATATAACAATGGGCGCAGTCGGTAGGATCTAAAAAACGTTTCTAGAACACGGAAACACCCCAACTAGTAGCGGCGGATCCTAATCCCTCAACAGAAGACGAACCGAAGCCCCAAGAGGAGTCAACACTCGAAGAGCAGCAGCAGGAACACCCGGTGAAACCCCTAGCTGGACGACTTCGAGAACAAGACGAATCGGAATGAGCATCATACTATCGTAAGACAATTCTGAATCAACTCGATCATATTTTGTTTACAATTAACAAATAATCACAAATAATCATACTGCTTGATTATCCCCAGTTTAACAATATTGGTAATTGTACAGCCAATTGCCGTATTGAATAAGTCGTACTGTTCGACTATTTTAAAGTTTGATTTACCTGTATTCAATAAATTCTTTTCGATATGCCTGGCAATAACCAGCCTAGAGCTGAAGCTGAAAATGAAGCTGAAGCAATTGAACCGTACAAATTATCCCAAGTGTTTTCTTTAGTGCTTGAGTTCGAAGGAGACCAAATTTTCTTGAATACAATTTTGAATGCATGTAACTGTGCGTATCGCATGGCCACAGTGGAACAACAAATTCTATAAGTGATTCACATGAAAACAAATTCAGAGGTAAAGCTGCACAACTGATAAGTTCTAGGAACCCTGTAACCTATCATGAAATTAGACATTCACTTTATATTTTGGCGATGCTCGTGATCTTACTTCATTAATTCACGACCTGCAGCGTATTAAACAATTACCTAATGAATCTCCATTTTTCAACCGTCTACAAGTTCATAATGCTAAAATGCATTCGTGCATTAAAAAATCTGGTCTTACTGTAGAACAGAAAACTGCACAATGTGGACTCATAGAAACTATGACATTAAATACACTCTTTACCGGACTCGAACCACGGATAGGTCAAATAATACGCGCTCCTAACCCTGCAGACCTTCTTGAAGCCCATATCAGATTTATAAGAGAAATGCAACTTTCCTATTGTGAAAATAAAAAACCCGAAAAACCCAATCAACCACGTTCCCAACAAATAGAAAGGAGAAATAAGCAACCTGCATTCCAAAGAACCTGCCACTCATGCGGCCGTCTAGGTCATATTTCCACCAATTGTCGAGTGAGACAACATAGAATGCAACCCCAAAATTTTTCTCAAGACTTCAATCAGAATTTTTCAAGACAACCGAGTTTCCAACCCAATCAGAATATCACGAGACAACAAAATTCTCAACCCAACCAACAATACAACAAACCCCAAACGAATCAAACCCAGTTTCGACCCCAATCTAGACCCCAATTCCAGAACAACCAAAGTCAATATCGACCATCAGTAATACAACGAAATACAAACTTTTCGGAACGCCCTACCCAACAAAGAGCTCACTTCATGACATACGAAACCCAGGATTATCATACTGATGATAATCAGGATAATGATACTGCTGATTATCCTCAAACTAATGACTATTATCCCAGTGGGTATGAGAATGATTACTATACACGTAGTAATCAATATTACCAAAACGATGCACTGGAACAACAACAGCCCCTCAAAGACCATTCAACATACCAGGATTTTCAGTCACTTTCGAATACAAATCACCCACCGAATCAGTTTCAGACAAGCAGCAACCAATCAGCCAACCCCATATCAGAAATTCAAAGCCAAATTCAAAGCCAAATCCAGTCGCTGAAAATTCAGGATTACCATCCGGGCCTGAACTTCCCAGAACAGAGTTTCATATGAGTTACATTCAGAATTCTCATCGATACTGGCGCAGGCATATCAATTTCCAAACCCAAAACATGTGAAAAATATCCCCTCAGATTCCCTGAAAATGTCACTATACAAGGCATTACTGATCAGAAAATAATTGTCAACGAATCCACCTTGATTGATTAAGCAAAAAGACCCACACAAGGTCTTCATTCATAATTTACATAGTGACATTGATGGTCTGCTTGGATCTGACTTTTTACAACATTATAACTGCATAATAGATTTAAAAAACAAACAATTGGTAACTAATTTCAAAACGGTTCCATTGTTCAAACTTCCGGAAAAAAATCAATTAGATCCCAATCATAATAAGAAACCAAACCAAATAAAAATTGAACCCCGTGTGGAACGAATTTTCAAATCAAGTTGTGATCTCAAAAATACTGACGCTATACTGTTAGCGGAGAAAAAAATTAGACTTCCTAACGCCTTGGTGAAAATTGACGAAAATGGTACATTCTATACTTCAATTATAAATACGAATGCTATACCCAAATTGGTCGATTTTTCGGAAATAAAATTAGAACCCATTCCATCTGAAGAAACAATTTTGAATATTAACCGAACATATTCCCAAAACACGTTCCCGGTAGATCGAATCCAAGACATTAAAAATCAGCTGAGAACAAACCCTTTAAATGAGGAAGAGGATCAGTTGATAACTGATTTATGTCTTCAGTACGAAGATATTTTTTATTCAGAAGGAGATAATCTCACATTTACCAACGAGATGAAACATAGTATCGAAACAAAGGATGCTAGACCAGTTTTTACTAAACCTCACAGGTACCCACAGGTACATAAGGAGGAAGTAAAAACTCAAATCTTCCCTGAACCACGAATAGGCTTAGCAGGTTACTACCGACGGTTCATATATAATTTTGCCAAAACATCAAAACCCCTAACAAGGTTATTACAAAAGACACCCCTTTCAACTTTGACACAAAATGCAAACGATCATTCGATGAATTGAGAAACGCGCTTACATCAAGTCTAATTCTCATTTACCAAAACTTCGAGGAACCATTCCTATTGACCATAGATGCAAGTGCCTTTGCCATTGTTGCCATTTTGTCACAAGGGCCTATTGGCAAAGATCTCCCAATAGCCGATGCGTCCAGAACCCTCTGTAACGCAGAATCGAAGTACTCTACAATTGAAAGAGAACTTCTTGCTATCTTTTGGGCAGTAAAACATTTTCGGCCGTACCTTTTTGGGAGGAAGTTTAAATTAGTTACCGATCATAGACCTCTTACCTGGCTCGTTGGCGACTCAAACTTGAAGAGTATGACTACGAGATAGAATACAAGCCTGGCAACATAAATGAAAATGCCGATGCTGAAGTCAACCACTTCAAGGAATGTGCGAATTTCCAGCAGAAAATCTCTATTCTCATATCAACAAAGACGAAAATGAAGAACTGGAGAATCCCGATGAAACCGAAAGCAAATCCGAAGTAAAACAAGTCGAAAGTCAAGAAGAACACCAAGAAGAAGAACAAGAAGAGAACCCCGGAGAAAAACCCGAGCTTCCCTTAGAAACCATCCAACAAGAATACGAGACCGTCATGAACCTTTACAAAACCAAATCGTTTATCGACTATTCTAAAGTACAATTCGATAATTCTTAACTTCTCGATAAAAATCAAAAAAATATTGTTAGTTTTTTTTTTGGCAAAATGAACTAGACGCGTTGCATTATGAAATAATCGAAGATATTTTCGAAGAACATCCCGATTTTTCTCACAACAAAACTAATATTGTCGCGTTTTTCAGGTTCAATAAGTGGTACACTTACTTATAAACTCGCCTTTATTGTCACAGAACAGATAATACAACTGACAACACTGTTTGACACTTTGCAGTTCAAATAAATACTTCAAACTTCACTTGGTAACGTTACAACAGTCAAATGTTAAAAAGTAAACAAAACTCAAAAGCTTTTCAAACTAGGCAAATCTGATCGTATTTATAGGATAACATTATTCTAGAAGCTATAGAACTTTCAACAGAACATCCCATACTAAGTTCTCGAATAAACTTTAATGATTCTAGTACATTCTAGTGGGTTTCTAGAAGGCAAACAGAAGGATTCATGATTTTTCTATCTACTACCAGGTTCGTAACACTGCCTCCTCTTCTAGGGTATTCCGTCCCGGATAACATCATCTCCATCTTGATTGTCTCGCTGGAACCAATTTGGAGGGTCGTGGCCTCGGTATTCTGCTAACCTCTCCACGTGAACACCTTTGGGTTTGCTCCTTGGGGTAAGCTGGATGCGGTACACCAAATCGTTGATTTTCTTTACGACGACATAAGGGCCTGTCCAGTTCCTTTGTAGCTTGGGACATAGTCATTTCTTTCTTTGAAGTTGGTACAGCCAAACAGCATCACCTGGCTCAAACATAGTCCCTGGAGTATTCCTGTCAAATCTCTTCTTCATCTTGTCACTGGTGATTTGAAGACGATGTCTGCAGAATTCATGCACTCGATCCAGTCTTTCTCACAATGCTTTGACAAATTCTGGAAGAACTTTGTCCTCATCTACATTCCTGGCGGGTGGCATTCCAAATAGCATATCGATTGGCAGTTTCATTTCTCTCCCAGTGATTAACATTGAAGGGGTATATCCGGTGGACTCATGCTGGTCACTTCGATAGGATAGGAGAAATAGTGGCACCAACTCATCCCAATCCTTTTGATTCTTGGAGATGAACATCGACAGATACTGTCTGATGGATTTATTGTTTCGTTCAACCATTCCATCTGATTGTGGATGTAAGGCTATTGTGCGAGTTTCTTTCACGCCTAAAATGTTCATCATTTCCTGCCATAACTTGAATTCGAAGTTTCTTCCTTGATCTGAATGTAATTCTAGCGGAACTCCATGTCTGGCTATCACATTTTCTAGGAAGGCCTTTGCAACTGTCTTTGCCTCCTGGTTTGGAATGGGCACAACTTCGGGCCATTTGGAGAAATAGTCCATGGCTACCATCAAGTATTTATTTACATGCTCAGTAACAGGAAACGGCCCCAGAATGTCAACTGCTACTCTTTCGAATGGTTCACCAGAAAGATACTGGGCCATTTTTCCTCGACTTCTGGCTTTCGGTCCCTTCTTTGAAGAACATAGATCACATCTCTTACACCATTCTTTAACATCTCGACGGCAATTCCCCCAATAGAATCGATCTCGAACTCTAGCTAGGGTCCTCTTGATTCCGAAGTGTCCACCTGCACGACTACTATGAAGTTGTTCAAGCACATCTTTGACATGAACCTTTGGCAGCATCAGTTGGTACACCACGGTTGCTCCATCTGGGCTCTCCCATCTGCGATGCAATAGGCCATCACGAAGACATGGGGAATCCCACTGAGACCAGTATCCTTTGGCAACTGCACCAAACTTGGATATTTCCTGCCACTCGGGTCTTACTCCATTTTTTAGCCAGCTGAGGACTAATTTCAGATTGTTATCTTTCTTCTGACTTTTCCTCATTTCTTCTGTTGTCCATAAATCAGATTCTTCGGACTCGACTCTCACGGTAGTGGCTTGCAAAATTTCCTTGCACTGCTCTTCATTGTAGAAGTTGGCCTCTTTGTTCTCAAGTTTCTGACAATAGCGGCATTCCTGCTCCAAGCAAGTCATATTGTTGGAGTCTTTCTATCCATCTGGCAACCTGACCCTCAGGCTTCTTGAAGTTCATTATCCACTGCAGAGCGCTGTGATCAGTCGTCACGAGAAAACGTCTGCCATAGAGGTAGGTGTGGAAATGTTCAATGGCTTTGACTATCGATAAAAGTTCCTTTCTCGTAACACAGTAGTTCTATTCGGCTTTGCCCAGAGTTTTACTATAGTATGCTATAACTTTCTCTTCTCCATCCTGTTCCTGAGATTAAACAGATCCAATACCATGCTGAGACGCATCACAGTCCAAAATGAAAGTGCCTTTCTCTTGTGGATAAGCTAAAATAGGTGCAGTTGTCAATTTCTTCTTCAGTTCAGTGAATGACTGCTGACACTCAGAACTCCAATCAAACTGAACGTTGTTCTCAGTCAAGCGATGGAGTGGCTTGGCGATTTTTCCAAAATCCTGTACGAATTTTCGATAGTAAGTGCATAGTCCCAAGAAACTTCTTACTTCGTGTTTGTCTCTGGGACGTGGCCAACTCCTAACAGCCTTGATTTTCGTAGGATCGGTCTTGATTCCTTCGGCCGAGATGACATGGCCTAAGAAATTAATTTCCTTTTTAAATGAACAGCATTTTTTTTGGATTGAGCTGTAGGTTGGCGTTTTCTAACCTCAAAAATACTTCTTTCAAATTTTTCAAATGTTCGTCAAACGTCTTTCCCATTACCATTACGTCATCCAAGTAGACAAGGCACGTTTTCCATGTCAAACCCCTTAGTACTAGTTCATTCTTCATTGCCGATCCGCAATATTTTCTTTTTGACATTAAGGATGAAGTCGTTCTTCTCCATGATATCTAGATCCGAAACACATTCATCCTTTATGTCTGCAACATAAAATGTTCCATGGTAATGGGGCCTATCTGGATGCGTACAAGCGTCTCTCCAATGATTGGTGAGGTTTGTCCCGTAGCTGTTTCCAAAATCATATTTCTCTTTATCGGCTTCACAGATTTTTGTATGAGGTCTGGACGAACAACTGTTCTGGAAGCTCCTGTATCTATAGTGAAGGTGCATCTTCGATCTTCTAATTGGCCTTGGACTAGTACACTTTGTCAATTTCTCTTCAACGTCGAGATAGGAATCTTGGGGCTTTGAACACTGAAAGTCGACACACGCCCCCTAGTGCCGACTAATTCTCGTTTTCCTGGTCGGAAGAGAGTCTTCTTTCAGGCGTTCGAGGTCTCCCTTCTAGCGTGGGTGACCTCCTGTAGCCTCCACTGATAAAACGACCACGTTGTTTCTTTCTTGGGCTTGGGGATCTCAATCTCGCTTCATTGCTTGTAGATGTCGTCCTTACCCTCACTGGACTTCTGGATCTTGATCTTTCCTAGCAGCTTCTTTGTAGATGACCAGTTTTTCCGCAGCTATAGCAGCGCCTCCTTTTATTTTCTTCAGAAGTCATTTGTTTACCCAATGCCGATATGGAGTCCAATAACTTATTCAACAGCACCTCGCTCGTAGAAGAATCTTCGATGCATTTGACTTCACGTAACTTGGATCTCGTATTTCTTGATGCATTTTCAGCCGCTTCGAACTCCAATGATGCTATTAGTACCCCGCTTATGGTCTGAAGACGTCCTAGTCGAAGGGCTTGCTGCATGTCAGGATCTCTTAGGCCGTCGATGAAGGTTTGCACTCCAATTTCTTCTATGAACTCTTTCGGTGCTTGTGGATAGGCCAAATTAATGAGTCGCTCCACATCTGCTCCATATTCCTGCAGTGATTCGTTTGGTTTTTGGGATCGACTCTTTAGCTGACTCTGGAACACTTGTTTAAGATACTGCTGTCCATATCTTATCTCTAAAGCTTCCACGTTTCTAGAATAATCCTTCTGCTTATTCTCGGGGATATTCTGCAATATCTCTAACGCTTGGCCTCGCAGACACAGGACTATTGAAGTGGCCTTTTCTTCCTCGGACCAGCCGTTTGAGTTTGCTGTCGCCTCAAATTGACGTCGATACATAGACCACGAAGATTGCCCATCAAATGTTGGAGGCTTCAAAATTTTTGCTTGAGCAGGCCTTGGATATGTCAGTAAAAATTGCCTTTCACTGGTGAGAGAAATTTCCTCAGAGGGTGCCCGCTTGTGTGGAAGGTGTATTGTTTCTATCCTCTCCTTGATCCTATCCACTTCTTCAGTGAATTTCTTGTTTATTTCTTGTGCCACGCATTCATTCATTTTGGACAGTTCAATTTCGACCTCCTGGACTCTTCCTCTGACTTTTTGGACTTTTTCGGTGATTTCATTCTGGAAGCACTGTTGGAGGAGATCGACATGCTGCTGTTGTAACCGTTGGACTAATCGCGCCTCTTGCTCCTCTTGTCTTCTTTTAGCTTCTTGTTCCTCTTGCTCTTGTTATCTTTCAGCTTCTTTTGATCCTCTTGCTCTTGTTTTCTGCGCAGTTCAAATTGTTGAAAAAGCCCTTCTTGTTTGTTTTGATCTTCTTTTCTGTGTATTTCAAATTGTTTGAGAAGCTCTTCTTGTTCCAGCTTTCTTTTCGCTTCTTGTTCCTTCAAAAACTGGATTATGTCTAACGTCACCATCTCGTCGTAATTCTGTGCTCGAGTATTCACCATCAAATACTGTAAATCTGCTCCACTCTTCTTTCTTCAGTACCACTTATCCCACCGCTGTCACCAAATGTTGCGTTTTTTAGGTTCAATAAGTGGTACACTTACCTACTTATAAACTTGCCTTTATTGTCACAGAACAAATAATACAACTGACAACACTGTTTGACACTTTGCAGTTCAAATAAATACTTCAAACTTCACTTGGTAACGTTACAACAGTCAAATGTTAAAAAGTAAACAAAACTCAAAAACTTTTCATACTTGGCAAATCTGATCGTATTTATAGGATAACATTATTCTAGAAGCTATAGAACTTTCAACAGAACATTCCATACTAAGTTCTCGAATAAACTTTAATGATTCTAGTACATTCTAATGGGTTTCTAGAAGGCAAACAGAAGGATTCATGATTTTTCTATCTACTACCAGGTTCGTAACAATATACTTGATAGTAAATCAGTCAAGAATAGGAAATACTTCATCATTCCTCTCCTTTACGACCCTACAACGGTATTACAAACTCTCTTTTTCATGATTTACACATCCCAAGATGAATTCAACCCACAAGAAGTGTATTCAATTGAGAATAATCTGGAACTACCCATTTTGGAAATATTCTCATATATATCTGCAGATAAAGACATAAAGCTGAAAGTCTGTCAAAACATAACAACTCCCGATGCAGACCAAATTCCTATAATCTTAGACCAATGTCATCTAGGAAAAACTAACTTACACCGTGGCATCAATGAAATGGTTAGACGAGTTAGAGAAAAATATAATTGGCAAAGTCTTGTAAAAGACGTTAAATATTTCGTTAAGAAATGCGAAATTTGTCAAAAAGTCAAAATTTTACGAAAAAAACCTTAGAACACCCCTTGTCATTACCCAAACACTAAAAACTTGTTTAGAGCGTATTAATTATAACATATTTGAAGTTCCAACTAAATCTTATGTACTAACAATAGGAGACAAGTTAACAAAATTCACCCAAACCTATGCACTCGAGGATAAAACCTCAAGATGAGTTGTTAACACCCTCCTTCTTTATTTCCAATATTTTGGAACACCTTTGAGAATCCATTGCGACTATGGTCGAGAATTTACTAGTCAAATTGTGAAAAATCTTTGTATCCTATATGATATCAAAATAACATATTCCAGTTTTAACCACCTCCAGTCCAATGGATCTATAGAACGATTCTACACCACATGTGCCGAATTTTTTTGCGTGCCCCTAAAGCGGAAAACCCTGAGGAACATCCACTAAATGTCTTACCCTATGCTGTCATATGTTACAATAATACAAAAAATAAGACACACGGTTTTACCCCACAAGAATTGGTATTTGGACATACAGCTAGCAGACCTGCAGAAACTGTCTACAATCGAAAAGATCTTATTTCCAAATATGTTAGGGACCTACATAATAAAATGTCATTTTATTACAAGGCTGCTAGAGCCAAGACAGACAGACAGAAAGAGAAAGCAAAAATTAGATTTGATCGAACAGTGTCCGATATAGTGTTCCGAAACTTAAGAATAAATTTAATGTACCTTTTGAAATCATAGAGATCTACCCAAATTCCGTTATATTAGTAAAATGAAAAACTTGAAATAAAACTAAAGTAAATTTTGACCGACTGAAACCCTTTCACGAAGATTAATTTCTTTTAAGGTACTTCTGCTGTCATCTACAGCCAATTCCTAATACTTACATCTTTGAACAAGTTAATGATTCAATAGGAGTTTTCTTCCACGAAGAAGGAACCCTCAAAGTCTCCAATGAAAAATGGACCCTTTTGGTCTACCAGGACTTATCATCTATTAAAGTGGCTTTAGATAATAATGATAACATTTTAGAGAGCTTGATCTACTTTCTCGAAAAAGACGTACCCAGTGAAAAATCATTCAAAGCACAAATAAAAACGCATATCAGCCTCCTCAGTCAAATATCAGATTTATTACAACTAAGGTATAGAGAAATCTTCGCAGACACTGGAAATTTTGAAAGAAGGACCAAACGTGGCCCAATAAACGGTGTTGGCACGTTTTGGAAAGCCATCACAGGAAATCTTGATGCATCTGATGGTAAATATTTCACAGATTGCATAAATAAAATCAGCCAAGATGAACATCAAATTGAAAACCTTCTGAAAAATCAAATTACGGTCACCACCTCCGTTATCAGAGTTTACGGAGACAGAGCCTGACTGGGATATTCTTAAATAACACTCCCTGATAAAAACTCATAGAGTGTACCCAAATACATTGCCTGTACGGGTAGACGAAGGATATTATTTTTTGCCGTGGCGCTCCAGGGCGACTTACGGATTTTTGGTGGCAGATTCACTTTTCAGCTGTAGGGAAACCCTGAAAACCTCCAGCACCACCCCGGGTGGTCGGCGCGAACTCCGAGTAAGCACCAGACTTCAGGATTGTCAACTAGACAACTTACCTATCATGCCTATCGACTCCTATGAAACTGGACAAATTTTTTTCGTTTTCTGGCCAAATGCAAGCGGAAATTTAGGATGTTGGCATCTAACCGCTTTGCTATCGAGCGCCCTATATGTCACATAATATTAGATCTTATCATACGCAACGACTGAAAAATGCCCAAGCTTTATGCCTTCACCTATAAATGAAGCCGCGAATATAAGTTAGTCACAGCGCTACTCGCGAGCAAAGCAAAAAGCACTCCGCAGAGGCACACACTCCAGGAAAAGTGTGTGCATTCATTCATTCGGACATAGGTCAAAAAGTTTACAGGATATTATTCAGTAAAAGAAACAAATAATGTCGATAAAGTTGAACTTCACTTTTCACCACATATTACCAAAAGTGGCAAAATATGAGTCAGTATCTGATAGAAAACAACGACTTTCCCTAACGGACACTGAATTACGTCTGAATTTCATTTGTGCGAAGTGTCTTAATGAGGACACTCGTGCAAATGCTTATTGTAATAAGTAATCCATTGAATACCATCTTTCATTTGGTTGGGAATGACACATGCTCACGTGACATATTCCAGGATTCTTGCCTCGCATCTGTGCTAGGATATATCAGATGAAATAGGTGTCTCATTTTGACTTCGTCAAAACCAACATTCACTCCTATGGATTACAAATAATTAAAACATTTTATGCAATTTTCATATCATGTTCTATAATATATTCAAAAAATCATAAACAAAGAAATCAATAATAGATATTTCATTATTATTGTAATGATATGAGTTATAGTATAAGCGACATTGAAACACAAGATTACGTAACTGACCCACAACCGAAGTTAAAGTAGGTAAAGCTTTCAGTTTCGTTATGTGGGTCTTGAGATTGGTGTTTATATAAGGTGTATGGTTTTATTACTGGTTTATGTAATTTTTAAAAATTCACATGCGATCATGTGATTCGTTATTCAGTGGTTTCGCATATCTCTAGAACCCAATTAGTACGGAATTAGCTGTATATAATTTCCGCGTTTTTACATATTTCTTGGTTGAGCAATATTGCAGAAATCCCTATGGAATGAGGAAAAAAGAATCAGGAACATTTCAAAGTTATGTTTGTACAGATAGTGATATATAAATTTTGCGAAAAAATTGATAATATGGCAAATATGGTTCGAAATGAGATTGGGTGAAGGAATTTCATAGGTCATTGACACTGTCAGAGTGGTTAGAACAGCACTGGTCAACTGATTTGTTGCTTCACGAACAAATAATTTTTTCTATTTGTTCTAGTTTCTCAAGTTTAACCTTACTTTCTTCATTCACTCACCTAGTATCTTTTGGCAAAAAATTTCATTTGGATTACAAAGTCTGTGTCACATTTATCGGATGCATGCCACTAATTTTCCGTGAAAATTAAGAAAGGTTCCCCCTTACCAAAAATGTTATGCACACTTTTCCTTATTTTCATTGTTGGAAACCACAACCCTAGTTACTTTGAAAATACAATTAATTTTTGTTGTCGTTCAGAGTGAGAGTTGAGAACAAAACATAATCAGAACTAGTCCCCTTTTCGAAATTCTAGCGCTTATAAAAATACTCCAGGATTTCAGAACCGGTCTGGTTCGGTGAAATTTCATAATTTCTTTATAATTATTTCTGCCATTTCCATATTTTAGAACGATAATCAAAATAGGTTGAAAAAAGGTAACAAATGCTTGAAATCGTTTTCAAAGCCTTACATGGCTTTTTTGAGCTGCAGCAATATTGCTCAACCACGGATTCTGCCTCTTTCATGTAGCAGTAAGACAATTAGCAGCAGTTGATGGAATAAAAAAACACATGATCTGAATATTTTTCTCAGTCCTTCAGTGTCGGAATGACTTTAGCAATATTTTACTACTTCCTTATTATTATTTAGGGCTAATATATCTCCATCATTATTTCTCAACTTCTTCATTATTGAACTCTACTACTTTTTTATTTCAGTGTGACTAAGATCCTCCGCACACGGGTCGACTGGCACTCGAAGCGGTTGCGTTTCGAAGTCGAAGCGGAATGTACGTCACATGCGATCTATGAGATGTAATCGAAGTGTGAACCGTACACGGGACAATTTTTATCGCACTTCACGTACGTTTCTGAACCAATTCATGTTCCATAATGACGAGTTAAAGTGATGAGGAGGATGTTGTTGTTCTTTATATGTACCGTCGGATAAAAAAGAAAAAAGAAACAGAGAGTATGGGTACACCCACACCTAGAGCGGAATATTCATTGTCGGTTGTTTGTGTGGCAAAAGAATTGCATGAGAGTAATAATATATTTTTTTGCATTCTATAAAGTTTTGAAAGAAAGTTAGATTGCTCTAGTGGAAATGGCAGCTATTCAGTACAAGAGTACAAATATGACAGAATGTGTGAGTGCAGAACTTCATTGCTAAAGTAACTAGGCTTCCATTTTCTTCCCATTACTATTTTCAAAAAACGTAGCTCCATACTGTACTACCGCTCGTCACGCTCGAACTTTCCCATTCCTTGCAGGTCGCAAGGTTCGACTCGCACTCAAAACGCAATCTCTTCGACAACTTATCGACCGCCAATCGACCACTTTACGTATGAAGTGGAGTGGAGGGAGACTCGCTTCGATTTCGACATGCATCCGGTTCGAGGGCCAGCCAATCGACCTGTGTGCGGAGGCTCTAACAGAATCGGAGGAACATAGTCACGTGACAGAGCCGGTTCGATTGCAACAATATTTCAGACTGGCCCTAGACGATCGAAAATTCCTTCGAATGTACACAAATTTGTCTACTGTATTAGGCCTTTTTAATGAAGGCTTAGAAAACATATGAAAACCGAGACATATCCCTCCTTACAACAATTTTCCATGAAAGCAAATGTATGAACCGAAATTAAACGAAATTTTTTCTAGTTATTTCGCCAGTGAAATATAGTACATGGCCACCCCAAAACTTATTAAAATTGATATACACTCCCTATCGATAATTGAAGAGCTTTTACTGCAAATTGCAATAAGAAAAGGATTCACAAGCACTTCATCGAATAATACGCTTTGATGAAGAAAGCTAGGAGATTTTAACAGTTTCTGCCTACTTGGAGCTATTTAAGTAATTCATTTACCTTTGGGAATTTCATGCGCATTCGCTAAATTCCATAGAATATGGATTTGCTGCTTCTTGATCATTTTTGGATGATAATCCAATGAGTGGTATGGATAAAGAAACACATTTTAATGATTTGAAACAAGTATTTGGAAACTCACAAGAATCAGGATTTAACGTATATATCGAAAATTGCATTGAGAATGAAATAGTTATTTTTGTATTATGTGCGTGAAATGAGTGTTTGGGTGTTTTTTTGATAGTACATGAGAGTGTTAATTTTTGGCCGAAAACATAGGTCGAGGCCAAAAATTTTCCAGAATTTGCCATGAAAACATGAATTTTATATATGAAATACAAACAACATTTTTTGTACAACTGTGAGTATGACTTTACATCGTATGAAATATAAGTATGAAAAATAAACACTTCCAATACATCTTGACATAGTTTTTTGTCCCGATAAGTTATCGCTTTTAAACCACTGTTGTCTTGAAAATAGTATTCAATGTTTTCAGTAAAATCTTATTGAAAACTTTTTCTTGTCCGAAAGAAATAAGTCCATAATACCTAAATATTACTTCACTTATATGCTATTTTGAGAAAAAATCAAAAATCATTGAATCTCCTACGTGTTTACTCAATGCTGAAAAGTACATTGAACGTTAAGGAAAATAAGGAAAGGAAGTTTTCAAAATTGGTCCCACTTATTAGGAACAAAAGCGTCGGATACCGAGGAAAGAAATCTCAAGTTTTATCAAGGGATGATATCAATAAAATCATTCAAGATGCTGAAAATTAAACAAATTCGCTTCATAAGGTACAGATATAATCATAATTTTGTGAGATTAGTAGTAATTTCAATATTTTATATTTGTAGGTTGTCCTAGTTTTGGGTATCAGCGGTGCTCGTCGCCGTAAAGAATTAGAACATATAACTATTGATGCCATCGAAGATGCTGGATCTATATTGATTGTTAAAATACCTGATACAAAGACCTATTGCGCAAGAACGTTCACTGTTTCAAATTCTGATTATATTGAGATGTACTGCATGTTCGGCCACCTCGTTCAAAAAGTAACAGATTATTTTTGACATCTTTGAGAGGAAAATATATCAACCAACATGTGGAAATGAACAAAATGGAAGAAATTTCCAGCTTGATTGCAAAATGGCTTGGAAAAGACATGTATAAGAGCTACACAGGTCACTGTTTCAGCAAAAGCTCTGTAACTCTTCTGGATAATGCAGGGGCAACATTACATCCATAAAACGTCACGGTAGCTGGAAATCTGCCTCCGTGGCAGAAACATAAATGAAAGATATTTTGAATAACAAAATTGGGATTTCTAGCAGAATATTGAATTGTCCATCTTCTTCCAAGCAAATTAAAATTCTGATAAATTTGTGGAATCAACTCTTTGAAAAATATCTAACGTTTCTGATCAGCAGCAATATGGAAAATCCTCGGGTATATATTTTGGAAGTAATTGTTCAAACGTTACTATCAATTATTATTCCAATAAATAAAATTGTTTTATGAAGAATAATCAATTAATAATTGACTTTGTTAAAAATCAATCCTTTAAAAAGTAATATTTCATGTTTATTTTGTGAATTATTTTGGCAGTGAAAAATTTTTCTTCCTGGTGAATAAAAGATTTGAAGAAATGTCAAGTTTTTTGACAGTTGTACTAAAAAGTATTTTTAGTAGTAGTAATAAAAATGTTTCTGTGGTGAAATACTTGTGCAGTGAGGGAAAAAATAATTTTTGTTCTCATTGAAGATAATTTTACAGGTGTTTGATTTTTGAGAACCAACAGTATGACTCTCTAATTTCTCCTCACTTCTGAAGAAATTCATACACAATATGTGACAAACACATTTTTCCTACCTGAATTTACCAAATGGTGTATCGAGCAGAAGAGACGGATCTTTCATATAACAAAAGTGAATGCATATTTCGCTATCATCGTCTATCTCCGGCACCACTTCGTAGTCATCCAAAAGTAAATTAAAATGACGAACTAATTTTTGATTGGGGAGTCAACTTGAAACAGTGACGAAAAATGCCTCTTTGTCTGTTTTGGGCTGGATTATTTCAAAAGTGTACACGTTCACAGAAATATCTTTTAATTGCTCGAATGTGGTAATTTTCCTAAATTTCATGGAAAATTCGATACTCTCCAAATTCAATGTAATGGAATAATGATGATAGGATGTCGTTCTGTCGATATTTATTTGCGCAGGATACATTTCCAAAACGATTGCCCAAGGAAAACAAGCGTCATCAATTTTTATATCGATACAAACTTGCATTTTAGCAGTTGATTTTGGCAGATCGACTTGAGAGAAACCGTTACCAACGCCGGATTTAATGGAATTAATATTATAATTCTTTTAAGACTTCATCCATTTTGTTTCTTACACATTTCTGACAGGTTATTTTAAATTTGGTCGACAATATTTTCGCGAGGAACTATTCCTTCAAATCAGTACTTTTATCAATAACAATGTTTTTAGTGTTGAAATATTTGAATTCAATTTTTTTGTTCCTAATCTATTTCAATTCTAACATATTCCTCATAAAATAAATTATTTGCTTTAATCATTTGCTATCCTTTCAGAATAAAGTATAAGCATCTTGAAAAATAGCCCAATATCCATATGAGTCAAATTCATTAGTTTACGCAGACGTGCAAAAAAGCCGTTATAAATTCTTCCGACTGAAAAAATTCCATATCTTCCTATTGTCTGATATTCAGTCCTATGCTGTATCACTTCCGTTAAAAATAACGTCAACGATATTCTCCATTTCCATTACTTTGCTATAAATGGTAATAGAAAAATAACGGAAATGGCGACTAACGGTGACGTTATTTTTAACGAAAGTGATACAGCATATAGCTAATATCTACTTGCCTAGACGGTTGAGTTTCAGGATTTAGGTCTTGCAGAACTTTAAATATAGAGTAACTTTTTTTCACTCAATAATAATGAAAAAAATTTCCATATGCTGCAAACTTGAGTGGACACACTGCATATGAATAAGGGATGTAATGAAGAGAAAACAATTGTGTTTTCGAGTACCGAAACCGCTTCATGTCATTTTTCATAATTTGAAAGAGAAAATCACCAGTACACCCATTTCGTAGATATTTTATATCATGTCAGTTGCATTTTTTTATTGAAAAGATTGATTTATTATCTCCGTTGAAGCAAAAATTTTCCGGGGTAGACCTTGAACACAAAAATATTATAAGAACTATCGTTTTCGGAAACTTGAAAAATACAATCTATCACCAGTTGTGATATAAAGTAAATAGTGAGGAGTGTTGCTAACACTTGATAAAAGGCTACATGTATAATAATATAGGTAATTTAATATCCAACCTTCCGCAACATTCTACACGATCTAATATTTCGAG
Organism: Chrysolina americana; assembly: GCA_958502065.1. Classification (NCBI taxonomy): domain Eukaryota; kingdom Metazoa; phylum Arthropoda; class Insecta; order Coleoptera; family Chrysomelidae; genus Chrysolina; species Chrysolina americana. The sequence goes on along the minus strand of OY293421.1, from coordinate 20,745,018 downwards.
TATCGACCGTTGTATATCAATGGATATAAGAAAATGTAGTTTTATATTATATATTAGATCATCTATCCAATGACCCGTCAAATACGGCATAAAATTATTGCAACCTTCATAAGTAGGTACAAGAAGACTAAAATTGAACTTTTTCCATGAAGATTTTCCTTTACATTTATTGAATGACTCAACATCACATCTGTGATCTTGTGTAAAGGATAAGATATCGCATACAAAAAAAAATCGCGAAAATATTATATTCATATAGTTTTTACTCACGTAAATCTTCCGCAGAACAGATTCGTAGGGTTTATAAATCAAAGATTTTGGATTTCTTGGTGGATTGGGTATCGGGACGTTTGCAGATATCGTCGGTAAGCAGTACTGGATGGGAAACGGCGATTTGATAGATAAGCATTCTTGAAATTGTCCGAACTGAAATATGCTCCCTCTCAAAATACCAGTTACTGATTTGGCTGTGGAGTCCCTCACTGAAAAAGAAACGATAATGTTCTGGTTGTTATAAGTTACAAAAAATAACAATAATTTAGGTAGTGATTTTCATTAATTCACAGAAACACCCTCGTATTACCTAGAGATTAAAATTATTTCAAATTTTTCTTCTACTATTCATAGTACTAAAAACAATAGAATATTAGTATACCCATTTTTCACGGCTACCTAGAACCAATTGTGAAGTGAAAATTTTAAAAAACTTACTAGAGACATTTTTATTTCAAAAACCATTACGTCATTGGTTCAGAATGCCCTAAAACCCCCAGATCTCAGTGATTGATTTATTAGAATATATTCATGGTGTTATCTGTGAATCTAGGGAAAAAAAAACGGAAAAAATACACTTATATGCGATACAATGGCCAGTACACAAAAAGTAATGAAATTTCAACTGCGTGCCATGTTGAAGAAACTAGACCATATTTGATTCATTTCACAATCATCGTCGACGACCAAAATAGACGATTTGTTATATTTTCATGCCTCGATTGTTCCTGAATAAACTAACCTGGTGACAGATTCGTCTTTTTGCAAGGCTGGAAAATCTGTTGTTCCACCCCTCTGTATATTGTAGAATGAATCAAATATGGTCTAGTTTCTTTAACATGACACACAGTAGAAATTTCATCACTTTTTGTATACTGGCCATTGTTATCGCATATAGGGGTATTTTTTCCGAAGGTATTTTTTCCGGGTTTTATTTTCGTGTTTTTTTTTTCGGGTTTCTTTTTCTGGTGGTAGTTTTTCCGTTTTCGAGTGCCATTGGATCACCAACCTTCAACCTCTACAAGCGTTTGTCGGACATGCTGCAGAAACATGTTGGGAAGACTAGGACTTACGTCCGAGACTCCACATATTTCATAGAACAGTTGAAGGAAATCACCTTTGAACCAAACAACGTTCTTGTTAGCTTCGATATTGCATCCTTATTTGAATCCCTCAGGAGATATTTCCACAAGATATTAACTCATTTCGACATTCACTAACGACAACTTATTTTCAGTGAAATGAAACCATCTATGAACAAGTTGATGGAGTCGCCATTGGCAGTCCACTTAGCCCAGTAGTAGCAAATTTCTACATGGAGAAATTTAAAGAAAGGGCAATTCGAACTTCAAAAAAACGACCGAAGCACAGGTTGAGGTATGTAGATGACACGTTCGTTGTTTGGAGCTACGGAAGAGAAAAACTTCAGAACTTCCTAAACCATCTGAATAGTTTTCATCCAAAAATCCAGTTCACCATGGAATTAGAAAAAAACCTTCAAATCCCATTTCTTTATGTATTAGTCACCAAAGAGGGTAATCATCTGAGCCATAAGGTGTACAGGAAGAAAACACACACAGATCGATATCTACATAATGGATTCAACCATCATCCAAATCAGAAACGAACCGTCATCAACACCCTAGTGTACAGAGCTTCGAGAATATGTGAACCAAGGCACATCGACGAGGAAATGCAACACCTTATACACTGTGTTACAAGCGAATGGGTACAACAAGAAAGACATCATCCGTGCTACGCGTCCAAGAAAGAAGAAAAGGAACACCAATGAAGAGCAACCCCAAGGCACTATCTATCTGCCATACATAGAAGGTGTTACCAATAGAATTGGGAAAATTCTAAAGGAGAAAATTAACACCGTCTTCAAACCAACGAAGAAGATATAGGATTATCTAAGATCAGCCAAAGACAGGAGAGATACACTCAAATCAGCGGGAGTCTACAGAATTCCATGTAACTGTGGAAAGGTCTATATCGGACAAACGAAAAGAAGCATTGAAAGGGGCCAAAACGAAGCACATTTCACCCGAATCGTGCGGAAAGTGCGCGCGAACCCGCCATTACAGAGAGTGCGCGCAAAACCATCACTATAAATAACATGGCAAACTCGAAAGCTTCAGTTTTAGTTGATACGTCTAGAAGAGAAGATGACTGCCGCAGTTGCAGTTGAAACGTTTGGAGATTCAAACCAAAGAAGACCAAACCCGGAAACCAACGAAAACATTGACGCCAGCCGTGAAAGCCTACATTCCTACATAAATTATGGTTATTGTCTTAAAGTATATAGGCTGAACAGTTAGACCGCTAGAATTCATCATGTAGAAAATTAAGACACGAAACTTAATTAATTAGAATTCTTAAAAATTATTATTTTGCAAAATTCAAATAATTTAGTGAATGACCAAGTTGATCTAAATATTGAGAAACTAATATGTTTTTACAGGTACAATTTTTTCCCATTCTGACACGTTGTTATATTGATAAGAGATGGTACCTGCCTACAGGTAGTACTTATTACCTTCATCAATTTGAACAGAGTTCGGAAGTATGTGCCAGAGAGTATCATAAGACTGAAACGAATAAAATCGAAAAATTAGTTGTAGGTCGTGAATTGTCGGTCTTATATAAAAATTTTTGATACTGTACCAAACTGAAAACCATTACCCCTTTTGGACTAAATGCAACGATTTTAGATTAGTCGGAAAGGTCTCGCCAGAAAAACTAGGTTTCATTTCTGCCTCATTTCCCAACTCCATCAGCAAATATTGGAAATAATCTAATTCCTTTTTAATGAGACAACTTGGATTCATAATAATAATAATGTACCTGGAAAATCTCTTCAATTAATTCAGCAATCAATAATAATAATAGGCAGCGGGATTACTTGCTGATCACCTTTCTAGGGCAGCTGAATCAACATTGGCAGATCACTTCGGTCAAAATCTAACTCTGCCCTGTACCACCAGTTTGTATGCTGTTGTCATTCACTCATTTCAGAATGGACCAATTACAGTAACAGAAATAATTGACTCACTAAATATGATGAAAAATAAACAGATTGACGAACTTTCTATAATTACTATTAACAAGGTCATAGATTTCCTTACTCACCTAATGAACCAGTCATAATACATCCAAGGATATTATTCCTCTGAGTTCAAAAAGGCACTAGTCATACCCGTATTCATAAAAGGAGATAAGACAGAGTTAGACAACTATAGACACATTTTCCTACTCTGCTCACTTTCGAAGTTATATGAGAAAGTAGTAACTGCTAAGATAATGAATTACTTGGAAATGAACAACTTGATATGTGGTAAACAGCATGGTTTTAGAAAAAATCATTCTGTGGAAACGGCATCATTCCAATTTCTTAATTTTGTTGCTTGCTTTTCCAAATAATTTATTGACATGGTTAAAAATCATATATGTATGGACGTAGTATGATTGTGAATAATAACGTTTTTAAGTCAAGTGAGCATGATGTTGAATTAGGTGTATCGCAAGGGTCAGTCTTAGGACCCCTACTATTCGTGCTATTTGTTAACGACACATAACTGATTGCTACATCACTATGTTTGCTGATGACACAACAATTACAGTTGCTAGCCCTGATCCAGATTTACTATTAACTAATGTCGGCAGAATCATCGATTAATTCACAGCATGGTGTGATAAAAAACAACTCATTTTGAATACAACAAGTCAGTTTCAATGAAATTCTATAATAGGAAGGGTAATATCCCTGGTGAAACAAACGCTATTGATGAAACAGTTAGGTCGCAAAATGTAAAATTCCTGGGTACATTTCTAGATAAAAGGCTAGACTGGGATTTACATATCAATAACGTATGCAAGAAACTGAATTCAGCATTCTTTGCATTTAAGCAAATGAAAACATGTGTAGCCAAGGAGAGTTTATCAAGCATTTATTATGCAATGTACTCACACATTTCCTTCAACACAATGTCATGGGGATGTGGTAAATATTTTGGTAGAGTGTATATAGGGCAGAAACGTATTGTGAGATTAATTTTGATATGGACTATCGATATAGTTGCAAACCAATATTTATAAGAGATAAATTGTTAACAGCTCCATCCATCTATATTTTGAAATGTTTGAAATACATTAGAAACAACTTAGAATCCTTCGATACCAATGCTTCTTCGCATGCAACGGCACACGACATGGTGGTAACCTAAAAATACCAAACCACAAAAACACGAAATTCCAAAATTCTCCTCTCTATAAAGCATTGAGTTTTTACAACAAACTTCCAACGGCAATAAAAAATTCTGAATGTGACAGAATATTTTTTAACAAAATAAAATGTTTGCTGACTGAAAAAAGTTACTATTCCTATCAAGAATATTTGGATGATCCATTATTGTGAATTAATTCACTTTTAATATGTTACTTGTAGTGTGCTGTCATCTTACTTGTTCTATAATAAAACTCAATTCAATGATTGTAATCATATATGGTCTTGTTAAATTTTTACTCACGTTATGATTTTATTTATGCTGCCAATCGTTTTCAATCTTAACTATGTATCTTGTGTTGTGCTGTCGTCATATCCGTTTTCATTTTATTTTATTTATACACATGATCGTTATTTAGTTCAGTTTATGTATACTCAGTGACCTACAATATGGTTTTATTGTATCATGTGACTCATGTATTGTTTGTACCTAAATGGCTAATAAATTATTATAATAATTATTATCAATATCCATAACAATGTACCTGGAAAACTATTACTGTTTTGGATATTCTGACGGATGTAGGTATCTAGAGGAAATAGCATTGAAAATATCAGATAAATGATATTCCCTGCTGATCTGCAGTGTGTTTCACTTCTCACGGAAACACCCCTGTATCTTCAGTAATATTCAACTAACAACAATGAAATTTTAAGGATCAACAGATGCACTAGAAATGAACTCACTGCTTAGGTGTCATTCTACGTGATATACACTGCACACCAACAACGATGGAAACACCCATTTTTCCGGAAAGTTATAGTAGGGAGCAAAATTGGCCCGAAATTCCTTTGAATTCGTGTTTAGTATCCCCGAATTACTACTAATACACCTATCACTTAAAAAATGTTCAGTACCTAGAAATTCTAACTTGTTTCACTTCCCAGTCCCAGTCCCAGTCCCGGTCCCGGTCCCGGCCCCGGCCCCGGCCCCGGCCCCGGCCCCGGCCCCGGCCCCGGCCCCGGCCCCGGCCCCGGCCCCGGCCCCGGCCCCGGCCCCGGCCCCGGCCCCGGCCCCGGCCCCGGCCCCGGCCCCGGCCCCGGCCCCGGCCCCGGCCCCGGCCCCGGCCCCGGCCCCGGCCCCGGCCCCGGTCCCCGGTCCCCGGTCCCCGGTCCCCGGTCCCCGGTCCCCGGTCCCCGGTCCCCGGTCCCCGGTCCCCGGTCCCAGTCCCAGTCCCAGTCCCAGTCCCAGTCCCAGTCCCAGTCCCAGTCCCAGTCCCAGTCCCAGTCCCAGTCCCAGTCCCAGTCAATCGCTTGTTGAGTTATTTATGCAGCAGACCCCTATGTTTACAACTTATGTCACAATTACGCTCTTGATGACAATCATAAAAAAGTCAATGGATATACTATTTATGATTCAGCGGAAATAAAACTTCACAATTCACACTAAACTGCTGAAAATTTTAATGAAACCGAAACATCATTTGACATAACAATTTTGACACAGTATTCACAAAAATCAATAACCGAGACGTATATAAAATTTACAACTATCAGTCATTGTTTGTTAAATAATGATCATCAAGCATTTGAAACTGTTTGTCCCCCATAAACTGATTACTATCATGCTGTCACGTCAAGTCACATTGCTCATTTCCTTCACATTCAGAATACATTCAGAATAGGCTAGGTTGAGCTACATTTTTATGATGATTGATATTAGAAGAGTAAGTTATTCCAAGGTGCGTATTATTTTTCTAATCAAATTATTTTTAATGGCATTAAAGTTGGATTATTCAAATGTAGAGTATAATTATTTCCAATAAAATTCTGCATGCCACTCTTTATTTCAATTAATTATTTATACATTGATGCAATCATGTAAAATCAAGGTTTGATCGATTATTATACTATTAGTTCGAATATCTAATGCACATGCATATGAGAATTATCATCCATCCTGCACTCTCAGTGGGCATAAACCAATTTTAGAACAGAACATCCATAAAGCCCTGATGAGTATTGAGATCTGAAACTCTGGCATCACAATGCATTTTATACAACTAGGATAAAATCCAAAATGTTCTCAGTCTAAATCCACATGCATAACGCGGCCCTACAAGTGTTCTACTAGCATCTGGGACATTGTTACAGTGTAGACGAGACACCGGTGTTGCCTCATGCTCCGGGGGATATTGAGTCTTTTGTGGAGAATGAGAAGTGTCGAATCTATTGGAACTACTCATTCACCACCCTCAGGCAAATACAAACCAATAAGCCTGATGAAGTTCTCCTCGACCAACAAAATAGGAGGATTTTCGTCATTGAGTTTTCAGCTCCTGGCGAAATGAACATCGTCCGAAAAGAGGAGGAAAAACGGACTAAATATCGAGATCTATTCTTTTAACCATTCTGTCAAGATGGTGGTACTGATAATAGGGGTCCTTGTTGGAATCATGGACACACTGCTCTCAAACCTCAAAATCATACCGGCTTGCCGTAATATGGCAGAAATCTTAGACGGACGAATGAAGAAGGCCATTATTGGTCCACACCGCCTGCTCAGGTTACATGATTCTCGGACCCAATAGTCACTTACCCCACGGCGTCGGGAGTGGTTAATGGGATGAATGATCCAGAGCGCCCTCCAGAAGTGTCGGGGCTCCGGAGACAGGGCCTGACTGGGATTGTCTTATCAAATTAAAAAATATATAAATAACTATTAGAAACAGTTTCAATGTCGATAGCAAAATATCTTCTTCTACAAACGTTCTCACAAAATGGAAATAAGTAATATAAAGTATATAACTACTAATACTAGAACGGATACATTACGAAATTTTGTCATTATGAGAATTTCTGTAATCAAAATGTAGGTAGAGTTCATGTTCAATGTGTCGAGGTTGTTACCTTTCGTCAGTACCACGGTGGATCAGAAATTATTGGAAAATAAACCATATCGTGAATTTGAAAAAACCAGCACGAAATATGTAAATAATAATTGTTTCTGTCAAAACATGTTGACGTTTCGGGTTCTATGGATTGTATGAATAAAATCTAGCAAATGCTAAATCGAAGGTTTGTCTGTCTTATAACTCACCAAAAAGAAATAGAATTTGTTCTACGAGTTCCTAGTGAATGCATTTGCTGAAGGTTCATTCATACGTTCATAACGGGCTCCGTTATAAGGAAACAATTTCTAGGTCGACAACGATTCTTTTCCACTGTATTATGTACCAAGAAATTCTACGGCAGTATTGCCAATCTCATGGGAGGGTTTTTCCTGTTTTCTGTTTTAATCTCAGTTCTTGAGATTTGCGACGTAGAACATTCAATCTAGCTTCATTTCCAGTGAAAAATCTGTTTAAACGTCGAAACGGTTGGTAGAAGTTCATTCGCTGGGGAGTGTCATTATATTCCTACCCTGTGATGGACATTATGGGTAGTATTTGTCAGAGAACAAATACGTCCTGTGACGGTATCCTCAACTTCCTACCCTACTAAGGGCCGGTATTATAAAGTTAACTCTAATTTGAACACTCAAGTTAACTTCAGCTTTGAAATGTAAGTTTTATAAAAGTACCATTGGCAATGCCAGTTTGTTCATATCAATAGATAACACATAATTAATAACTAAAATAAAAATTTCACAAAATATTATATGGTGTGTCCTGCAATGGTCTGGTTACTCAAAAACAACAAAACAAGTTTCTTCTATTAACTTTTGGAGCATATAATTGCGATTCTGATTATGTGAATTGTTTTGATTATTTTCCAATTCTACAAATACATTTTCTTCATATTTTTTTTTCCCGTATTCACTGCACACCACCATTTTCTATAAAGTTAACTTTAACTGATACCTCTTCCACCCGATGGAGTTAACTCATACATTTCAAAGTTAACTAGAATATGTGACGTCATTCCACAAGTTATCTCATAGTTATCTGCCAAAATAGTTTTATAATACCCTCAAGAGAGCGATTTGAATATCAACGGTATGCAAATTCCCGAGTCTAAAATAGCGCAACCCTCACGTTCAAAATAAGCGAGAGTTGTGCTATTTGAGAATCTTGAATTTGCATATCGCTGAAAATCAAATCGCTACTTTGAGGGATCGCTCGTTTAGTAGCATAGCGAGTTGACGATGTCGCCCCTGGCTAATACCGCAATGGATATTCAATTATGTCATTCAGATGAGTTTGTACCTGTTGTTTACAGCGGTAAAACTTTTTTACGTACTCCATATATCTAACCAGCAGAATTTTTGTATTGAACAGCTTATCGCCTGGTTAATCCTGCAACTAGTATTGAATTAGAGCAGTGTACACTATTGCAAGTGCCTCCTGTAACCAACCACTCTAACAAAGAACTGCAATTATATTTGTGTTGCTATTCTCTAATGTGTTCTTGCCATGATGGAATATCTTTTAGGTGGATAGGAATATAAGTAGTAAAGCCTCGGGCGGTAACAACTACTATCGTTATCATGAAAAATGTAAAAATTGTTATTTTTGTATCAAGTGCGTAAAATGGGTGTTTTTTAATGGCACATAATTCTCTCGAATGTGCCATGAAAACACGAAAGTTATTGCTTTCAAACGACTGTTTTCTTAAAAATATTATCCAATGTTTTCAGTTCAATTCAAATATTTTTTCCTGTGTGGAAAAAATAAGTCCAAAATAACTAAATAATAATTCTCTTTTCCATACATGTTATCCTTAATATTATCAATACTTCCAATACAATTCACAGCATCCAGTGGTCTTTCTGTGTCGTTACTATGAAAACGATTTGTTGGCACGCCGCGTGTTTGACTGTTTGACTGTGTTTGCTCAATTTCAACTTATTTTCTTCAGTCTTCTTGGTCCATGTATCACCGACAATTTGATGCTGCAGCAGTGGCTAATGAATGGGGCGAAGAAGAAAAAGCTACAGCACTTATAGTAGCTTTGAGAGGGCCAGCTTTGGGTATGCTGCAGACGATACATATCGAACAGTAAAATAAATATAAAGACCTGACTACTGGATTAGAGTTGCGGTATGGCGATCAACATCGGGAACAACTGTATCGGGCTCAAATGAAAACGCGCACTCAGAAATCAGGTGAGAGTCTGCAGGAATTTGAATCGGATGTGAGACGCCTAATTCAGCTGGCTTACCCAGAAGAACCGGGAGATTTCAAGAAGCAGTTAGCGGTGCAGTTATTCATAGATGGACTGAGAGACACCGAAATCCAAAGGACTCTGCGACTAACACACTTCGAGAGGAGTAGTGATGCCTTGGTACGTTCTCTAGAAGTTGAGGCGGCCCTCAACTCCATTAGTCCAAAAGTGCGAATGGTTTCAATAGAAGAGCCTGAACAACGATCAAGCGCATGTACTAGTTCATTTAAGAAGGTTCTGGATGAGATAAAATCCTTGTTAAGCAGAATAAGCATCCAGAAGAACAGGGCGCTATCTTATAAAAGACTGCAGAGTAAGAATGCCACCACGTTCGCAATCACCTGTAAGGACAACGTCTTCCAGTGAGTCCTCAAATTGGCGGCAGGAAAAATTCGAATCAGACAACATTTAGGGGCGCATGCCGGCTAGCAATGATATAGCCCCAAGGGTCATACCAGTGGAGAGAATGAGAACAACCGAATTAATATCGGGGCGCATGCTGACTAGCAATGATAAAGCCCCCGACGCTATTCCAGTCAAGAGACTAAGAACAACTGAATTACTCAACAACGCAGATGCTTTGTCCAGAAAACCTAGTTTGGATACTTGTGAGCGAATTGTACGTCGCAAAGTGATCAAGCAAGTGAGATTAATGGTTACGACAATTGGACCACAGCGAAAATGAAACAGGACCAAGAAAGTGATCTAAACGATTTTCTACGATAGAAGGAATGCAGAGTGGAAAGACCCACCTGGAAGGAAGTCTTCTTAGCCTTCAAGGCATTGTGGTCACAATGGGATTCCCTGATTGTTGAGAATAGTCTATTGTAGAGAGCTTGGGAATCGGTTGATGGCAAAAAAGTTATTTCTCAATTGGATGTGCCTAGGTCGAGAATAAGTGATGTCTTGGGGAAGATTCATGGCAGCAAATCAGGTGGACATTTTGGAGTGAATAAGACCTTAAATAAAATACGGCCGAGATTTTACTGGGTCCAATGTCGTGAAGATGTAGAGAAATGGTACCAAAGATGTCCGAAGTGTAAAGCAAGCAAAGCCCCCAAGACAAGATCGAGAGGAGAGATGAAACAATACAATGTAGGTGCTCCCTTCGAATGAATCGCCATCGATGTACCTGGACTGCTCCCGACGACGAATGATGGCAACAAATACATCCTCGTTGCCATGGATTACTTTAGCAAATGGGTTAAAGCTTATGCCTTGCCTAATCAAGGAGCATCCACAGTTACAAGAGCTCTGGTGGATAACATGTTTTCAAGGTTTGGAATGCCATTCCGATCAAGGAAGGAATTTTGAATCGAACTTATTCAAGGGTGTTTGTGAATTGATGGGAATTAGCAAGACCAGAACAACTGCATTCCACCACCCACAGTCTAATGGAATGGTTGAAAGTTTCAACAGGACTATGGAAGAACATATTTCCAAAGTAGTTGAGTTGCATGAAAAGAACTGAGATCGACATCTTCCACTATTCTTGATGGCTTATAGGGCCTCTGTGCACGATTCCACAAAGCTCACTCCAGCCAGCATTATCTTCGTCAGAGAACTTCGGTTGCCCTGTGACTTGGTGTTCGAATCACCAATTGCTGAAGAAAAAGAAATACAGGATTATGTAGACGAACTGCGAGATAGTTTGAATGGGATCCACGATTTTGCAAGAAAAAGATTGAAGATAACCAGGGACAGAATGAAGGCTCGATACGATCTCAAGGCCAATACTGATGGATTTAAAAAGCGAGATTGAGTATGGCTGTACAACCCTCGTCGTAAGAAAGGAGTGTCTCCCAAATTAACACCATCTTGGGAAGGACCCTATACGATAGTAAAGAGAATAAACGACGTGGTTAATAGGATTCAACGCAGCCCGAGAGCGAAAATGAAGGTCGTTCACCTAGAGAGACTCAAACGTTATAATGGAGACAACGACACATTGTTCGATCGAGACGATCAAAAATTGAGAGGGGGATAATGTTACGAGATTGATAAAAATCCCCTAGCTACGCCGCTGAATCGACTCGCAAGCGTCTCGTCGATCATTGTTTTCTAGGAAATGGCAGATTACTGTCGGTATTGAAGTATATAAGTATTTGGAATATTTAGCTAGTTGTATTGTTGTATAGATCTAAGTGCTTTATTAGTCTGTGAAGTAGTTGTATGTTTTTAGTAAAGTTAGAAATAAAGAGTTTGAAGTGTGCTCGGCTCATTATTAAGCAAATCGTAACAATATAAAAAAATTATGAAATTCCAGAAGAATGATACATATGACAATTAATAACTATTCGTAAGGCAGAAGCTCAAAAATCCGTAAGAATTACCGAAGAGTAATACTTAATACGCCGATGAAATAATGACAACAATAATACAGAGAAGTCTAGGTAATAATACAAATACATAATATGATTATATCAAAGTGGATTCACAGAAGAAAAATCATCCATGGACACGATTCATACATTGAAACAAGTAATGTAAAAAACTTATGAACATAGGAATGACTTGAAATGCTCTTTGTAGATTTCCAACAAGCTTTTGACTCAACAAAACGGAACTAACTTGTGATAGCACCGATAATATAGCCATAATTATCAAGACCAGGAAAGTAATGAAAGAAATGCTGAGAGGAATAATTATAGAACAAAGATAACTGATGGGAACTAGAAAACAAAATTATTGAGGTGAGGAAAAAATTATTGAGTTTGGAAAGGAAGCGAATACATAGAAAGATTAAAATACGAACAAGATATTTTGAACAGATCAAAGAGTTTGAATATCAGAAATAGAGCACACTTCGCCAATTGAAAATTACTAAAAAGTTAAATTCTTACAAAGAAAATTTAATTGAACATTCATTATATGATCAGCAGACCAATAATTGTATATGGGGCAGAGACAACGAAGAATTAGGAAGGAAATTCAAAAGAGAAATTATGAGAGTTTTGCATAGAGAATAATATAGTGAGACAAAACTTAGAGTAGTTGAAATGAAATTGTCTGGAGTTTATGAGCTGAAGTGTCCTGGGTGTAACAGCGTTCAGGTAGAAGATACTTATGGCAAGAATGAAAGGTCATTCAAACTAGTAAAAAATGATTTGACATTTTGAAAACATGCCTCAAATGTAATCTCATGTTCCTGAATGTGAACGATGCGGACATTTCGTACTATGCAAGGAAATGTTGGTAATTATTTAATACCGGTAATTCATAACCATCAACATTGCGGATGTTAGCTGCTAAATGAATAACTAAATTCGGTGAAATAGCTGTTTTTCAGAGCAGCATACCCTCATTGTCACACGTTAACAGGGCCCAGGAACAAAAACGTGTAATAATAAGTGATTAATTCATTACAGGTTTACGTACACAGACCGTTTGTCGTTAATTCTATACTTTGATAGATTGAGGATGTTCGTCACTATCTTTGAAATTAATTGATGAAAATTAGTTGATGGTACAAAAAACGCAAGTGATAAAATAACGTAGTAAGTTTGATTTCTCATTTCTCATGATGATGTCCAACCACTCGATAACAACTACATCCATCAGTTCACTCTAAGGAATTGTACTAGAAGTTTGAGCTCTGTGCTCTGTTACATTAAAACTTCGGAGTTATTCTTTGTTGGAAATTAAAACACAGAACACCCAATATGCCTCAAAACATTCAATAATTCGATAATTCTGTTCAATATGTTATGTTATGTCACTTTCTAATACATCTATATTTTGTAATATAAGTTTCAAAGTTTTACTCTCAAGGTATCATTGCAATTACTATTTGCTTCGGCATTTGTTACTTTATCAACTGGTTATGGGTCAGGCTACGTAAAGCAATAATTTTAATCTGGCGATAAAAAAGTCAATTCTCAGTAAGTAATATATAATATATCCGAAATGAGTGAATAGTAGTTTTGGAGTTTCATTTGAAAAACTCACTGGTCGAAAATAGTATATTGTGTATCTAGTAGTAAAAGCAATACATTCCCGGATGACAATGTAAATTGTTGGCCGAGGCAATAAGCCGAGGCCAACAAGCATTGAAGTCTGGGAATGTGCTTTTACTACGAGGTACACATACTATTTTTCCTGAAATCGCAATCAGCATTATCATAAATAAAGGAATTATACTTATTGTTTGCGTGCATTCATTTACTGTTTAAAATGTATACAAGCCGTCAAAAATTTTCCCGGATCGTTTACGATACGGGAAAGTACTTTTCCTACAAGCGTGCGTGTTCCGCCCTAAACCCGCACGCAATTTAGTTTGAGAGGTGTCATTTTCCCGCACTAGTGCGGGAAAATTTTTCCCGTACGCTACTGTCACTTTAAGTGAGTTTTTCCCGCACTAGTGCGGGAATAATTTTTCCCGCACGGAAAAGTTTGTTCAAGAGAGCAACATAAGATGTTTCAATGCGCTTGTAGAAAAAATATTTATCCAAACTCATACGGAAAGGTACTCTCCCGCACTCGACTGCTTACCCGAACTCCGCTTTGCGTCGTTCGGGTAACGGCAGTCTCATGCGGGAATGGTACTCTTTCCGTACTTGTTAGGATAATAAGTATTTCCTACAAGCGTGCGTGTTCCGCCCTATTCCCGCACGCAATTTAGTTTGAGAGGTGTCATTTTCCCGCACGCTACTGTCACTTTAAGTGAGTTTTTCCCGCACTAGTGAGGGAATAATTTTTCCCGCACGCAAAAGTTTGTTCAAGAGAGCAACATAAGATGTTTCAATGCGCTTGTAGAAAAAATATTGATCCTAACTCATACAGAAAGGTACTCTCCCGCACTCGACTGCTTACCCGAACTCCGCTTTGCGTCGTTCGGGTAACGGCAGTCTCATGCGGGAATGGTACTCTTTCCGTACTTGTTAGGATAATAACTATTCCCGTACAGTTTAGTGCCGAAAACGGTCCGGGAAAGTTCGTTGCTTAGCAACGGACTAAAATACTAGATTAGCGTATTTTGAGGCCTGAAGTTGCTCCGAGAAAGTGGGCATTCTTGAACGATTTCAGAAAATGCTTTGTTATCTGAAAATTGATTATTTATTCAGTGCTCCTGAAACAGAGGTTTAAGTGAGGACAAAAGTACTAGGTTTTTTTTATGCAACAGTATCACGATAATTATGACTTTAAGTGTACATATCTTTCATTATACAGGGTGAGTCATGTTTAAGGATAACTACAAATCACTGATTTCCATATACAGGGCTGATAATTTTTATTTGATTCACAACCTGTGAATTTGACTGGATATTCAAAATAATCTCATTTTTAAATATACTTGGGTTGTCAAAAGAATAATTGAATACTCGGCATATTACCTAATTTTCATATATACATATATACAGTTTTGATCTATGATATCATATACTTGGTGATCAATCATGGTCTATTAAATTTTGGTAAATTGATTCTGTCGCTTGCTAAACGGCAACGAGGTAGTGATTCTTTTGAGAATCCATTGACTGATTTGTATAGGGGATGAATTTGACATTTTTTCAATTCCTAGGGTTTTTTGGGGGTTTTCACCTCCCATCAAATTGAGGACTGTTCAACCCCAACGCTTTCTATGCTGGAAGGCACTGATGATATGTTTGAAGCTTCATGGATCCTTAATAAATTCCCTATGGTTTTCTTTCATAATGTTTCGGTATGTGAAATATTGAGATGTACTTTGTGGTATGGACCTGGTGAACTCGATGTAAAATTTTTTTATGTTTCTTCGGCATTATTATATTTGTTAGTAGATAATTTGAGGTGTACTCAGAGCATATGCCGAGTGAATCTCAACGTATCACTTATTTTGTTAATGACTCTTAACAAAATCAGTGTTACTTGGTACTAATTCGTGGCTATTTGACATATTATGAAATAGTTAAGAGCTGTCGATCCTTAATTTTATTTTTGCTTGCTTCCTTTCGCTTCATTGCTTTTGTGAATTAATTTTATGCTGTGCTTGCTAACGCTAACGTTAAATATTATTCCGGTTGAAATAGCATTCAGATATCAACCATTCAATAGTTCAACCCTGGTACTAGTTATTTATTTTATTGTTTACAGGGAGGACTTATCAATTCTACGTGGCATACCATGGTGAGGTAAGCTCTTGGGATGAGTTTGTGACACTGCTGAGAGAGAAGTATCTCGTTACTTCTTATAATGAAAAACTATTTGATGAACTCTGGAAACGAACTCAACGTCCGGATGAGTCCATCGGAATATATCTGGCGGTTATGACGGGCTACTTCGATAGACTGACGTGTCCGATTTCCGAGGATGCGAAACTTGGAATTTTGATGAAAAATATTTCTCCCTTTTACAAAAATCAATTGGCACTGGTTGATGTCTTGTCGATACGTCAACTTAGAGATTTGGATAAACGGTTAGAGGCTAAAAAAGAAGCTGTCGAAAATTTAGCAGTCTCATCTCGCAGAAGTGGAACATTTGAACCTGACCTAGCTTATGTGGAAGTTTGTTCGGTTGTCAGTAATCAGGCATCGTCTTCTTCTCGGGGTGGAGCAGCGAACAAAACTTCTAAGGACATTTTATGTTTCAGATGTACCAAGCCTAGGCACCATGCTGTTGGTTGCTTGATGAAGAGAGATAATTTTTTTTATAGGTGTAAGAAGGAAGAGGTGACAATCAAGACCTGCCCAAATTGTTCGAGTCAGGAAAACGAGCCCAGGCACTAGATGATCGGGAAAGGGGTGTCAAAGATCAGTGCCCGGTCGATAAAGTTAGGGTTGTTCTCAATTTTGTTTTGGATCATGTCGAAGATGATGAAAGGCCGTATTTGCGTGTAGAGATTTTCGGTAAGCAGATTCTTGGTCTGCTGGATTCTAGAGCATCCAGAACTATTTAAGGTAGTAAGGGTCTTCTCTTGATTGAGGAACTGGGTCTATCTTTGAACCGTAGTAGAACGACGTACTGCTCGGTCGCCAATGGTACTCAATGCAAAAGTTTAGGTGTCGTTGATCTCTATTACTTTGAGGGGTCAGATACGTTTGATAGAAGTTATGGTGTTTCCTGAACTGCCGCATTCATTGATACTGGGGGCGGATTTTTGGAAGGTTATGGGATTGGTCCCCGACCTTCGTCACAACGAGTGGCATTTTTCTAAAGAACCAGTGTTGGTCAACGCGATAGAACATGTGAAGAGTTCTGTTCTATGGAGAGTACTCGGCTGAAAGCTGTTGTAGATCATAACGTCGCACTCATGGGTGGGGCACTGATAGAAAAGAACACGTCATTGTCACGAATAGCCCGCCGATCAAGCAGCGATATTATAGGGTGAATCCTATCGTTCAGTCGCAAATAGATAAAGAGTTGGAAAATATGCTGAAGTTGAGGGTAGTGGAACTCTCTAACAGTCCATGGTCCTTGCCAATCCTTCTTGTGAAAAAGAAGGACGATAGTTTTCGGTTTTGCGTGGACTATCGGAAACTCAACTCCGTCACTGTCAGAGGGAGTGGGTAACTACTCCCTCTTATATCTGACACTCCTGACAAACTTCGTACTGCGAAATATCTTTCAAGTTTGGAGGTGAAGTCTGCTCACTGGAAGGTGCCAGTGACAAAAAGTTCTCGACAGTACACAGTCTTTACCGTCCCAAACAGGGGGCTCTTCCAGTTCTGCAGGTTACCGTTTGGCCTTCACATCGCCCCAGCAACGTGGCAGAGGCTCATTGACAATATTTTGGAACACGATTTGGAACCTAATTTATTCGTCTATCTAGACGACATTGTCATTGTGACGTCAACATTTGAAAAACATATATTTGTCTTGGAAGAATTGTTCAAGAGGTTGAGAGCGGGCAATATAATATTAATGTTAGCGAGGTCCGTCGCATAGTAGGCACATTTTCATAGTAGTGGCGTTTTATCGAAAATGTTTCGTCTCTGATAGCTCTTAATGCTGCACTCTTTCGGAAGAGCCATAAATTTAAATGGACTAACGAATGCAATGAGTCTTTCCGTCATATAAAAGAATGTTTGGTTACAGCACCTATTCTAAATTGCCCTGACTATTCCAAACCATTGGCTGTGCAAACAGATTCGTGAGGCTATGGTATTGGAGCGGTATTGACGCAACCTCACGAAGAGGGGGAGAGGGTTATTTCCTACTTGAGTAGGTCGCTAATTCGACAGGAGAGAAATTTTTCCACCACCAAAAGGGAGTGTCTGGCAGTGCTGTGGGCTGTCGAAAAGTTGAGACCATTCCTAGAAGGTGTGGAATTTAATGTAATCACAAATCACTACAGTCTTCTCTGGCTTCAGAATCTCAGGGATTTAACAGGGCGATTGTTGGGCCGTAAGGTTACAACAATTTTCTTTTAAAGTCATCCACTGCAAAGGGAAGGAACACATGGTGCCAGATGCACTATCTAGGTCCGTTCCCATCGAAGATTGTGTCCTTGATACAGTTGAGTTCGATGTTGTAGCGTCCACTGATGTTGGTCAAGATAGGTGGTATAGGGCAATGATTTAAAATGTTCGGAAAAAGCCTTTGAATTACAGAGGGTGGAGAGAAGCTGGCGGGAAGCTATGGAAACATTGTGCTTCGGAGTATTCGAGCCTTTCACCACCAGCAGATGCATGGAAATTGGTTATTCCAAGGGCAAACTCATAATCGACGCACATGAACCCCCAACTTCTGGACACACTGGTGTGTATAAGACGTTTGCGAGAGTAGCTGATTGGTTTTATTGGACCTAAATGCGCACTGATATCAAAAAAATTGTCAGCTGCGCACAAAGTATCACAAGAGCCGCCCACGGATAAGATGGTCACTTCCGAAAACAAAATCAGTTAACTGTTTTATTTTAGTAGTTACTGACTACTAATCATGTGTTCTCCCTTATTTTTCCATTAAGGAAATCTAATTCCGAGGCTGATATTCGCAAACTGGAGAATGAGGTTTTCTTGATATTTGGCGTTCCTCGTATCATTATTTGTGATAACGGTCCTCATTATCGGAGAAAACAGTTTTTGAAATTTACAGAAATTTATCATTGTCGAATCAAATTCAACGCGAATTCCATCCCAGGGCGAACCCTAGAGAAAGAGTCAACAGGGTCATCAAAACAATGTTGGCTATGTATGTCTCTGACAACTATCGAACATGGGATGAAAATATCAGCCAGATAGCTTGCGCTATCCGGACATCAAAGCACGAAGTCATGAAGTTGACTCCCTATTTCGTAAACTTTGGCCGCAACATGGCACTATCTGGTGCTGTCTATACCTCCAGTGCATACTTCGGCAAAGAAGATGCGAGTCTTTCAAAAAAATGTTCGTGGATGTTCGAAATCGTTTGGAAGTAGCAGTGGAGAAGAGTTGTGATCGATACAACCTTCGTCGACGTCATGTAGACGGCAAATAATAATAATAGCCGTCCTCTACCCGCACAGGCTATGCCTTTGGGTACACTCAACGAGTGTTTATGAGGGAGTATTATTATTATTATTATTATTATTATTATTTGCCAAACCAACTAGTTTGAAAACGCAATAACGTTCTATCGGATGCGGCTGAATACTTTTCGAAAAAGTTAGCTCCCAGGTTTACTGGACCGTTTCATGTACATGAAATTTTGTCTCCTTGGACCTATGAGTTACGAGATGAGCATGGAAATTCAAAAGGAGCCTGGCATACGAAGGACCTGAAGTCTTGTCCCGATGACGACTAGACTGAGGCAAATTAGCAATGAGAAATTTACGGGGTGAATTTCTTGAAGAAAGGGGGGGAATTGTAACATTCAATTTTGAGATAAGGACATTCTCTAGCATTCACTGAATGAAACATCTAATTTTGATCGTATAATAGTTCCAGTGCATTATTATGCCAAGATAGAATGTCTATGAGTATCAATTAGATATTGTGAAGTCAAACGTGAATCGTCCCGTGTTTGTTAATATTTTAGGATATGTATTCCGCCAATATTTCCCACAAATAATGAAATGTAAATATGTTAACGCTTGGTAGCATCTAGTATCAATTCACCGGATTAACGGCAGTTGAACGGTGTCTCTGATGACATCTCGTTATATCAACAGAAATGGCATCCAGAATTTGCCAGTTCCGCTATGTAGGAACCATAATCAGTACAGCGCTGGTTTCGAGTTCCGGCGACGGATTGTTTGAAGAGTCAGTGGTCAGTGGTCAGTGGTCAGTGTGGTGGGGGCAACTGTTAAAGAAAGTTGGTGGTGTCCGTGAATTGGCAAATATCCATAATTTTTCGAATAATCCTGCTTGGAGATATTATTTGCTTTTTCATAGTGGGATTTTGAACTATTGAGTTAGTAGTTTTGAGAATGATGTTCAAAGGATGACTTTTTAGGGGAATTGAAGAGGATACCACTCAGACGGAACTTCCTTCGTTTTCATTCTACGAATCTGGAGCTCACAAAACTACCACAAGCACAAAGTTAGTTGGAAGGAAAATAACCTCGAAACATGCACGTATGCAGGTGGTCATTTTCAACAAAAATGAAGGATTATTATTCAATGGCTTTATAACAAGTAGCACTTGCAATTATGTGTCCGTGAGGAACGTTGCACAAATAGAAGACAGACATAATTCAATATCCGTAAGGGGAAGTAGTTGTTTTATGTCAGATATTTGCCTTAATGTCCACTTTGTGGAATTGTGTGGAGAGGCAGGCATTTTTCGGTTTTACGAACTATTTTGTTTCTTAACATAATTAGTGTTACACTTGGAACTAGTTCGTGGCTATTTAACATATGAAATAGATAAGAGCTTGTCGATCCTTAATTTTATTTTTGCTTGCTTCCTTTTGCTGCTTTGCTTTTGTGAATCAATTTTATGCTGTGCTTGCTTACGCTAACGTTAAATATTATTTCGGTTGAAATAGCATTCAGATATTACCCATTAAATACTGGTACTTGGTTTTTATTGTAATCCTGCTTAGTAAATTGAAGGGTTAAACTTTCATTTCAGTATTTGGTTGGAGTTAAATTTCCTGGCGCCCAGCAGATAACCTTCACTAGTTTTCTCCATCAAAGAAACGAACCTTCCCGTCTCCACTGACGTAGCTGCAAATGCTCTACCGTCCTTAGGCAGTGAACATATGTGACCAGTACTTAAGGTACGATTTGTGGGTCGCACCAATAATACCAAGATTTCAGTGAGGTGAGATGAATATGATGATGAATGGAGCAGATGAAATTAAATACTCAACTGTTAAAAGTCTGCGTATTCCTGATTTCACAACGAATTTATTAGCTGTAAATCAAATTGTAGACAAAAGGTTCTGTGTGACATCAAATTTATAATAACTATTTAGCTATGGCAGCAGACTCATATATGAATGGAATGTATCCAGTGGATATTGTAAAGCCAAATTATTCAGATATGTCAATAACATTTAATATAGTAGCTGTCGATGATTTTGTTCAATATGTCATGTTTTATCCTGTCACTTTGTATTATATCCGTATTTTGTAATATATGTTGTAAAGTTTGACATAAGGTATTATTGCAATTACTATCTGCTTCGGTTTTCGTAACATTTCCAACTTTCTTGACATGAGGGAAAGTTGCTACAACTTTGACCCCGTTTCACTAGCCCCAGGTCAGTGTAACCAAAAAGTGAAAAAGTTTCGATGATTCGATTGGGAAACAGACAGCTTCGAAGCTAGGGAATATGGGGAGAGGTAACAATCTTTCTATCAAAAAACTGAATTCTGCTACTTTGCTGCAGGGATCTCTTTCAATGGTGTCTTTTTCATGTGTAATTCGACACCCATCTTGCTATCAACAAGGGTAGTGGTTATTGTTCAATGTAGGAGGGTGAAAGTGGAAAGGATGAAAGCTCGGTCATTAACGACCATCGTTATTCAACCATCTTCCACTAGAACTGAGCAAGTTATTCAGATACAATTATTAATTTATTTGTCACTGTCCTCAAATACTTGTAAATCGTATCAGCTTCAGTCCGAGTCGCCAATATTCGTGCTCAAGGTTCACTTGACTAGGACACAAACAACTAAGAACTATACTGGTACTGATGAAGGGCAACATTCTTTGAACCTATCTTCATAACAATAACAAAAATCTTCCGTAATATGTGATACATTTTTGCAACGATTCCAATAATTAACCTCAAGCATGAGTTTTGAAATTTTTCAAAGCTTCCTTCATCAAACTCCCCAAGGCAATCTCTAAATACAATATCACAATAATATACTTTCGATAAAACTAAAGTTACGCAAAATGTCTTTTTGATACTTTGAGAATATCGTTGAGAGTATATTAACTTCAACGCAGAGTAGCTTTCCTTCAACATCATATTCAAATGCTGTCTTGGTTCAGAATCAAGAGTTAGCTCTAAGCTTCTATAAATGATACAACGAATGCTGATGCGCTTGAGATTTAATAATAATGAATATCTAAGGACGAGCAACAGTGTGAAGTGAAAAATGACTGAGTGATTTTTTTGTTTTGTGAATTTTAATTCTTATTTTAAGATAGATTTTGTTTTGTTTCCCTTCCAAATTTATTTCACTTCTTTAATTAATTATTATAAATATTGTTTTTTCAACGTTGGAGTATCATTTCTTGAAACATCTACATAAAGATTTCCACAAAAATACTCCCTCTTTGTACAGGGAGCACAAATCCATAGCCCGAATAGGCCACAACAGACTACATGAAATAACTTCCCACCCTCAAATCTGGTATCTCCTAGGCAGATGTTTTTTTACATCCTAGCAATAGGGGTGATGACAAGCTGCCTTTGTAATTACCTGGGGTGTTCTGGACCTAAAACGTCATTTCTAGAGCAATATTTTCTGATACCTGAGAAAGATTTGGTACAGGTGAAACCAATTTTAATATTGATACTTAACGACCCCTCTTCTTTGACTACTAGGTGGAGTCATAAGTGTGATCGATTTAAATAACCTCCTTACAAAGGGGTTACGTTATATTAGAATATTGTTACGATATTACTAAATAATACTCCGAGCACACTACTGGACTGATAACTTCGCTATAAACATATACCTAACCACTACACTGACTGATTACACACTTAGATCTGCTTCAACTTGTTAGATATTCCGAACACTTATGAACTTCTTCAAAAAAAAAAACGGCTGAGTTTCCTTATAACTTCCAGAAACTCCTCTTCCAAGTGAACTGTGTCGCCTTATATACTCAAACCGAGCAGAGAAGACTTTTCGGATCCTTCCGTTCTCCAGATTATTCAGTACAGAAAACCATCCAAATAAACAGTT
Organism: Chrysolina americana; assembly: GCA_958502065.1. Taxonomy (NCBI): domain Eukaryota; kingdom Metazoa; phylum Arthropoda; class Insecta; order Coleoptera; family Chrysomelidae; genus Chrysolina; species Chrysolina americana. The sequence goes on along the minus strand of OY293421.1, from coordinate 20,722,083 downwards.
CTTAGAAGTGGAAATAATATAGTTGGGGAGCCCACGATGCTAAATGGGGATTTACTCGAGCGTCGTAGAGACCTATTGGATTTTGAAGATAAGATGATAGACAGAAAAAAAGGTTATTTAATATACACCATTTCACCGGTGGGAGGAGCGTCTAAAAGTTTTCAAAAATTAAAAAAAATGGTCACATGAAAATACTCGAGCGCGTCAGATATTGATAGTGTATATGCCCCACGTGTCTCTGATATTGGAGGTATGTTAATCTGCCGTTTTGCATGGTAGGTGTTGCTGTACAGAAGGGTTGAAAACTGGAGAAAAAAACGTTCACTTGAGTGCGTCAGATATTCATAAGGGATGTTAAGCGAGTTCGAAATGAGCTCCCATTCAAAAGACTGATGATTCGGATATGACGCAAGCTTGTGGCGGCTGTTTGAAAATACAAAAAAATATCGACATTTTGAAATACTCGAGCGCGTCAGATTATCAAACAGGCAGTTCAGCTTGAAGTCCTAGTTGTGCTGATCCTCAATGTGACGATTATTTGGAGGGATTTTCTTAATCTGACGAATTGAAAAAGGAATATTTCAATAGAAAAAAAAATTAAATCACTGAATGTAACATATGAAGAACACAAAAATTATATTCCTTCCAATGATAATATATTCTGGAAAAAATGGAAAAATAAAATATAAACTTCAATAATATTTTTTTCCAGTCTTCATCTTCATCTGTGGTATTGTTGAAATCATTTCACCAACCTGAGTATAATTATTTCCTGATTTTGCTAGCACCTATGAAATAGTCATAAACATGAACAACTATTAAAAGTAAGAAGGGCTTTGAAAAGAAAATATAAGACTCTGAAATCTAATATAGCAGAATCTTAGTTACCTTTACAAAAAACTTATGAACCAATCACCCAACCTTTGAAAGAACAGCTGTTCAACAACCTCCAACGACTCGGTTGAAACGAGAAATTAAATCACTCCGTTCACTCCCAATTTTTTGGGGTGTCGATTGATAGACACCTCAAAAATTTCACCAGCTACAACTCAAGAGTTTTATCAGATCATTCCTGATGGGGAGACATTTCAGTATGATTGAACCATTCCAAAATCATACCTCGGCGAGAGTTATTATGAGGAAAATATGCGCCCTGAGATGAATCGAAAGGATTACAACAGTTTGTGATTCCTTTGCCTGGTGCATATAAAGAAGATAAAATGCACGCCCTAAACTGTGATGATGATTTGTGGTACTTCGGCTTGTGGAAATCGGCAGATTATATTTTTTCCATTATTCTTGAATTATTTCCTTCAAAATAAAAAATAAATCGACCGCACTCGAGAATGTCAAGGTGACGTTTTTTTTTGTAAGTTTGTGACCCTCCCACTTCCTTGCGTCACGCTCAAAACGTCAGATTACCTTAATCTGATGCGGTTGAGTATTTCGAAAGATTGATTTTTTTAAAATAATCTGTTCGGCTGTTCTAGACGTGCGATCCTATATTAAGGGTTTATGTATGGTGGAGATACTTAACAGGGTGTAAAGTATCCCCCTTCATGTTGATCTGCCGCACTCGAGTAAATCCCCGATGGGGCTCCCCTACTATAAATGAAGTCGGCGTCGGCTCACTTGTCATGCAAATGAGTTAGGCTTTATGGTCGTCACGCGACAGCGGCGTAGCTAGAGGATTTTAATCGATCTCGTAAAAATATACTAATTATCTACCCATTTGTATACTAAATAATATTTTGCATGATTCTGTTGGTAAATGTGTTTGACTGAATAAATTCGCATTCGATTCAGATGGGTTTATTTCGAGTATATGTTCATTACTAATAAAACTATAGATCAAAGATCAGCATGCAATATGTAGCTGAATAGAATATAATCTTCAGGGTCAAATATATTCAAGTATCATCTGCATACATGTGATAGTTTAAATATTTCAATCTTTCATGAAATGTATATAGACACATAATTCATTTACAAACATAATATAATATTATAACAGGTTTTCTGCAATTTCAAAATTTGAAAGCTCCTGTTGAGTGTTCCTAGAGAATAATACTATAGCTTATTGTGTAGAGAAATGCGTAATTTTCATTGTATCGTAACCAGTTACATTCTTCAATTATTGGCGCAATGAAAAAAAGTATTCTACATACCTTTCTGCTCAATTGGTCGATATGACAAGTCTGAGTGAGGCTGTTATTGACATTCAACCCAAGTAATTCAACGCTGTCTGCACTCAATATAGCAGACCTTGTTGAAAACTGTAACTCATGCATTTTATCTGTATTCAGTTTGAGTTGACTCAGTTTAGTTATTTCGGTCACAATAAATAAAAGGAGAGTCATCAAGAAATAAAACAGATTGATATGGCTGCATTAAGTAACTAATGTGATTTACGTAAATTATTTCCATAAGTGGTCATTCTTTGGGAACACCATGTTCACCAATTTTGAAATTCGAAATGCTTTCATCGTTTCTGTAGCAGCAGTATATAATGTGGAGAAAAAGAGGCCAAGAATAAGCTCTATTTTGCACACCTTCTCTCTCTCTCTTTCTCCAGAACTATATGAACAATAAATTATACCTGAACTGTTTACATTGTTGCCACTACCTTTTTTCCGCTAGGCTTGATTTCCTCCATATACCATTTATCTTCGGACATTTTTGGTTGTATCCTACGGATCATACGTAATCATTGGTGGGTAGTATGACAGTCATGTTTTGCCAATAAACTTGCAATCATCCATGTTCTGTCACTTATTTTACGACTTATCCATAATGAAATGCTAGCCTGTCGAATAGTCCTTCCAGTTCAGCTTTTTATCCAGGGTTAGAATAAGTCATTTTCATTCAATTGCAAAAAGTACTGTTTTCATATTTCATTGAAGAATGCATTAAAGCTCCCAAGGTTCTTTTTGCCGATGGACCATACTGTGAAAATATCTTTGGGGCATTTACGATTATTATGAGAGTTTACAATTCACATAACCCCGTCTGGCTCCAATTATTGAACAAAATCAGTCGGCCTAGAACAAAATTATTCAATACTTCGTATACTTTTCTCAGAGTTTCCTTGAAAGTGTGTTTTTTCTAACTGATCAGACTTGCACTACATACTAAATTTTTCGCAATATTTCTTTGCATGAAAGACTGGTTTTGAAATACTTTTCACTCCTTCGATTATTTTATCATGCTGAGTGATCAAAATGAGTGAGTGGTATTTAAGATATTTTGATACACAATTTACCATAAAAACTGTACTATAAGTTCTGTAGACTTCTGTAGACATACCAAATTATTGTTGGTACTCATCCATTCCACCAGGAAAATTGTCACCCTTGCAGTTCTGTTGGTAGCGGGGACAAAGGAAAACAACTGAATTTATCCTTGAAAATTTCGACAAAGGACCGTAAAAACCTCATCGTGCGTTATGCAAAATGTAAAATGCAAAATGATTGTTACTCCACGTTTTCGCAGAAACGTCCTAATATTTGAGTTTGCCAATAACTATAAATTTCCATCTGGTGTCCATTTGGTAGTTTGTCATTAGCAACTTGCTTGTTTCTCGAGTTGAACCTCAATTATTATACAGGACACTTTCCCAGAACCCGACGTTGTTGTTCTTCTATCAAACAGATGGCGCAAGTATGTCCAATTTATGATTCGAATAGAAAATTGATTTTTTGTAGGTGAGAACTACTGAAATAAAAAACTCATACATGACGAAGATTATTTCGTTCGAATCTTCCTTTTCGTATCAGAAATATGCTATACAGCATCAATAATTCTTTGAAGCTATTCAACGGTATTCATGCCTGTTTCATTGAACTGAAAATGCAGCCTGATCTTAGGTGACCCCTTTTATTTGAATAACTCCATGTAAAGGTATCTGTAGAATTAAAATTATCGTTATGTTCAACGGAAGTTACACGAATTCAAATAGTCAGATCCTACATTCATCCTTGTTTTACCCCCTCAGTTTATTTGTTAGCAGAGGCGAATGCTAAACATTTGAATTAATCCACAAAAATTTTGACAAACAAAATGTACAGTAAGTTCTGTAAGCTTGTGCTACTACTGTAATAATCCAGCTTTCCGCCCATTTTCCTATACTATAGGGATATCGGTAAATATCGAACAGAAAATAATTCAACAGTCCCATACGACTGCCGAATCATCCCTATCCAACGCCTGGCAAAGTTTTTCTATATGAACATACTTTATTGCAATACCTACTTCCTGGAGTAACCATCAAATGGTAATTGAAAATAGGAAACAGAGAAAATATCAAAAGTGATATGTGGAATAATAATTAATGCTATCGATATATACCTCATATTAAAAAATAAATATATTCCACTCCAACATCAATAACAGGATTGAATGGATTACTAGTGACTCAGTTAGAATGAGAAATAGGGTAAACAATTTACACTGAATACAAAAAATTGCTCAAATGTCACAAAACCAAATCCATAATAAACAATATCTCCAGCAAAAATAAAAATATATATGGAATATAGTGAGAAAAAAACAGGCAGCAGGAAATTTCACTAAAAATTGGGAAACAAGTCATTTCATATGAATATTCAGTTGCAATAGCTATGCTCATAATTTTAGCTGAGTCATACCTACTGAATCTCATTTCGGTTACTTTCATTCATGTTGTAAAAATTTTTGAAATTTGATTATACGAATCACCCAGGTTTTTGGAATGAACCCCTCAAAAGCAGAGTTTGTGTGTACAAAATGCATATATTGAATAATGATAAATCCTTCTTTTTTAGTCATGTGAAAACATCGGAGGTAAGTAAAACAGTAAATGATCTAAAACACACTATTTCTATCAGAGTAGACTAAGATCATTAAGAGTATTGCTGGCTATATTGCTGAACCTACCTGTGATTTAATAAATTTTTCTATTAAACAAGGGAAATATCCCGAAGGTTTAAAGCTAGGATTATATTCATTAAAAAGATGATATGTTATCCATTGACAACTACTAACAGAAAGATAACTGTTTCCTGTTCATTAGCCAAAGATTTTGAAAAAGCTATACTTAGGAGGATTATAAATTATATAGAGTGTTATTGAATAATATCAAAATGTCACAATGGTTTCTATTCTGGCAATTCGAAAGAAACAGCTGTTTGTGAATTTGTAGAATACATATAAACACCTTGACAGCAAGAAATTAGTTGGAGATCTGTTCGTTGACCCTAACAGAGCGTTTGACGGTCTGAATCTAAGTTTTGTTGAAACGGAACTTCTTTGTAGATTGTAGATTGTAAGGGGGGGTACAGGCTGTGCAGCCTCACTAGCTCTTCGACCTATAAGTTCTTTTGTGCATGACCCTTGATTTATTCGAGGCCCGGGATTTCGAGACTTCTTGCGAAGTTTATCAGTCTCCTGGGAGCTAAGTTCCTGATGTCGGAGGGCGTTGAGATGGCCCCTTCCAAGAACTTGAGCCTCTTGCAGAAAAGCGTTGGGCATTCGCACAGCAAATGTTCTGCAGTTTCCGCGAAGTTCTTACAGTAGTGGCAACTATCACTCTGTGATGTACCCATTTTTTTGAGGTGGTACCACTGCGGGCAGTGTCCAAGTGAGGAGTCCCGTTACGATCTTCAAGTCTTTCTTGTCCATCTCGAGAAGCTGTTTAGCTTTATTTGGCGATAGACACACTAGTCTTTTCGCTTGTCTTTGTCCTGACACTTTATTCCAGTGAGATTTCATTTCATCAGAACTCTTCTTTGAAGTGGGCTCTGAAGAGTCCACAGAAGGGTTCTGGGTCAGGAAATTGTGTGTTTGCCCCTTCTTTGGCAAGGCAATCTGCTTCTTCATTGCCTTTAATTCCTCTGTGACCTGGCACCCACATCGGGGTGACGTGATTGTTTACTGCCAGTTGTCTTAGGGATTATTCACAGTCTCAAGTCAAGTTAGACTCACAGGTGCATGACCTCAGAGCTTCTTGTGCAGCTTGGCTATCTGACAGTACATAGATTCTGCCCTTCGAGTGCCTCTTTCAAGGCATTCCTGGACACATAATTCTATAGCATATACTTCTGCTTGGAAGATGGTTGGGGTGTTATCAAGGGGTTCTGAGAGCCTGAAATTTGGTAATATAACGCTCACTCCGACCCTTCATACTATGGGATTTCTTGGAAACATGCTTGGTTGTTGTCATCGTAAACTCGAAAGAATCTGAAGTGATTCTAAGTGTTCCCCAGGGTTCAGCATTAGGGCCTTTTATATTCGTAATGTCTATTAACGAGTTGCAGATGATGTATCTATGGCAAACCACGAAAATAACTCTGAGGAACTGTTATCTAAGCTAATCCACCTTCACAATAAATCCAATGAATGGTGTACGTGTAGCCACTTGATATTGAATAGCAGGAAAACTATTTTGATGAAATCCTCCATTACATATAATCCCAACATGAACCTGAAAATTGTATCAGAAAATGTTGATGTCACTGTCTCTGAATCTACAAAATTTCTTTTTACATTTCTTAATGCATCACTATCATTTCATGACTGCTCCGATCAACCCAGTAAAAAAGATTGCAGTAGATCTTTTACAATTAAAAAATATACTCCCCCAAACACACTTTCTGAGTATACATATATAAAGCAATGTTATATACCCACATTTAACCTACAACATAACAGTTTGAGGCAGTGCGACTTTAGTCAATGGAGAATTTCTTCTACAAAAACGAGTAATTATGTTCATCTTTGGATTACAATGCAAGGATAGATGAAAACATCATTTTCAAATCATAACATTTCAACATATTTTTCATTAGACAGAGAATCTCCAGCTTCATAAAAGAATCTGAAATAGACAAGTTACCTAACAAGACATGAAAATAGTTTTGAAATCTTCCACCATATGACTACTTTTTAGGAAAAAATCTAAAATAGACCTAACAAGAAATGGAAATAGTTTTTAAATCCTCTACCATAGGACTATATTTATATTTTATGAAAAACTCCCACGAATGGGGGTATGCATGAAGTTTTACGATAGACTGTCACGAATTATCAAAGACGAACAAAACATTACAAGAAATATTTGAAACAGTATTCACAAACTAGTAGTCCAAGAGCCAGTGACGCATGTTTCATGAAGTAGTGTTTGATGCACCTTGAAATTTTGTAGGGCTATTATTTAGGGAATGAGAAGTAGGAATACCTGTGTTTGCCTAGCCTAACCCGGGACACCATGTACTGCGCATAATAGAAAGGTGTGATAAAATTGAAGCCAAAAAAAGTGTTTGATTCACAGGCCAACAAACGTTAATCGAAAGTTTAGTGAATTTTTAATTAGCATTCAAGATGGACTTTTGAGGGTCTTTACATATAGTGGCTTTCAAAAGTATTGGACCGGTTTCATATCTCAGAAACGGCTCTGAGAAAATTTATGAAAACTTTGACAGGTTGGTTTTTGATTATGCACGATTCAGTGGTGATCTCGGCAATGTTGCCAAATCAACAGTTTTTCAGATATTGAGATCAATTCAATTTTTTCGACTGAAACACCCTATTTGTTTTCATTGCAATCAATTCAGCGACGCCTCATAAATTATATCTCCAAATATCAGATTTTAAATCAATGCAGTTTTAGAAATATGACAACATGGCTTTTTCTTTCAAGAGTCTGGGAACGTTCCAATATTTTCAATACGGTTCAAGTAAAATTCGTGAAAATTTACATATGATTACAATGAAAATGATTGGGGTTTTCCATTTGGAAAAATTGAGTTACCCTCAATATATGAAAAACTTTTGATTTGGCAACATTGCCGATATCACCATTGAACAGGGCATCATTAAAGAACATCTGGTAATGAAATTTCACGAATTTTTCTTGAACCGTATGGAAAATATTGGACCGTTCCCAGTGCCACGTTATGCCTATGGATATAGGCTGAGACCGCATAAGCTGAACAGGCCAACAGAAAATGCATTATCGTCTCAGCTGTCTCTAGTGTCAGGGATTTCTACACCCATCACGCGACTACAATAGACGAGGGTGTTGAAGACACCATCCTAGCAGGCCATTATGAACCCTACGGTTTTCGACTACAGCCCACCTGACCTGAGAAAAGCAAATGTCAGGTTTCTGGATATGCCAAGGTCTTCAATGTTCTTGAAGAAGACTACATGCATTCGCTTATCCTTATGTAGCTGTAGGAGTATCCCACAGTCCACAGCTTTGACGTGGGCTTTTTGCTGAATGGGTTTCAACTCAGTGACAGAGTGTGGATTCGTCCGTTCAGAGTCGAATACGAGACCAAGTTCAATGGCCGCACTGGTTGCTGCCTTGAAACGAAATGCTCCAATCCTTGCTTTTTCATAATCGCATACCAAGCAGAGAAGGGGATCTGAAATCCTGATGACTTCACAGGCTCCATCCAATACCATTCTGTAATGTAGACACTCCATACCCAAAAGTCTATGGCCTTCCCGTTGTCTGGGGAAGTATAACCGTGGAACAGGCGATTTGGGATGCAAGCTCCTATGAAGATGCATAATTTTACGTCGAGTTGTCGCAGCTCTTTCTGAGTCCATTTTATTACTCCAAAGGAGTAAAGTAGAGTCGGAACGGCTAGCATATTAGTTGCAGCAACTTTGTTTTTCCCCGACAGTTCTGATGACTAGATCTGTCGGAGTTTGTGGTCATACTTGCCGCGGAGAGAGTTTTTAACCGAAGTTACCTCTTGGGTGTAGCGTTGTTTCACCCCTAGGTAGGTATACATCTCTCCGGCATCCAGATGGTGTAGGATGATTCCGTCTACGTGCTGAACGTCCTCTCCTTATTGTAAATGGATATTTTCGTGGTACAACGATTTTCCAACTTTCGCCCTTCCCAATAGAAGAGCTGACAGGGCGACAATAAAAAAACTGCTAAAACCGGCTGCACTCTCACGAGCAACCCTTAGAAGTATTCGAGAGACACGCGAGCTAGGGAAACCGCAGTCCTTACTTTTTAACGTATGATGCCATGTATGGAACCGATGATCATGCTGGGATTCGAACCCATGCACCTACGGATGATGCATGGATTAGGAAGCGCACGCTTTACCAACGCACCATTACGGCTAGTCATTTCATCACTTCAATCTCATATACAGGATCATTACCAACTAATTGGTATGCAGTACAAATCTGCAGAACACACGATACAACTTTCAGTTATTCATTACGAACAATGTAGTGTTCAGTGCAGTACGCAGAACCTACGGTACAGTTTTTATAGTACTTTGTTTTTCGAAATATCGTACACGTGACACGTGCGTGACTCTTCAATTTCCGATTCCATCGATATAAAATCTTAATGCGTGAAAATCATTTCTTCATTGATTGCGAGTCTACAGAACACATTTTGATGATTGATTGATGATACTTTGTTCCTAAAAATTTTGGTTGATCAATTCAATTGTTCAACTTTGTCAGCCGTTAACAAAAATACTGACGGGATGAAAATTATTCCGTTATCACTTCATAATGAAGCGAATCATCACCAAAATTTTGGTGAATAGTCCAAGTCTGGAAAACGTATAGTACTCTTTCCTACGCAGAAGATTTTTATTAACAATTTGGTTTATGGTGCAAGTCTGCAGAACGCACGGTACAGTTTGTCAAAATTTTCGTGAATTAGAACAATTGTCAAACTCACACCTCCACTGATAAAAAACTGTAGGATTGACAACAATTTCATTACTAATATCTTATGTAGGGGATCATTAACAACAATTTAATATGTTGTGCAAATTTGCAGAACGTACGTTATAGTTTTTATGGTGATTTCTTTGTAGAAATTTCCGTTGATACATCGATTTAAAAGTTTTCTTTACTGCTAACTGATTAACTGTCAGGGTGATAACCATTTTCGTGTCACTCGCTAAGAGAATGAATAGAATAGTAAGCAAAAATATCACATAACGTGCGAGTCTGCAGAATGTATGAAACTGCTGTTATCGTGGAAAGATCGTTGACATAGATCACTCATCGAAACGAATAATAGTAGCTGTTGAAATTGATTTATAACTATAACTATTTAGCATTTGATACTATCGATCAATTTCGCCATGAGGTCTACTATTATATTCCACATGAAGTTTTCAATGTGTTGGAATTTAGTGAGTGGATGAGAATTCATTGCTAACTTCACACCGATCTCTAATTGTGGAGTACCAAAATGACGATTCTTGCAAATTTAATCGCATTGCTGCTACGATGGAGCTCTTCGATACTACTCAATTACACTACGACATGCATTATTACATCAACAAATAGATTGATAGAATTCACCGAGCTCACCGACCGACGTAACGTCACTAGTTACTTTTTTTTGTTGCCATCTCAAGTCAATTGTATAACTTTGGCAAGGATTTACCCAAGCATATCGTGATATTTCTAGAGAATGGTTTGCAAATGTTCGTACATAATTCGGAAACAGACTAGAAAACATTGTGTTAGTTCGATTTCTTCCTAAAAAAATGTGGAATATAATAGTAGTACAAAAAATGTATACCAAAGATCCATAACAGTTCTTGTATCTATCAGTAAGTAAGAGTAGAAAGGCATAACAGGATGATTGAAAGAAATACGTCCTCAAATGTATTGTGAGCTCCGAGTTTTAACTAACCAACTGTCCACGTTAGGTTATTTTGCATAAACCTCAAATCAAAATCTCACGTTAATTTTCATGTATCTTGACAATAACTAAATAAGTTTTCAGTTCGATTTTGTTCTATACAGATTTCATCGGTGCTCGTTTTTTTTTTCACCCTTGAAAGTTAAATTGTGAACGATGCAACCAATTCAGTTTTCTGGCCCGGCATTAGCCTGGAGATCTTCAGAACTTTTCTTTACTTTAGACCTATTGCCAAATTTTGAAACTGTTTTCTGTACTAAATTCCTGGATAACTCTAACTCAAATTTTATTTAACAAAATTATCGATATCATCAATTTGTTTTTGTGAAAGCAGTTGAACGAATTAGAACTAGGAGTAATTGTTTAACACTTTGGGCCGCCTCCAGTGGGTTTGCACTGCACACCATTAGGCTAGAAAGGGGCGCCAACCGCAAGAAACAAACGCTAGAAGATTATATTGTATTTTAACACTTGGTAAGGCTTGCTTCGCGGGGTGACGGTGGAATAATTCAATTTTAGAGTTTAACAATTTGAAATTCTTTTGTTGAAATCCGCCAGCGGCACTAGCTTATAATAAGGGCATGTTTTTATATTCACCAAATTGGTGTGGTGGATTCCATTCGACCAATAGTAACAATGTAAATTTCAAATGGACAAATCAAAGAGCGAGTTTGCAATCCACCACACCAATTTGGTGAATATAAAAACATGCCCTAAGTTATAGTCGGCGATTTTTTACATATAGATATTTTGATGTTGGGTTAGAGTGAATAGGTTGTTGGTATATGAAACTGCCACTTTATTTTGCTCTACTTCATTTCATCTGTACTGGTTGTATTCGAATTTAAAAAGAGTGAAATGTGGTACCTATAAGTGAGAAGATGTAATGGTGAGTAAACATATTGGATTTTTTTTCCATTTACTTATGAATTTGGTGGGCCAAAAAAATTAGAATTTTTTTCATAATAACAATAAATGGGAAAACTGTTAATACGTAAAACCAATAAAATGGAGAATTTTTCATAGATCTGAATTCGTTAATGAACGAAAGTGACTGAAATGATATAACTAAGTCATCGCAAATCTCAATAACCTGAGCTATGCATATCATAAAACCATCAAATTGAAAAACTAACGAAACATAATTTCATCGAAAAATTATTTAATAGGAATCCAAATTGAGGAACAATTATTGAAACATTGTAAAAACTAGAAATAAAAAAAATAATCTAAATATAAGTAGACGGTTTACATCTTTACAAAGAAATTATCACTGTACAAAATCACTGTAGAGAAAATATCAGAAATGATGTCACACTATGTTGGAATATGTTTTCAAAGATAATTCAGTTCATTCAATTTCTGGTTTTGTGGTAGATTTAAGAATTGAACTAATACTGACAGTATATTTTGCAAAAAGTAAAAAATCGTTTTCCAAATTGATGATAATAAAAAATTATTTGAGATTGACAATGACCCAAGAAAGACTGTCTAGTTTAACAACTTCATCAAAAGAATCGAATATATTGGACATTTTGGATGTGAATGCTTGTATTAATGATTTTGCATCAGAAAGCCCGTGAAGTGGCATTTTTGTTAATGGTCCTAGTTATACTTCTATTTATGTACTTATTCATTTCATGTACCTGTCTGACTGAGTTCATTGGTTATTTCGAAATTTCTTAACTTTTTATAGATGTTATGTTATGTTTTTATTGTTTACCTTTATAGAAAATGAAATTATCTAAAACATCAAACAGTTTATTATTATGACATCAGGTTTCACTTCTTCATTTCTTCATTTCAATAAATGTCTCCATGAGGGCGCCCTTTTGGGATTTTGCACACCAACGAATAATCGTCTAGGACCGTCTCTGAACACTAACAAAACTGAATAAATTTCTTTGTCCTTGCCAGAAGAGCATTGTATTATTAAATTCAGAGGTGGTCAATTAATAAGGAAATTCTTATAGGAAATTAATTAATTCTGCATGAAATCGATTACCTAATTTTGCATTGCAAATTTGTTTTCACCAAGGAGTAACGAAATAATCTTGACATATTATTATGTTATTATTATACCATAAATATTATGCTGCTAAATATACCATTATGTACACAAACACTTTCTAACAAAATACGGGGGTCGTTACTTAAGTTATGAGATAGACGAATAAAAAAAATACTCATAATCGGAAATGTCTTTATTGCTTTTCAAAATATTCTCTATTGATATCCATACACTATCAGATTATCCAGAACACGTGACCATTGCTCTTTAAAAAGGTCCACCAGTAGGCACACAACACACAAATTGGCTTTAATATTTATTGTACTAAAATGTTTATTTAACATAATTATTAACATAGTTCTATTTCATTTTGTGGCTATTCTTTCCCTCTTTCGCTCATGATATGTGTAAATATTATTATTATTAATGCTATTATGTGGTACTATGAAGAAATTGAAAAAGTTGAAAATATAAAAACTAATTAAAAATCATGTTTTATCAGTTTTTATTGAATGGATGTTCATTTCACTCTGCACAGATAGTATAAGTAACACTTTTCAATAAAATTACACAGGGTTTAAATGAATTCAAGTGTAAAAAAAGTAAAGGTTGATTGTCAAAAAACACACTCTATACTATATTTCAGTTTTGTCTCTGTGAGATCTTTGCTTCCGTGAGATATTTTCTTCTCATGGCATATACCCATTGTTGTCGTCTTTTTGACGAATGTTAATTCAAGTATTCTCGATGGGCAAAATGTGGCTCACATGATATTTTTAAAAACTTGACATCACGATCCCCATGGCTTCAACAATCACACAAGTTGTAGGCAAAAATTGATACGGAATATCAGTCTTCAATATTGATTGTATACTACCACACCATAAACAGCAAGTATTTGAATGAAAATAATCAAATATCAGTTGAATAAACACAGTTATATCATAACATCAACACGTTACATGATGAGTGAATTGTGTGCCTACAGGCCGTCATCTTGAATTTCATTTGACAGCATCTTGGATAGCCTAATTGCATGCGATTGAAACAATTTTTCTATAACGAAGAGACTGTGAATGCTTAAAAGCAGTTTCCAACAAAACTCTATAAAAATATGAGAAATGAGCTTCTTTTCATTTCTAGATTTCATGAAGGAAAAAATATCTGGGTGCCAAACAAATATTGGGCTGCGTACGACAATCCGTTCGATGTTTTGACCGCTCAAAAATGTTTTTGTTTGAGCTGATGTGTGAAAGCTTGCTTTGTCGTGGTGGAGAATGATTCGTCTTCTGCGATTGATTTCCCTGACTTTTTCGAACAGTTCTGGCAAAGAAATGCTGGTGTACCATACATAATTGACCGTTCTGTGTGGACATGCCCAGTTATTTTGCACCTGTCATGATCTTATAGACGTCTTTTGAAACACCGCGATTACATTTTTCAACATTTATTTGTACCAATCGACACGACATGAATTTTGGGCGTTTGTCAAAAGCGCCACGGCAAATAATAATAATAATAGTCGTTCACTATCCACACGCTATGTACGAGTGAGTATAATTATTATAATGTATCATTATTAAATCGCGCATAGCTTGTGTGTCTGATCAGACAAATATATTGATTTTTCATTACATTTTATTCAACCTCTTAGTTACTTGGAAGAGTTGCATCTGATCCCTGAAAGCCAACAGAAGCATAATCTAAAAGTTAAAAAATGTACAAAGGGGCTCATTTGATGACTCTATACATGATACACTTGAAATATATCAGATTTTTTATCAATACTAAGAAAATAATTTGTTTAGTAAGTCTTCTTCCATATTATATTGTCGATCGATTTCATTGAATTAAGTTTATCAACAAGCCTTGATCAACTAGAAATCTTATAACCATGGTTCTATTTATAGGTGAGTTAATCTCAATTTTTCATGCAGTTTCGAGAGATAGAAATTATTCATTGGAAACAATTATCTGGATATTATTCAATATTGAATGATAATATGATGAGTGATTCTAAACGTGACAATACATAACGTAACAGGCATGGTATAACTTACTTATCGATGAATTTGGTTTAACTACCAATAAACATCACCTATGCTGAAACAAATGTTTCCAAAAATATGTGGCAAATGTTTTTTTACAATGTCAAACACACACATACCCACACACGGATGATTTCGACAAAGTCCAAATACCTTTTTTCCCAAACATTCCCACAATGTCAAAAATTTTGGGCAAATATCTGACAGATCGAAACTAGTTTTTCTAACATATATATATAGAATTACATTAGACATCTATTCGTGCAACGTTTCTCAAAGAGAACACAAGTTGCAATTGCAATTTGGGACGAAGCATTGCATTTATCCTTCATTTGGTTGGGAATGACGACCTGCCTTACATGATATACACACACCGGCAAATATAAAGGAACGGAGATATACTTTTGTAAATGAAAAGTATTTTGGCTTTATTTGGTTTTTGTGCTGCCTAGGTCTAGAAGCCGTGCCTTTTTTACACAATTGTCATTCATTTTGCACATTTTTATTAAGTTAGTCAACGTCAAAGCCAAATCAAAGCAGAAATATCGGTCGATTGATACATTACAGTTGAAACGCGTATTTACTCCAAGTAGAATTTCCTAGTTTTATTGTGAGTAATTGTTTGAGCTTAGTTGGTTTGTGTTCACTATCATCACTTTGATTGTAAAACTGTAAATAATGAGTGATTAGCACCCACTAAAATCGCTAGGGCAGCAGCAATGATCAAAAATGGTCGATCTTACAATGATGTTGCCAACATATTTGGGAAATCAAGATCGACAATACATCGTAATATGCGATGGATGCAAACTGGAGAGTAAGTGAGGAGACGAGGTCAAGGCAGAAAACGCTCAACCACGGCCAGAGATGACTGATTTATCACATTGAAAACACTTTGAATCGAACCGTAGTTCAAACAAGAATTGGAAGTTCGTGGAACAACCATAAGTGAGCGTACAGTAAGGAAAAGACTCAAAGAAGTTGATTTGACGGCGTATAGGTAAAAAAAGCACCACAACTCCAGAGACGTAGATCGACTAGCTTTTGCTCGAGAACACCAAAATTGAAATGATCTCTGGGGTATCGAGTACCGTCGTTTAGGAGAACAAAACGAACAATTTGATTTTACTACTACTGTCTCTTTCGGTGGAGGCTCAATTATGGTGTCGGGTGGCATATGTTTAGCGGCACGCACAGAGTTGGTGATTATTGATGGCGGCGCTTCAACGGAAGATAGGTACATAAGGGATATTCTGCAAGATCATTTGATACCTTTTGCACCATTTATCGGGGCAGATTTTCTTTTGATGCAAGACAATGCTCGCCCGCACGCAGCTCATGTAACTGCATATTTATATCAGTTCCAAATACCGACACTGCATTGAACTGCATGTTCTCCAGACAAGAATCCAATTGAACATGTCTGGGATATGCCAGGCAGACGACTTAGGTCAAGAATTCTTGCTGTTCGAAACTTGGAAGAAGCACAAACTACTTTGATGGACATTTGGGAGAATTTGCCTCAAGAAATGATCGACAACGTAATCAGAAGTATGGGAAGACGAATGGTTGCAGTTATAAGGGCTCGTTGAGAAAGTACACGTTATTGAAAAAAATGGTCCTTGTGATTTTGCGCTATCATTAAATGTTAACAATGACGACAATAAGTATACAACTGAGTTTTTAATTTTTAGTCTTGGATTTGCAAAAAAAAATTAAAATCAACTAAAGCATCCGATGAATTTCCCTGTTGAATGATTCTTTTCAAATGTGCCGCAAAAAAAAAATTATTAGGAAAAATAATACAATTCATCTCCGATCCTTTAAATTTGCCGGTGTTTGTATTTCAAGATTCTTTCCTCTCGTAAGTGTTTTGAAATTCTCTGACAAACTTTTCGAAATTACCATGTATGCTGTCGTTGAGAGAGATAGGATGAACTATCGAAAAAATCTGGTGTACTAAAAATATAGGTATTCAAGTTCAACGAGTGTTTTACGGTATTGAGACAATTCATATATTTTTAATTTTCCTTCATTATTCCTTCTACGGAGTTCATTTTTCATTCCTGAGATTATTTCTTGGGAACCGGGATTTCGTCTCTGTTTATCGTGGATAATTTTCATGATTGAAGTACTCTAGGTCCCTTTAGTAGAATATTATTTTTTCTGCACCAACCATATTTCAAATAATTGAATTTTTGGTTCTAGGAGATTGAGCTCCGACTTATGTAGTTTTGCCTCCTGTAGTCAATTCGCGGGGTCTCAAAAACTTTTTGAGTTATGAGTTTTTGAATCTTGAAAATGTATCCATTTTTTATCGACACTTTCCAGGCACCGATTTACTCATTTTCATAATTATGAGCACCAAAAACATCCATTTTACACTCAAACTTTACCTTGCGTCAATCGTAATCATAACGTAATTTTTTTAATTATTGCGGACACAATTGCAATTGCTAATGACTGTAATGAATCAATTGAATGATTTCCTTCATTTACTTGGTTATCAGACCACCTGCATATAAATGTTTCAAGGTTTCTATCTCACATCAGTGCAAGAATAGGTCGGACAAGATTCATGACTTCATACAATTGTAATTCATCATCCTTGAACAAGTACTTTGGTGTTTTCTGTAATATGTTTGCCTTTATTTTCAGTCGTACCGAAATTATTTGTTTCGTTAAATCGGTACTCTTCTTCATGCACTTTTGGAACTTTTTTCGTGTGTTGCATTTGGCCATTACCCAGAGTCTATGTTTGGAGAAGTGCTTCTCGACTGGCTGATGGCGCAGTAACTTATTGTAACAGCTTCATTCGTAGGCTTACATAATGTCATTTGTTGAATGGTACAAGGCAAGAAAGGAAATTATTTCCTACATCTCGATCTAAGATAATTTTCATCTTCCTCAATCGCAGTGATAATTCTCTTTAAAAAATATTATGTGAAGAAATTAATTTGCAAAATCAAGAAATTTGTTTGAAATTGGAATGGTAAGTTTATCGGGCTTCGCCTTAATATAAAAAAAGTAATTAAACTTGAGTAGTTGTGTCATTTGAACCAGCAGAAGATTCAAGGGGGTCTCAATAATTACTGTTTGAGTTATGCTCTTCTAAATATGAAAAATCGATTATTTTAAAATACGGATTTTTCTGTAAAAACTCAGACAAATTGTCTTCTTCGTCATGTCGACACTTCTTCCATACGCCAATCTACCTAATTCCTCGATTAATAACATCAAAAACAAACCGGTGTGAATTTAGCAGCCACTTCTCAGCAGTCAATTTAACGGAAACGCCCGAACCATCAGTGACGTCGGTGGCTGCTAGAATTCGAATTTTAAGGGGTCATTATACGAGTAGACGTCTAAACATAGTAAGTATTTGAAGTAGATAATTCATACGAAAAACAAATGCATACAAAAAACTGAAAGAAAATCGAAAATATGATCACTAGAGTCTGTCCGAAATGGAGTATCAACTTGATGCATATAAAAAACAATGAGTTATGATGATAACGATATGATGTGAAACAATGTATTACTTAGCGAGGGTAAGGGGGTTGGGTCATTTTGTCGAAATAGTAAAAGGAATCGGATATACAATCACTAGAGTCTGTCTGAAACGGGGTATCAACTTGATGAATATATAAAATCCAACGTTTTAATAATAATGATCATATGTGAGAAAATTTATTCCTTAGCAAGTAGTTAGGAGGGCTATTTTGAGACAAAGTAAAAGAAATCGGAATTGAAATCACTATCATCTGTCTGAAACGAGGTATCAACTGGATGTATATAAGAGAAAACAAGTTATAATGATAATGATCATATATGAAAAATTAAAATCCTTAGCAAGGGGTTAGGGGGGATCATTTTGCCAAATACTAAAAGAAAATCGGAAATAAAATCATCATAGTCTGTTTGAAACGGGGTATTAACTTGATTCATATAAAAAAACAACACTTTATGATGATAACAATAATATGTGAAAAAATTAATTCCTTAGCGAGGGGTTAGGAGGGTCATTTTGTCAAAAAACTAAAAGAAAATCGGAAATAAAATCATTATAGTCTGTTTGAAACGGGGTATCAACTTGATTCATATAAAAAACTACATGTTATAATGATGACGATTATATGTGGAAAAATGAATTCCTTAGCGAGGGGTTAGGGGGTACATTTTGCCAAAAAACTAAAAGAAAATCGGACATAAAATCATTATAGTCTGTTTGAAACGGGGTATCAACTTGATTCATATAAAAAACAACACGTTATAATGATAACAATAATATGTGAAAAAATTAATTCCTTAGCGAGGGGTTAGGAGGATCATTTTGCCAAAAAATTAAAAGAAAATCGGAAATAAAATCATTATGGTCTGTTTGAAACAGGGTATCAACTTGATTCATATAAGAAACAACACTTTATGATGATAACGATAGTATGTGAAAAAATGAACTCCTTATCAAGGGGTTAGGGGGGTCATTTTGTCAAAAAACTAAAAGAAAATCGGAAATAAAATCATTATAGACTGTTTGAAACGGGGTATCAACTTGATTCATATAAAAAACAACATGTTATAATGATGACGAATATATGTGGAAAAATTAAGTGCTTAGCGAGGGGTTAGGGGGGTCATTTTGCCAAAAAACTAAAAGAAAATCGGAAATAAAATCATTATAGTCTGTTTGAAACGGGGTTTCAACTTGACTCATATAAAAAACAACATGTTATAATGATGACGATTATATGTGGAAAAATGAATTCCATAGCGAGGGGTTAGCGGGGTCATTTTGCCAAAAACTAAAAGAAAATCGGAAATAAAATCATTATAGTCTGTTCGAAACGGCGTATCAACTTGATTCATATAAAAAACAACACTTTATAATGATAACAAAAATATGTGAAAAAATGAATTCCTTAGCAAGGGGTTAGCGGGGTCATTTTGCCAAAAAACTAAAAGAAAATCGGAAATAAAATCATTATAGTCTGTTCGAATCAGGGTATCAACTTGATTCATATAGAAATCAACACTTAATGATGACAACGATAATATGTGAAAAATTTAATTCCCTAGCGAGGGGTTATAGGGGTCATTTTGCCAAAAAACTAAAAGAAAATCGGAAATAAAATCATTATAGTCTGTTTGAAACGGGGTATCAAATTGATTCATATTAAAAACAACACGTTATGATGACAACAGTAATATGTGGTAAAATGAATTCCTTAGCGAGGGGTTAGGGGGGTCATTTTGCCAAAAAACTAAAAGAAAATCGGAAATAAAATCATTATAGTCTGTTTGAAACGGGGTAACAACTTGATTCATATAAAAAACAATATGTTATAATGATGACAATTATACGTGGAAAAATGAATTCCTTAGCGAGAGGTTATAGGGGTCATTTTGCCAAGAAATTAAATGAAAATCGGAAGTAAAATCATTATAGTCTGTTTGAAACGGGGTATCAACTTGATTCATATAAAAAACAACATGTTATAATGATGACGATTATATGTGAAAAAATGAATTCCTTAGAGAGGGGTTAGGGGGGTCATTTTGCCAAAAAACTAAAAAAAAAATCGGAAATAAAATCATTATAGTCTGTTCGAAACGGGGTATCAACTTAATTCATATAAAAAACAACATGTTATAATGATGACGATTATATGTGGAAAAATGAATTCCTTAGCGAGGGGTTATAGGGGTCATTTTGCCAAAAAACTAAAAGATTATCGGAAATAAAATCATTATAATCTGTTTGAAATGGGGTATCAACTTGATTCATATAAAAAACAACACTTTATAATGATGACGATTATATGTGGAAAATTGAATTCCTTAGCGAGGGGTTAGCGGGGTCATTTTGCCAAAAAACTAAAAGAACATCGGAAATAAAATCATTATAGTCTGTTCGAAACGGGGTATCAACTTGATTCATATAGAAAACAACACTTAATGATAACAACGATAATATGTGAAAAAATTAATTCCTTAGCGAGGGGTTAGGGGGGTCATTTTGCCAAATAACTTAAAGAAAATCGGATATGAAATCATCATAGTCTGTTTGAAACAGTGTATCAACTTGATTCATATAAAAAACAACATGTTATAATGATGACGATTTTATGTGGAAAAATGAATTTAGCGAGGGGTTAGGGGGGTCATTTTGCCAAAAACTAAAAGAAAATCGGAAATAAAATCATTATAGTCTGTTCGAAACGGCGTATCAACTTGATTCATATAAAAAACAACATGTTATAATGATGACGATTTTATGTGGAAAAATGAATTCCTTAGCGAGGGATTAGCGGGGTCATTTTGCCAAAAACTAAAAGAAAATCGGAAATAAAATCATTATAGTCTGTTCGAAACGGCGTATCAACTTGATTCATATAAAAAACAACACTTTATAATGATAACAGAAATATGTGAAAAAATGAATTCCTTAGCAAGGGGTTAGGAAGGTCATTTTGTCAAAAAACTAAAAGAAAATCATTATAGTCTGTTTGAAATGGGGTATCAACTTGATTCATATAAAAAACAGCACTTAATGATGATGACGATTATATGTGGAAAAATGAATTCCTTAGCGAGGGGTTAGCGGGGTCATTTTGCCAAAAAACTAAAAGAAAATCGGAAATATAATCATTATAGTCTGTTCGAATCAGGGTATCAACTTGATTCATATAGAAATCAACACTTAATGATGACAACGATAATATGTGAAAAATGTAATTCCCTAGCGAGGGGTTATAGGGGTCATATTGCCAAAAAACTAAAAGAAAATCGGAAATAAAATCATTATAGTCTGTTTGAAACGGGGTATCAAATTGATTCATATTAAAAACAACACGTTATGATGACAACAGTAATATGTGGTAAAATGAATTCCTTAGCGAGGGGTTAGGGGGGTCATTTTGCCAAAAAACTAAAAGAAAATCGGAAATAAAATCATTATAGTCTGTTTGAAACGGGGTATCAACTTGATTCATATAAAAAACAACATGTTATAATGATGACAATTATACGTGGAAAAATGAATTCCTTAGCGAGAGGTTATAGGGGTCATTTTGCCAAAAAATTAAATGAAAATCGGAAGTAAAATCATTATAGTCTGTTTGAAACGGGGTATCAACTTGATTCATAAAAAAAACACTTTTTAATAATGACAATTATATGTGGATAAATGAATTCCTAAGCGAGGGGTTAGCGGGGTCATTTTACCAAAAAACTAAAATAAAATCGGATATGAAATCATCATAGTCTGTTTGAAACAGGGTATCAACTTGATTCATATAAAAAACAACATGTTATAATGATGACGATTATATGTGAAAAAATTAATTCCTTAGAGAGGGGTTAGGGGGGTCATTTTGCCAAAAAACTAAAAAAAAATCGGAAATAAAATCATTATAGTCTGTTCGAAACGGGGTATCAACTTAATTCATATAAAAACAACATGTTATAATGATGACGATTATATGTGGAAAAATGAATTCCTTAGCGAGGGGTTATAGGGGTCATTTTGCCAAAAAACTAAAAGAAAATCGGAAATAAAATCATTATAGTCTGTTTGAAATGGGGTATCAACTTGATTCATATAAAAAACAACACTTTATAATGATGACGATTATATGTGGAAAATTGAATTCCTTAGCGAGGGGTTAGCGGGGTCATTTTGCCAAAAAACTAAAAGAACATCGGAAATAAAATCATTATAGTCTGTTCGAAACGGGGTATCAACTTGATTCATATAGAAAACAACACTTAATGATAACAACGATAATATGTGAAAAAATTAATTCCTTAGCGAGGGGTTAGGGGGGTCATTTTGCCAAATAACTTAAAGAAAATCGGATATGAAATCATCATAGTCTGTTTGAAACAGTGTATCAACTTGATTCATATAAAAAACAACATGTTATAATGATGACGATTTTATGTGGAAAAATGAATTCCTTAGCAAGGGGTTAGGGGGGTCATTTTGCCAAAAAACTAAAAAAATCGGAAATAAAATCATTATAGTCTGTTCGAAACGGGGTATCAACTTAATTCATATAAAAAACAACATGTTATAATGATGACGATTATATGTGGAAAAACAATACTTTATGATGATAACGATAGTATGTGAAAAAATGAATTCCTTAGCAATTGGTTAGGGGGGTCATTTTGTCAAAAAACTAAAAGAAAATCGGAAATAAAATAATTATAGTCTGTTTGAAACTGGGTATCATCTCCATTCATATAAAAAACAACACTTTATAATGATAACAATAATATGTGAAAAAATGAATTCCTTAGCAAGGGGTTAGAGACGTCATTTTGCCAAAAAACTAAAAGAAAATCGGAAATAAAATCATTATAGTCTGTTTGAAACGGGGTATCAACTTGATTCATATAAAAAACAACACTTTATAATGATGACGATTATATGTGGATAAATGAATTCCTTAGCGAGGGGTTAGCGGGGTCATTTTGCCAAAAAACTAAAAGAAAATCGGAAATAAAATCATTATAGTCTGTTTGAAACGGGGTATCAACTTGATTCATATAAAAAACAACACTTTATGATGACAACGATAATATGTGGAAAAATGAATTCCTTAGCGAGGGGCTAGGGGGGTCATTTTGCCAAAAAACTAAAAGAAAATCGGAAACAAAATCATTATAGTCTGTTTGAAACGGGGTATCAACTTGATTCATATAAAAAACAACACTTTATGATGACAACGATAATATGTGGAAAAATGAATTCCTTAGCGAGTGGCTAGGGGGGTCATTTTGCCAAAACACTAAATGAAAATCGGAAATAAAATCATTATAGTCTGTCTGAAACGGGGTATCAACTTGATTCATATAAAAAACAACATGTTATAATGATGACGATTATATGTGATAAATGAATTCCTTAGCGAGGGGTTATGGGGGTCATTTTGCCAAAAAATTAAATGAAAATCGGAAATAAAATCATTACAGTCTGTTTGAAACGGGTTATCAACTTAATTCATATAAAAAATAATAAGTTATGATGATAACGATAGTATGTGAAGAAGTGAATTCCTTAGCAAGGGGTTAGAATGGTCATTTTGTCAAAAAACTAAAAGAAAATCGGAAATAAAATCATCATAGTCTGTTTGAAACGGGGTATCAACTTGATTCATATAAAAAACAACATGTTTTAATGATGACGATTATATGTGATAAATGAATTCCTTAGCGAGGGGTTATGGGGGTCATTTTGCCAAAAAATTAAATGAAAATCGGAATTAAAATCATTACAGTCTGTTTGAAACGGGTTATCAACTTAATTCATATAAAAAATAATAAGTTATGATGATAACGATAGTATGTGAAAAAATGAATTCCTTAGCAAGGGGTTAGGATGGTCATTTTGTCAAGAAACTAAAAGAAAATCGGAAATAAAATCATTATAGTCTGTTTGAAACGGGGTATCAACTTGATTCATATAAAAAACAACACTTTATGATGACAACGATAATATGTGGAAAAATTAATTCCTTAGCGAGGGGCTAGCGGGGTCATTTTGCCAAAAAACTAAAAGAAAAACGGAAATAAAATCATTATAGTCTGTTTGAAACAGGGTATCAACTTGATTCATATAAAAAACAATACTTCATAATGATGACGATTATATGTGAAGAATGAATTCCTTAGCAAGGGGTTATGGAGGTCATTTTGCCAAAAATTTAAATAAAAATCGGAAATAAAATCATTACAGTCTGTTTGAAACGGGTTATCAACTCAATTCATATAAAAAATAATAAGTTATGATGATAACGATAGTATGTGAAGAAGTGAATTCCTTAGCAAGGGGTTAGGATGGTCATTTTGTCAAAAAACTAAAAGAAAATCGGAAATAAAATCATCATAGTCTGTTTGAAACGGGGTATCAACTTGATTCATATAAAAAACAACATGTTTTAATGATGACGATTATATGTGATAAATGAATTCCTTAGCGAGGGGTTATGGGGGTCATTTTGCCAAAAAATTAAATGAAAATCGGAATTAAAATCATTACAGTCTGTTTGAAACGGGTTATCAACTTAATTCATATAAAAAATAATAAGTTATGATGATAACGATAGTATGTGAAAAAATGAATTCCTTAGCAAGGGGTTAGGATGGTCATTTTGTCAAGAAACTAAAAGAAAATCGGAATTAAAATTATTATAGTCTGTTTGAAACGGGGTATCGACTTGATTCATATAAAAAACAACACTTTATGATGACAACGATAATATGTGGAAAAATTAATTCCTTAGCAAGGGGCTTGCGGGGTCATTTTGCCAAAAAACTAAAAGAAAAACGGAAATAAAATCATTATAGTCTGTTTGAAACGGGGTATCAACTTGATTCATATAAAAAACAATACTTCATAATGATGACGATTATATGTGAAGAATGAATTCCTTAGCAAGGGGTTATGGGGGTCATTTTGCCAAAAAATTAAATGAAAATCGGAAATAAAATCATTACAGTCTGTTTGAAACGGGTTATCAACTTGATTCATATAAAAAATAATAAGTTATGATGATAACGATAGTATGTGAAAAAATGGATTCCTTAGCAAGGGGTTAGGATGGTAATTTTGCCAAAAAACTAAAAGAAAATCGGAAATAAAATCATTATAGTCTGTTTGAAACGGGGTATCAACTTGATTCATATAAAAACAACATTTTATAATGATGACGATTATATGTGGGAAAATGAATTCCTCAGCGAGGGGTTAGGGGGGTCATTTTGCCAAAAACTAAAAGAAAATCGGAAATAAAATCATTATAGTCTGTTTGAAACGGGGTATCAAATTGATTCATATAAAAAACAACACTTTATGATGACAACGATAATATGTGGAAAAATTAATTCCTTAGCGAGGGGCTAGCGGGGTCATTTTGCCAAAAAACTAAAAGAAAATCGGAAATAAAATCATTATAGTCTGTTTGAAACGGGGTATCAACTTGATTCATATAAAAAACAACACTTTATAATTATGACGATTGTATGTGAAAAATGAATTCCTTAGCAAGGGGTTATGGGGGTCATTTTGCCAAAAAATTAAATGAAAATCGGAAATAAAATCATTACAGTCTGTTTGAAACGGGTTATCAACTTGATTCATATAAAAAATAATAAGTTATGATGATAACGATAGTATGTGAAAAAATGAATTCCTTAGCAAGGGGTTAGGATGGTAATTTTGTCAAAAAATTAAATGAAAATCGGAAATAAAATCATTACAGTCTGTTTGAAACGGGGTATCAACTTGATTCATATAAAAACAACATGTTATAATGATGACGATAATATGTGGGAAAATGAATTCCTCAGCGAGGGGTTAGGGGGGTCATTTTGCCAAAAACTAAAAGAAAATCGGAAATAAAATCATTATAGTCTGTTTGAAACGGGTTATCAACTTGATTCATATAAAAAACAACACTTTATGATGACAACGATAATATGTGGAAAAATGAATTCCTTAGCGAGGGGCTAGGGGGGTTATTTTGCCAAAAAACTAAAAGAAAATCGGAAATAAAATCATTATAGTCTGTCTTAAACGGGGTATCAACTTGATTCATATATAAAACAACATGTTATAATGATGACGATCATATGTGGAAAAATGAATTCCTTAGCGAGGGGTTATGGGTGTCATTTTGCCAAAAAACTAAAAGGAAATCAGAAATAAAATCATTATAGTCTGTTTGAAACGGGGTATCAACTTGATTCATATAAAAAACAACACTTTATAATGTTAACAATAATATGTGAAAAAATTAATACCTTAGCAAGGGGTTAGAGACGTCATTTTGCCAAAAAACTAAAATAAAGTCGGAAATAAAATTATTATAGTCTGTTTGAAACGGGGTATCAACTTGATTCATATAAAAAACAACATGTTATAATGTTCAATAATAAGTTATGGTGATGGCGAGGGGTAAGGGGGTTGGGTCATTCTTTCTAACTAGTAAAAGAAATCGAAAATACAAACACTAGAGTCTGTCTGAAACGGGGTATCAACTTGATGCATATACAGTGTCACCGTTAAAGTCCGCATCATATGGGACTTTTTTTTATTATTCATTTATTGCAAATTTAGAGTTCGTAAACAGTTTTTGCTTTGAAAATAATGCAAAATGACGTTTACGGTTGTTTTCCATCGATTGGCTACACCTGTCAATTTTGACATTTTTTCAAAAAAATTTCAAAATATTAGGTTATTTCTCAATTTTTCGAAAATTATTATATGAAAAAGTTGTTAATTTTTTGGTTTCCTACCCACCTACCAAATCTGAACCAGTTGAAAAACTTTGATTTTTTTCGAGTTTTCTTAACCTTACACTTTTTCGGATAATTTAAATTTGGTAAAATCTGAAATAACCAGTTGAGATGTAATAATCCTATCTGCTGGAAGGATTTTTTCTGTTTAAAAATGTTTCTACTTGGATATTAGAAAAAAAATACAAATATGCTAAAAAAATTATGTTATAGTTGATGCAAAGTGGCTCTAGTTTCGAATTATCGAATATTTTTCTAAAGCAATAGACCTAAAGTATTTTCTACTTCACTGATGTATTGTGATAAAAATAATTGAAGCAAATTTTGCTATGGAATATTGAAACTAGAGCCACTTTGCATCAAATATGATGTTATTTTCTTAGCATATTTGTATTTTTTTTGAAAATATCCAGTTAGACATATTTATAAACAGAAAAAATTCTTTCAGCAGATGGGTGTATTACATCTCAACTTTTTTTTTCCAGATTTCATCAAATTTAAATTATCCGAAAAAGTGTAAGGTTAAGAAAACGCGAAAAAAATAAAAGTTGTTCAAACTGGTTCAAATTTGGTAGGTGGGTAGGAAACCGAAAAATAAACAACTTTTTCATATAATATTTTTCGAAATATTGAGAAATAACCTAACATTCTGGAACTTTTTGAAAAAATGTCAAATTTGACAGGTGTAGCCAATCGATGGAAAACAATCGTAAACGTCATTTTGCATTATTTTCAAAGCACAAACTGTTCACGAACTTTAAATTTGCAATAACAGAATAATAAAAAAAAATCCCATATGATGCGGACTTTAACGGTGACACTGTATAAAATCTATTTAATAATAATGATCATATGTTTTCGTCAAAATGACCCCCCTAACCCCTCTCTAAGGAATTAATTTTTCCACATATATTAGTCATCATTATAACATGTTGTTTTTTAAATGAATCAAGTTGATACCTCGCTTCTGACAGATTATAGTGATTTTATTTACGATTTCTCTTTACTTTTTCGTCGAAATGACCACCCTAACCACACGTTAAGGAATTCATTTTTTCACATATTATATTTATCCCCTGTTTCAAACAGAATATAATGAATTTATTTCCTATTTTTTTTAGTTTTTTTGCAAAATGACCTCCCTAACCCCTTGCTAAGGAATTTATTTTTTCACATATTATCGTTGTCATCATAACGTGTTGTTTTTTATATGAATCAAGTTGATACCCCGTTTCAAACAGACTATAATGATTTTATTTCCGATTTTCATTTAATTTTTTGGCAATATGACCCCCCTAACCCCTCGCTAAGGAATTAATTTTTTCACATATTATCGTTATCATTATAACATGTTGTTTTTTATATGAATCAAGATGATACCCCGTTTCAAACAGACTATAATGATTTTATTTCCGATTTTCTTTTAGATTTTTGGCATAATGACCCCCCTAACCACTCGCTAAGGAATTCATTTTACCACATATTACCGTAGTCATCATAACGTGTTGTTTTTAATATGAATCAAGTTGATACCCTGTTTCAAACAGACTATAATGATTTTATTTCCGATTTTCTTTTAGTTATTTGGCAAAATGACCCCCCTAACCCCTCGCTAAGGAATTAATTTTTTCACATATTATCGTTGTTATCATTAAGTGTTGTTTTCTATATGAATCAAGTTGATACCCCGTTTCGAACAGACTATAATGATTTTATTTCCGATGTTCTTTTAGTTTTGTGGCAAAATGACCCCGCTAACCCCTCGCTAAGTAATTCATTTTTCCACATATAATCGTCATCATTATAAAGTGTTGTTTTTTATATGAATCAAGTTGATACCCCATTTCAAACAGACTATAATGATTTTATTTCCGATTTTCTTTTAGTTTTTTGGCAAAATGACCCCTATGACCCCTCGCTAAGGAATTCATTTTTCCACATATAATCGTCATCATTATAACATGTTGTTTTTTATATGAATTAAGTTGATACCCCGTTTCGAACAGACTATAATGATTTTATTTCCGATTTTTTTTTAGTTTTTTGGCAAAATGACATCCCTAACCCCTCGCGAAAAAATTCATTTATTCACATATTATCGTTGTCATCATAACGTGTTGTTTTTCATATGAATCAAGTTGATACCCTGTTTCAAACAGACTATAATGATTTCATATCCGATTTTATTTTAGTTTTTTGTCAAAATGACCCTCCTATCCCCTCGCTAAGGAATTCATTTATTCACATATTATCATCATCATTATAAAGTGTTGTTTTTTATATGAATCAAGTTGATACCCTGTTTCAAACAGAATATAATGAATTTAATTCCTATTTTTTTTAGTTTTTTGGCAAAATGACCTCCCTAACCCCTTGCTAAGGAATTTATTTTTTCACATATTATCGTTGTCATCATAACGTGTTGTTTTTTATATGAATCAAGTTGATACCCCGTTTCAAACAGACTATAATGATTTTATTACCGATTTTCATTTAATTTTTTGGCAAAATGACCCCCCTAACCCCTCGCTAAGGAATTAATTTTTTCACATATTATCGTTATCATTATAACGTGTTGGTTTTTATATAAATCAAGTTGATACCTCGCTTCTGACAGATTATAGTAATTTTATTTCGGATTTCTTTTTACTTTTTCGTCGAAATGAACCCCTAACCCCTCGCTAAGGAATTCATATATTCACATATTATCGTTATCATTATAAAGTGTTGTTTTTTATATGAATCAAGTTGATACCCCGTTTCAAACAGACTATAATGATTTTATTTCCGATTTTCTTTTAGTTTTTTGGCAAAATGACCTCCCTAACCCCTTGCTAAGGAATTCATTTTCTCACATTTTATCGTGGTCACCATAACGTGTTGGTTTTTATATGAATCAAGTTGATACCCCGTTTCAAACAGACTATAATGATTTTATTTCCGATTTTCTATTAGTTTTTTGGCAATATGACCCCCCTAACCCCTCGCTAAGGAATTAATTTTTTCACATATTATCGTTGTCATCATATAGTGTTGTTTTTTATATGAATCAAGTTGATACCCCGTTTCAAACAGACTATAATGATTTTATTTCCGATTTTCTTTTAGTTTTTTGGCAGAGTGACCCCCCTAACCCCTCGCTAAGGAATTCATTTTTCGACATATAATTGTCATCATTATAACATGTTGCTTTTTAGATGAATCAAGTTGATACCTCGCTTCTGACAGATTATAGTGATTTTATTAACGATTTCTTTTCACTTTTTCGTCGAAATGACCACCTTAACCCCTCGCTAAGGAATTCATTCTTTCACATATTATCGTCATCATTATAACGTGTTGTTTTTTATATGCATCAAGTTGATACCTCCTTACAGAAAGACTATACTGGTTTTATTTCTGATTTTCTTTTAGATTTTTGGCAAAATGATCCCCCCTAACCCCTTGCTAAGGATTTTATTTTTTCATATATGATCATTATCATTATAACGTGTTGTCTCTTATATACATCCTGTTGATACCTCGTTTCAGACAGATGATAGTGATTTCAATCCCGATTTTTTTTACTTTGTCTCAAAATAACCCTCCTAACCACTTGCTAAGGAATTAATTTTCTCACATATCATCATTATTATTATAACGTCGGATTTTATATATGCATCAAGTTGATACCCGGTTTCAGACAGACTCTAGTGATTGTATTTCCGATTCCTTTTACTATTTAAACAAAATGACCCAACCCCCTTACCCTCGCTAAGTAATACATTGTTTCACATCATATCGTTATCATCATAACTTATTGTTTTTTATATGCATCAAGTTGATACTCCGTTTTGGACAGACTCTAATGATCATATTTTCGATTTTCTTTCAGTCTTCAGTATGCATATGTTTTTCGTATGAATTATCTACTTCAAATACTTACTATGTTTAGACGTCTACTCGTATAATGACTTCTTAAAATTCGAATTCTAGCAGCCACCGACGCCACTGATGGTTCGGGCGTTTCCGTCAAATTGGCTGCTGAGAAGTGGCTGCTAACTTCACACCGGTAAAAACAAAGTTACATTTTCATAACCACATAAGTTTCTTTTTATTAGTAACATTCTTCTACGGTAAGTTGGTCACTTGGAATTTACCTGTCCACATTATTGTGTGCCTGATTTTATTGTTTACCTTATTTTCTAGTTCACTTGCTGTAATCTATCTTCTACCTAATTCATGATCAATATGATCAAAGAATGAAAACAGTCTTGAAATTTAATCACTAATGATTTCTCTACTGTACTATGAACTAGAAGAAGGGGCTATATGGTATTGATCCCTATTCGTGTGGTCGTGATCGAAAGCATGTTGGGCCATACTTGATTCTTCTGGCCTCGAAAAACGGGCATGAGCAATGTGCTCTTTGAACCGTACTTTCATAGCCCTTTTGGTTTGACCATCATACTTCTTCTCGCAGCGCTTGCAGCTAATTTCATAAATACTTTTCATTTTCTCCTTATCTTTGAGAGTACCAAGGATCTGTTGTAGCTTATACGAGGTTTTGTACCCAACGTTCATTTCAAATGACATTGACGTTGATTTGGTGTTTTTGGTACTTTTTATTTCTTGAATTTAATTTACAGCAAAGGTTCCAAATATTCATTTATTTCATCAACTTTTTTATATAATCTTGTCTTGTGGAGTCATTAGTCTTGGTCTTGATCTCAAATAATAAATGTAGTCTTGGTCTTGGTATTGGTCTTGATGTCTCAAGACCAAGACGAGACTGGCTCAGTCTTGGACTACTACGAGTTCGGGAAAATATCAATAGAATGTCAACAAATACTAATATTATACAGTGTGGTGAAATATAATCCACTGCTAAACCGTACATGGCGAGAAAAAAGTAAAAAACTAAACAGAATATCCTTTATTTCCGAAACTACTACGAGTTTGAGGAAAATATCGATGATATGTCAATAAAAACAGATACTGTTCAGTGTGGTAAAATATCATCCACTGCTAAACCGTACAGGGCGAGAAAAAAGTATATAACTGAACAGAATATTCATTATTTCCGAAACTATTATGAGTTCCAGAAAAATATCGATAAAATGTCAATATAATAATAATAATAAATAATAATACTCCCTCATAGACCCTCGTTGAGTGTACCCAAAGGCATAGCCTGTGCGGGTAGAAGACAGCTAATATTATTATTTGCCGTGGCGCTCCGGGACGACTAACTGATGTTTTAGGTGATGTATTCACTTTTCAGCTGCAGGAAAACCCGGAAAACCTACAGCATCACCTCGGGTGGTCGGTGTGCACTCCAAGCTAGCACTAGACGAGATTGGCATCTAGACAACTCACAATACACTTGCTTTTCAACAAGGCATGTGGCCGCCTATCGATCCGATATAAAGTAGTTGAGAAAAATTCTCGTACCTACATCGGATTTGAACCGACTATCGCTATGCTGGAGTTTCGAACGGCCTGTGCATAAGTGTGGTGAAATGTATCATCCAATGCTAAACCGTGCAGGTCGAGAAAAAAGGAAATAACTAAACAGAATATTCATTATTTCCGAAACAACTACGAGTTCGAGAAAAATATCGATATGTCAGTAAAAACAGATATTAAACAGTGTGATCAAATATCATCCACTGCTAAACCGTACAGGGCGAGAAAAAAGTAAATAACTGAACAGAATATTCATTATTTCCGAAACTACTACAAGTTCAAGAAAAATATCGACGAAATGTCAATAGAAGCAGATATTATACAGTGCTAAACCATACAGGGCGAGAAAAAAGTAAATGACTGAACAGAATATTCATTATTTCCGAAACTACTACGAGTTCGACGAAAATATCGAAGAAATGTCAATTAAAAGAGATATTAAACAGTGTGGTTAAATATCATCCACTGCTAAACCGTACAGTGCGAGAATAATGTAAATAACTGAACAGAATATTCATTATTTCGGAAACTACTAAGAGTTCAAGAAAAATATCGTTGAAATGTAAATAAAAACAGATATTATACAGTGTGGTAGAATATCATCCACTGCTAAACCGTACAAGACGAGAAAAAAGTAAAAACTTAACAGAAAATTCATTATTTCCGAAACTACTATGAGTTCAAGAAAAATATCGACGAAATGTCAATAAAAATAGATATTATACAGTGTGGTCAAATATCATCCACTGCTAAACCGTACATTGCGAGAAAAAAGTAAATAACTAAACAGGATATTCATTATTTCCGAAACTACTACGAGTTCAAGAAAAATATCGACAAGATGTCAATAAAAACTAATATTATATGGTGTGGTGAAATATCATCCACTGCAAAACCGTACTTGGCGAGAAAAATGTAAATAACTGAACAGAATATTCTATATTTCCGAAACTACTACGAGTTCAAAAAAAATATTGACGAAATATCAATAAAAACAGATATTATACAGTATGGTCAATATCATCCACTGCTAAACCATACAGTGCGTGAAAAAATAAATGACTGAACAAAATAAGTATTCATTATTTCCGAAACTACTACGAGTTCAAGAAAAATATCGACGAGATGTCAATAAAAACAGATATTATACAGTGCTAAACCGTACAGGGCGAGAAAGAAGTAAATGACTGAAGAGAATATTAATTTTTTCCGAAACTACTACGAGTTCGACGAAAATATCGATGAAATGTCAATAAAACAGATATTAAACAGTGTGGTCAAATATCGTCCACTGCTAAACCGTACAGTGCGAGAAGTAAGTGAATAACCGAACAGAATATTTATTATTTCCGAATCTTCTGAGAGTTCAAGAAAAATATCGACGAAATGTCAATAAAAACAGATATTATATAGTGTGGTGAAATATCATTGCTAAACCGTACAGGGTGAGAAAAAATTAAATAACTAGACAGAATATTCATTATTCTCGAAACTACTACGAGTTCGAGAAAAATATCGGTGATATGTCAGTAAAAAATAGATATTTAACAGTGTGGTCAAATATCATCCAGTGCTAAACCATACAGGGCGAAAAAAAAGTAAATAACTGAACAGAATATTTATTATTTCCGAAACTACTACGAGTTCAAGAAAAATATTGACGAAATGTCAATAAAAACAGATATTATATAGTGCTAAACCGTACAGGGCGAGAAAGAAGTAAATGACTGAAGAGAATATTAATTATTTCCGAAACTACTACGAGTTCGACGAAATTATCGATGAAATGTCAATAAAACAGATATTAAACGTGTGGTCAAATATCATCCACTGCTAAACCGTACAGTGCAAGAAATAAGTGAATAACCGAACAGAATTATTATTATTTCCGAATGTACTGAGAGTTCAAGAAAAATATCGACGAAATGTCAATAAAAACAGATATTATATAGTGTGGTGAAATATCATCCATTGCTAAACCGTACAGGGTGACAAAAAATGAAATAACTAGACAGAATATTCATTATTCTCGAAACTACTACGAGTTCGAGAAAAATATCGGTGATATGTCAGTAAAGAACAGATATTTAACAGTGTGGTCAAATATCATCCACTGCTAAACCATACCGGTCGAGAAAAAAGTAAATAACTGAACAGAATATTTATTATTTCCGAAACTACTACGAGTTCAAGAAAAATATTGACGAAATGTCAATAAAAACAGATATTATTCAGTGTGGTGAAATATCATCCAGTGCTAAACCATACAGGGCGAAAAAAAAGTAAATAACTGAACAGAATATTCATTATTTCCGAAACTACTGCGAGTTCGATGAAAATATCGATGAAATGTCGATAGAAACAGATATTAAACAGTGTGGTCAAATATCATCCTCTGCTAAACCGTACAGAGAAAAAAGTAAAAAACTGAACAGAATATTCATTATTTCCCAAACTACTATGAGTTCAAGAAAAATATCGATGAAATGTCAATAAAAACTAATATTATGTTCAGTTATTTACTTTTTTCTCGCCCTGTACGATATTTCACCACACTGTATAAGATCAGTTTTCAGTGTCATCCTATCGATATCGTATTCGAACTCGTAGTATCGTAGGAATATTTGAATAGTTCGATGTTTTTTATCTAACACATATCTATAGTTCCGTGAAGAATTAAGCTTCCCTCCTCTCTAGCCGGAAATAAGAAAAAACTGATACATATCTGTGAAAATAACTGATGTGGCAACTCTGCAGACGGTCACTCGTCAATTCCACCTACACATCAAAAACAGTCTTCCAATAGTTCATATTTGAAGAAATCGTTTTACAGAATACTTCATTAGCAATTTTTTGTAAGTTGCGATAGCTTCTATTCATTTGACCTAACTCAATAATACTTATGAATTGGTTATTTTCTAACTTACGTTTCACACCTATACCAAAGATAGTAACATAACACAGTATAACAAAAAACCATATTAAAAACCTAGAGGTATGACGTTTGGCCTGGGAAAATATCTGAAGCATTACTGCGTTAGTACTATAAGTAATCGACACTCATCCACTTTGAACATGTATTCAAAAGACTATGTTCCATCAGCTTGATACTCTTCTTGTTGAAAAACCTCAGAAAAGCTGTTGCTTACCATATCCAAAATCATCGTCAATTCAATATTGTCTTGTTGTCTATCTAAGCAGTTTTCAGGTCGCATTATAACTGTTGCGCAATGGCATCATTTGTTTTGATCCCGATTGACTGCAGCAAATCCTTTGATCTCATCAATCATAAATTTCTTCTATCCAAATTGAATCGAGGTGACACATGCATGAGATTTTGGAAACCATTTGTATTAGCCAACAAGTAACTGATGACGAAGATTTCGTTGATTTCAGTAGTAAGTCGCTGACGAATCATAAGAATCTATACCTTCTTGGCTGGCTTGCGGGCGCGATTGTATCATCAACCCAAACTATTACTGACATGTATATGGATGGGGTCAGTAGTTATTGGGTACGAAAAAAATATATTACTTCAAGACGACGATGGGTCTGTGGTAGGCTGAGACAGTATCAATAATATCCAAGAGCTGTGTACCTATTACGCGACTTTGGTAGACCAAGTTGTTGAAGACAATTCAACATGCCGATATGAATTTCTAGTTTTTTTATAGTCTTCATGACTAAAGAAAATAATAGTATATTATATAACAAGGGACTAAAGTGAATGTTTTAATCCCGCACGTGATGTTTATTGTCTGAGAGCTCGTAGAGCCCGAGGGCCAATAATCACGTAAGGGATAAAATATCTCTTTAGTCCTGAGGCATATACGCTATTTTTTGCACTTCCCAGTATTATATCTTTCAACATTGATACAATTAATAATTTTGATGAGTTATATAAACACGGTACTTGGATTACTCAGTAGGTAAAGTTATAGCAACAGTGTCAACAACATTTTTCAATTCAGTGACATTTCGATTAATGTTGACATTTAAACGAATCGAAATTTAACTGACAGAATATCAAGAAAATTAATCAAGAAATGAATAAATCTATAAATTTTGATATAGATAAGGCAGCTGACATGATCATTTTTGTCCTAGATATTAATAGTATAGCTGCGGTAAAGTTTGATTTTTACTTTTTGTCCCTAGTGATTTAAAATGAAATTTCATCAACCTAGGGACTAAAAGATACATTTTAGTCCCTCTTATATGGGACTAAAGTTGGCACTTTAGTCCCGGAAGTGCAAAAAAGTTTAATCAGGTGAGGTTGACATTGTTCTTGGAGAAAACTCGTCGTTTTGGCTGATCGTGCAGCTGCAGGAGTTACCGAACAAGTTTCAATATGGTGACTGAATTTAAGTCAAAAGAAGAAAGAAACTAAGTTCATCGACCAAACAAGCATTTTATTCATTTAATGACCACCCTTGATGCATTATTGGATTATTATTAGGTATTACTTTACTTCACAAATACTTAATAATATTGAATTTGAAAAAATGTTTTTTGAGCATTACAAATGTTGCACACCACTGTCTACTTATAGCATTCGTTGTATTTATACATATTTCATTCAAGCTATTGTTTCCATACGTGAATCGATAGATACAATAATTGGTAAATAATTATTAATCCTATCCATATTTCATTAAAGAATAAAATAAAATTACCTGGAGAGTATAACTAAAACAAGTTCTTTGTTGTTCTTGCCAATGTATCTATACCTGATGATATTACTATTCGGAAAATGAACTTACCATTTCGTTAAATTATCAAGAAGGATCATATCACTACCATCTCAATTATTTCAAATGTTTTATGCTCAATTTCTTCCCCACGGAAGGCATATACTTAGTAAATTACTCTTTTACCTGGGCACGATAATAAAATGAGCCAGATTTCGTTCAATCGAAATTGTAAGAGAAATCGAGAATCTGTAACAACCTGTCACGGACTGGTGATTGTATTAGTGAAATTTGTTTGCATCTTCTCTGATATATTCCAGCGTATAGATACTGTTCGTTATGATGAACAGGGTTCTGGGAAATAAATTAAAAACTAGTTATTTTCAGATTAGGAATTTTTGGATTCGAGTGGAGGGGAATTAAATAGAACGAAGCTAGAGAAACTTGAAAATTAAAGGGATTGAAAAAAACCAACCGATAGGCAAAGCAATTCCCGAAAACTAAGAACCAGGAGAGATCTACTAATTGTATCGAAACCAACTCTACACATCAACAGTAATCCTATTAACGCACCATTGCAGACGAATGGTGCATATGAATAGGTCAAAACCTCCATTCACAACATCCCAAACTGTTTACATAACGCAACCTTAGGGCACTATATCTGAGAGCATTTACCCACATCCGAACTTTAGTATTTTTGACGGGATTAAGATTTTTCTAGCATTAGACGGGTCAATTGGAATAAATCAGAACTATCATGGCACAATTAAATGGAAAACTACAAACTGAATTATTAAGAATTTTGAAGTTTGAAATGTCATTTATGTGGTATCATTGGATTAAAAAAATTGTGCAGATTTCAAAAATATAATATATAGAGGGTGTTCCATCCAAAAATCGAAAGTTGGTATCACTTCCGGCGAAACCGTGTATGATATATGTGGGATATCCCAGATTTCAATGAATTACCTTTTTAACTAACAAAGATAAGAGGGTGTACCATGATCCTGTTACACCCGGTACAGTAAATGTTGCTCTATCAAGAAGTTCCGATACAATTTAATCAAAATGTTGATTTCAAAAAATGTTTTGATTGATGTGATTTTCAGTTTAGGTGAACCAGAAGTTGTTGATCGGGAAGTAGAATTAATTCTCAACAGTATCCAGATAGACAAAGAATAGGAAGAATGGCAATTTTTCTGTGGCGCTCCTTATGGATCGATAATATACAGAGTGTTTCATTCAAAATAAAGATGAATTTGCACATGTTTATTTACTATGTCTTTCGCACCCTGTATATAACAGGTCGATTTGTGATGGGACTTGTCACTACTTTATGATTTCATAAAGAACCACTGCCCTCTACGATAGTTTCATTAAATCTGTTCGATACTTGTTAAAGTTGTCTACAAGAACTACTTTGCATTTTTTGCAAAATTCTCTATATATCAAAACTGAAATAATTTATCGATTTGAATAGGAAAACTCCGGCGAGGTTTTATCGTTCCTGCCAATCATCAACAAAGTCTTGTTCGGCACGAATGAATCGAACAATCCTTCCATGTTACGATGGAAATCCCTGAGATGAATAATACTGCCCTGTTTCCAGATTCTAAATATTGCTGAAGCCACTCAGAAATTATGAAATGAGTATTTCATGTTTGTATTGAAACATTGTAAAAAGTATGGATCTATATATTATGAAGGCAAGAATTTATGATAGATACATATTTTCATCATCAGATTTTTTTTGAAAATATTGTTTTCTTTTTGAAAATCAGAAAATGTTTTAATTGTCGATATACAGGGTGTTTATCAAGTACTTGTACAAACTCCAAAGGGCAAATCTTGGATGAAAGAAAAGTTTATATGAATATGTGTACGCAATTTTTTTTTTGGAGACAAGTTTTTGGAGTTAAAATTTTATTTTCAATTATTTTGATTAAGTTTCGCAAAAAATTTATTTTTTGCACCAAATTTGTTAAACGCGTTTTTTTGAAGTGAGAAATTAAATCTTGGTATTAATTTTTACGTAATAGAAGGCACTGCTATCATTATTAATTTTAATTTGTCCTTATTTTTATGGCAGTGAACTTTTGGGATTTTTCATATTCGAATCTCAATCATCCACCTTTTATTAGCACAAAATATTTATTTATGCTCAAAAACGCTAGGGACAACCGTTTTTGAGAAATTTACAAATTTCTGCATTGAAGCAGGTTATGGGGTCACTTGGGCGCCAGATGTAGTTGCTCAGAACTGGACAAAATTTGAGTATATGAAAGATCCCGCTGAAATAAATAACTTTGTTTTTATCCAGATGCATCGAAAAATTATTTTTTCTCAAAATATAGGGTAATGAATTATTACAAAATATTGTTGTAACTTGACAACTTCATCTGGGGCCAAAGTGATCTCATAACCTGCAAAATCTACATGTGTTCTACTGTATCGACAGCATCAATAAAGATATTGGGCGGAGTATAATCTGTAAGGTGCTTCCCTCCAAGTTAAAATAACGAACTGGTATTCGCGCTTTTTTTGGAGTATAGAAAAACTATATTTCTTTCAAAAGAACGAATTGGAGTGAGAAACAACAATTTACAAATTTCTCAAAAACGGTTGCCTCTAGCGTTGTTGAGCAACTATACCTTCTTTGCTGAGAAAAGGTGAAGGTATGAGATTTGAATATATGAGATCCCAAAAGTTTACTTTCAAGCAAATTAATTCAACTAATGATAGCTTACGCACAGCCCTGTGAGATTTACATAAAAATCAATAACAAATTTTGAATTATTACCTCAAAATAACCCTGTTTACCGAATTTTGTTAAAAAAAAATATTTTTTCGAAAGTTATTCAAAATATTTTGAAATTAAATTTCAACTTCAAGAACCTCTATCTCCGAAACGATAAATTTACGTACACATGTTCAGAGGAACCTTTCATCATGAAATGAGTCATATATTCAACCCTTAATATTTGTACAAGTACTGAATACATACCCTATATAAACAATACCTTGGTACTATTCGTTTTATTACGCTGAGATCATTGCCATGTATCCCCTTTTTTTTAATGAATCTATAAAACCGTTATTGAATTAGAAACATTTTTTGGATATCCAGGATATAGGAAAAAACAGGAACTACAACTTCAGAATCCAGTTAGATTTAAAATATTTCATTACCTCCAGTTTGAGACTTTGAGAGGAATAATTTTCCATGATTTTGAGATAACACCAAGAGGGTCTGT
The DNA here is from genome assembly GCA_958502065.1 of Chrysolina americana. NCBI lineage: Eukaryota > Metazoa > Arthropoda > Insecta > Coleoptera > Chrysomelidae > Chrysolina > Chrysolina americana. Next base: position 20,681,644 of record OY293421.1, on the reverse strand, counting down.
TAAAGAGTAAAAAACTCGATGAAGTTCAGAGAAAGTTCAAAGAAGAACATCACATTATTATGAGATAACACCAAGAGAGTCTGTTGAAGAGTAAAAAACTCGATGAAGTTCAGAGAAAGTTCAAAGAAGAACATCACATTATTATGATTCGGAGATTACATAAGATAAAAAAGACATTATCAGACACTTGAAAGAGTAGGAAAAGGAGGTAACTGTTGACACCATTCTCGCAAATTCAAAGGTCGTAGCTATTGGGAAAATGTTTCTGATGTAATGAATTCCACAGGTGCATGTCGAAACAAATTTTCTGTTGTAATTTCCTCTCACTTATACATGTATTAGCTCACTGAACTGATACTGAAAAAGCCTATTTCGGATTTTCTTTAAAATTTTAAAATCATGAAGTTTTTGCAGCAAACAACGATTTTTCAAAGAACTATAGTCTAGTTCCTAAATTGTAGATAGTGACTCATCGGTTGTACGGTTTATAATTCATATGAAGCAGGTCAAAAAATAGAACAGAAATAAGCTAGGTACTTTGGCTTCATATCAAGTTTTTTTTTGCCACTTTCATGCATCCCCTCTGCACTTTAAAATCCCGTAAAAACCAAAAAATCTACGATCAGTCACTATCTACAATTTCGGAACTGGACTATAATATTAAAAATATGTTTATAGAAAAGATAAAATTTCATATATCTATTTGGTATGACGTGTAAGGGGAGTAACCGTCTTCTTCTGTTTTTACTTTATGATTTAGACAAGGGGTGACATACGTGAATTTTTGATAACATTTATTGGATCATAAGGCACTAATATTTTAGTGACCCGATAAGAAGTTCGTTACCCGATGCATTAGGACTCTATAAGATAGATGCCAGTTGATAAAATTATCAAGCCATATTTTCAATAATTAATTTTTAATTTTTCTGAAAATTTCACTTCTTCCATGTTTCAACCACAGAACTCAGTTCTTTGAGTTCTGTGGTTTCAACTGACGGTCTTTTTAAAACCTTTTTTATATGTAACTACTACAGTTTTAGAATATTTGGCATATTTTCATCGATTTTAAGATTACTCTCGATAACAAATTATATGCCATAATCTATTTCGGATCAAAAACAGTATCCTGAGATGTCTATTTGAATTCTCAATACAAAATATACTATTCAGATTTGATGACAAATATATGTTTGGTTATTGAGGGACTTCATATTTCATTCAATACGGCAAAGCAAGATGTGAGGGGTGCTCCGTAGTTGATACTGTGTTTAAAATATTCTAATTTCAATTCAGAATGAAAAATGTCATCGTAAATATATTTGAGTAGGTATTTTCTGCTTTGTCTAACACTCTTTTCCATTTTTACTTTTATCAGCAACAATAATTGAAGTTTTGAAAAATCCTTTATCTGAAATAGAATTCCAAAACTTGTATTCCTTTCGTATCAGGAATCGATTCATTTCATAAACTCAATTGTAAAATATCCTTTTATTTTTCAACTCACTTTCATATGCCCACAAGCTCATATTTTTCAAGTTTTCGGCGTACAACTTGGAATGATCCCTGCAAAGAACATTATCCGTATCCACAATTCCCACTGGTAAATCGGGAAACATATCAACATTTCCATTTTGAAATTCACCAATACTCGCGGTAACAACTTTCAGCGCACAGCACAACGCGAAAAAAATCCTCGTAAACATTTGACGATCGAGAGCCGAAGCGTAAGTGAAATGACTATCACCGTGGGTTACTGAAAGTGTTATACAAAGCTGTCCAATGATCTTTACACTGCATGTTGTAATTTCGTCCTTCAGATTACAAAATCTCTTTCGACCATAACCGGACCAGTATCATTCATTACCTAATATATTATTGCAGACGAGGAAGACCATAATTTTAAAATATTGACAAAAATTTCACTATACGTGTTAAGATGGTTTTAGTGAGGTGCGTCCCAATTGTCCTCTGTTTATCTTAACAGCCGCCATCAGACTATTGCACCTGATGGTGTGTCCAAGATAAGGATGGGATTGCATGAGGGTCTCTAAAACGGTTAGAGTTACAGTTGGAGAAATTAAGAAAAAGTGGCCAAATTCAAAGTTTGCTAAAATAAGCCATCTTTTACCGATTTCGACATTTGATGAGGAATGGCATTTTTCGGTGTTAGTTTCTATGAATTTATAAATGATATTATTTTAAAATATATAAAAAAATGAAAAATATTCATTTGTTGCCACTTTTTTAGCTTAAAATTTTTCTCTATGACGTTTTATTTTCGAGAAACCTTCATAAATTTTTTTTTAAATATGGCTTTTTTATTTTTATCACAAAATTTATAGTCATTTTGAATTCTAGTGTGGGTTATATGTCACTTGTAATTTAGGCCAGGCAAAATAGACCGGCAATTCACAATGATTACAAACATTTCTTTAGCACCGTCATATGTTAAGGTATTCAGTAAAGACTCAATATAAAAATTTGCACAATAATCCGGGGACCGGAAAGTAGGCAAATTCGCATAAAATACTAATTAGCAATATCTCCTTGGGTAAAATTTCAAACATTGTGCAAATTGTAGATGTATCAACGAACTTCTTCTCTACATTCCTCTTGAAATTTGCACCTGCAATTTTCAACCGGAAATACGGATAATCCTCAATTACGTCTAAATTAGCGCGAATTACGATAAAAAAATTGCAAACATTGTGCAGTCACCCCTAAATTGCTTTGAATTCGCACACTTGTCATGCGTACGGAACTTCCAAAAAACATGGATAACGCTAAAAACAGTTTCAAGGGCAGAGTTTTATGAGTCAAAAAATTTCAAACATCATTTTCAGCAAACTTTGCTGGTATAATTTTAAGTCGCCAATTGAGTTTGCACTCTTTTCAGTATCCCGGAAGATGGCAAGAATGAACAGTATCTTAAGAAGCAATTTTTGCCAATGCCACAAAATTACAAACTTCAGCATTTTTGAGGAAGCTGTTTGAAACACATCTGAACATACCGTGGTGAGAGTCAGTTTCTGTCACTTAGTGGTCAGTGCAGCGCGCAAATATTTTAATAAGAGAATTGATCGGTAGAGAAGCGGTTAGATGCCATCCTTTGAAACTTCCACTTGTATTTGGTCAGGTTCGAATCCTGGAAGAAAGAGAAAATTTTCCTCAATATCATAGGAGTTGATAGGCAATGTAGTTCCTCTAGGTGCCAATCCCGACGTCTGGTGCTTGCTTGGAGTGTAGGTTGTCCAGGTTTTCCTACAGCTGAAAAGTGAATTCGCCATCAAAAATCACCAATTCGCCCTGAAACGCTATGGCAAATAATAAAAATAGCCGTCCTCTATCCGCATAAGCTGTGCCTTTGGGTACACTGTAAGAGTGTTTATGAGGGTGTATTATCGTAGGTAATACAACAAGTGTATCGATGATTCTCGAAACAGAAAATCCTTCGATTTTGAGACACAAATGATGTTGCTTTGCACGAGCGCTTGTGCGAGTGTAGTTGCCTGAAGCAACATAACTTGTTTCGAAAACAAGAAGGAATTTACGATAATCGCCGATTACACAAGTTGTATTTGTTAAGATTATTTCATTAATAAAATCGAAACCATTTATCCAGTAGCAAATCAAAAGCCGAACTATAAAATCGAAAACATGATGTTTTCAATTAGCAACACAAAAATTTCAACCAATCAAAACACGCTATTTTAGCTTAAGTGACATAATCATTATTATTCAGACAGGCGGTTGTCTCATACCAAATTAGTTCAAAACCACGTTGACACACAGTAAACCCAACTATGCTCACAAAGGAAAAATATCTACCTACAATTGGATGATGATAATTAAAAAAGAACCAAGCGACTTTGTTCATATTCTATGAACGGTATTGTGATGTTGGATTTTTTCTATAATGGGCGACTGCATTTGCCTTCGAAGTCGCTTAGATCAATAGATGTCGCCAGAATTCTAGTAGGCGCTTAATACTTTTACACATAACGAATTAAAGTAACGTTGTCCTTTGGAACCTTCATCTCAGTTTTTGCAATTTGGCGCTTGGTTCCTTTTCAATAATCATCATCTAATTATCATAGTCATTCTCGAAATAGTAAAACAGAAACTGGCAACGTCGCCTCTTGCTTGCCTGACGGAATCACGGCGGTATCCCGTCCTTCTCATCCATTGACACTCATGAATGACTAGTGACCAAAAAAGGTATTTGCTGTAAAGCTTATTGCATACAATTTTATTTTCTCAACACAATGAATTGTTTGTTACTATACCACTGCCATCTACAGTTTTTAGGCTACCAAGGATGTTGGAACTCCCATCTTAAATGCTTGAGGTATTACTTGAGGACCTGTCATTATTCACAGCTGCCAAATTATTACAACATACTCGATTTCCGCAGATTAGTCTTATGGCATTAAAACATATCTTTCAGTGAACAGAATAATTTATTATTTTAATCCAAATCTGATATTTTTCATCTGACAATTATGCAGACCAAAACGTGGTACCATCTCTTTTATTTTTATTTTTTTATCATTGCTTCCGTTTATCAAATAATTCTTACTGAGGAAATATCCATGAATGGACGAGTTACACTAAAAAATATTGGAATTTCAATGGATGCAGCGATCTCACATTCTTAATGGGGAATATGCTCCGTTATTCTAATAAATTCTCGTTTTTGTAGGTTTCTTTTTGGACGGTGAATCTTCGACACATTGAGAATGGAACTTGAGTAGGTACATATTTAATATAAGTACTCAGGAAAGATAGCTGGAGCGGGGGAGCACAGCAACTTGAAAATTTGAAACAGCATGAGGGGCCAAGTATCACGAAATTAAAAATAATTCAATGGTTTGTAAAAGAATACGGGGTACCCTTCTCTCTAAGCGTTTCAACCAAGTGGAAAAATAAAGGCAAACATCTGTCAGAAAACAACTACTTCCCTGGCTAATATTACGACGGACATTGAACTACATCTGACAGATATATATGTGCAAATTTCTTCCAAGAAGACCCAATTGCAAGTGCTTGTCTTGTAATTAAACAGAAGATTATCCTTCATTTGGCTGGGAATTACCACCTGCAGACATATATGTTTCGAGGTTTATTGCCTCTCATCAGTGACAGGGTAGGACGGACAACATTTTAATTGTCCAGTCCCTGCCAAAAGATAAATAATCAACCGTTTAACTAATATTTCCCCACAACAAAGTTGATTGTAGCGTCATCCGCACGGGAAATCAAGAACAAGACAAAACAGTCCCAAGTAGCACAGACTCCGGGAAGAGTAAACTGTAATATTTCGAACGAAGTTCAAATATATTGTACCAGAGAGGTATCAACAATGTGAAAGAATACGCTTTCTTTCTAAGTGTTTCCACCAAGTGGAAAAATAAAGGCAAAGAGGACAATTATAATGTTGTCCGACCTACCCTGTCACTGATGAGAGGCAATCAACCTCAAAATATGCATGTCTGCAGGTGGTCATTCCCAGCCAAATGAAGGATAATCTTCTGTTTAATCACAAGACAAGCACTTGCAATTGGGTCTTCTTGGAAGAACGTTGCACAAATATCTGTCAGATGTAGTTCAATATCAGTTGTGGTATTGCCAGGGAAGTAGTTGTTTTCTGACAGATGTTTGCCTTCATTTCTCCACTTGGTGGAAACGCTTGAGTCTCGTTCATACCCTCGCAAACTTCGCAATTTTTCTGCGAATAAAATGGCTGCCATGGTTCTGCATCAACGATTGGTCCGGCATGACAGGAAGCCATTTTATTCGCAAAAAATGCAAAATTCGCGAGGGTATGAAGAAGACTTTGGAGAGAAGGGTACCTCGTATTCTTTCACATTGTTGATACCTCTCTGGCACAATATGTTCGAACTCTGTTCGAAATATTACAATTCAATGGTTGAAAAGAAAGTCAAAGTCAAAGTCAAAATATACTTTATTGTCAGAAGTTATAAAAACGTATAGACAAAGCTTTTTGGTTTTGGATTAATATTAAAATTGAATTCAATTAATTAATGATAAAGTATAATGGTGATACTCCCCACTATCTGCATATCATCCCAGATGAAGGAACACCACCACTATATGCGCTCCAGGGCGACTTGAAAATTTGATGGCGCATTTGCTATTTCAACTGCAAGAAAAACCCGGAAAAACCTACAGTACCACCATTTGGTCCTTAGCGAATGAGGGAATGAAACAAAACATAATACATGCTCATCCATCATTACACAAGGACTTCTTCATCTCTGCATCTCTCTGCAACTCCAGCTCGGGATTTCCAGTTTATGAACAAATGGAGAGAATGTACATGAAAGCAGAAAAAAATATTAATCAATTTGTGGATGATATAGAAACAATCAATAGCAAAGGAACAAAAAAATAATAACAAATTGTACGCTTACTTACTATGCTCGATTCATGATATAAAAATTATGATTTTTAGATATTATCATCATAAAACTCTTGTAGACTATAACAAGCTTTTTCTGATAATAAATTTTTTACATCTTTTCTGAAACGATAAAGTGATGTGATACTTTTGATATTTATTGGAAGGTGATTAAACATCTTACATCCATTATAAAATATCGAGTTTTTGATGAGTGTACTTTTAGGAAGTGGAAGTTTGAAATCATTACTCTGTCTGGTATTATGATCGGAAGAACTGCCAATAGTGAACTTTGATTTATGATTTTGTATCAAACATACAGTTTCAAGTATGAAAATTGTAATAACTGTAAGAATTTTATGTTTAAGAAAGAGAGGTCGACATGAATCCCGATATCTCGCTTTGCATAAATATCGCAGAGCACGTTTTTGTAAAATTAGGACTGTTTGTAAACGATGACTACAGCAAACTCCCCAAAATGCAATACCATATCGTAGATAAGATTCAATAAGACAATGATATACTGGCTTAGAAACTGAAAATCCTAATTCATTCGAGACAACTCTCAATGCGTAGCAACCCGAAGAGAGTTTTTTACATAATATTTCAAAATAGAATTATCTTATCGCGCCATCTTCATAGCAACAGCAGAGAATGTTTTATTTCAAAAAATAGTATCGGTAAAACCCTTCAAATCGTTTTTTTTCATATGTTCATCAAACTGTTCAAAACTTAACAGGATAGCGGAAATATCGAAAGCCACATTGTGCACAGAGAGAGAATCAATTACATATGCATTACTCCGCTCATCGGATTCACTTTTTCCATGTGTCTTCCGGGAATACGTTTTCGAGAGTCTCCCTTCCTTTCTTGCCCTACTGCACGTTTCCTTGTTGCGCAGGAAGTTTTGGTGAGTATCTCAACTTCATAGAGCTCAAAAAAGCTTCTAGGGATGCCAAAATTGTTGGCGAAACGCGAGTCGAGTGATATTGACGTTGTTTTGGTGCTTTTGTAGTTTCCATTTCCTGGTTATGAAATGCAAAAAGTATAAGGTATTTATGAGTGAAATTGGCGTATTTATGATGTTTAAAATGGATATGTATTAAGGACAATATAATGAAAACACATAATCTTGATATGGAATATATTAATTTATTAAATAATTGATAGAAAAATTCGTTTACATTTTCGTCAATGACAAATGAAGTGAGACTGTATTGTATGATCGTAATAGTAATAATAATAATAGTAATAGTAGTATGGAAGACATATTCCCGAATCCTAACAATACCTCAATCACAACGTATGTATTTTATTTTATATAAAAATACATAGGTACTTATATACAAAATATGTATTGTTACAAGTTTCAGAAGTTTTTCTTTGGTCATCGATGTCTTAGTACCAATGATATATAGTGAAAACTACCAATGCAGTTATTTTTTGCAATATAGTCCAAGATCCAAATTAGATACGACCTTCACCTATCTGTTTGATGGATAAAACGTATATTATATGAAATTTGGTATGTTAAAAAATATATCACGAGTGGGTTGGACTGTGAATAATTCAAAATTCAAAAATTACTTTTTTTTTCACTAAATTATTTAACGAACAAATTTTATACCGATCGAAAGTATGAAACCTAGAAAATATTCAAACGATGGGTTATCTATTTCTTCCTGGCATAACTATTACGTTGGAAGGTATAAACAGGTAAGTCGATACTAGTAATTCACACCCATCCGTCGAAAATGGGGTATTGGACGCCTGTGGTGTCACTCACTTAGAACAAAAGAAGTTTTCACCACACTAGTAATTTCATTCCTAGATGTGCATTTCGTTGACTAAGTTAACTTCAGCAGTAGTATTACTAAACTGAAAACTAGTACCAAATTAGTTATATTTTTATCTATCCAACTGTTATAATTAACATAATATGAAACAGGAGTTGATCCTAACTTGTAAACAAACTTATAGTCAGGTATAATTCAACTAAATCAAAATATTATTGATTACTTTGTCGGTAACAACTGAAATAGTTTTGAATATAATGGACCATTCAGCCCTATGTTGTATCAACTCCGTTAAAAATAAGGTCACCGTTATTCGCCATTTCCGTTATTTTGCTATTGCTTGGTAATAGAATACAGCTGATTATCGTTAATAAGCAAGAGCCTGCTTGAACCGTTCTTGTATATAGCAATACTTTTATAACAATCCAATTTTCTATAATCGTTAACGGGTTTAACTAATTTTAAATTTTCAAAGTTGATTTTATGATGAGTTTCCAGTAAATGATCAGCAATACTCGACTTATTTTCTCGTGAACATTTGGCATGGGAAAAATGGTCTGAGCGAACTATTCCGTACGATATTATATACAATGCGGTTTTCAATAGTCCCCCCCTATATTGACCTTTTAACAGTTTGACGTACAAACTTTTGGAAAAACGTTTGGAGGGTATTACAGATACTTCATTTTGAAATGAAACATTGTAAGTGCTTCATAGAGGGCACGATCGGCACATCAACTTGAAATTTTAAAAAATCATGGTTGTTAAGTGTGACGGAATTCGAAAAAATATTGATGGTTGAAAAGAGAATTGAATTATCTTTTCAACGATGTGATACATGCCCCACTATGCCATTTAAAACTTTTTAGTTAATGTGCCCCCCGCGGCTCGATAGATGGCGCACAATGTGTACTATTTCGAAAAGTATTATGTGATACCCTCCAAATAGTTTTTTATATGTTTGTACGTCAAATCGTTCTAAAGTTTATTTGTTTTTCTCAATACTGCACTATAGTTTGAATTCGAATATTGATTTTCGAAAGTTATGTTCATTAAAATTCCGTTCAATTATGGATTTTGTCGCGATATAGCATGTGCCAGGGTCACGCATATCAAATTCGAAGATTCGAGAAGGCAGTGCGACCGAATAATGTCAGATTGACACCTCCCCATAAAAATAGCAATGTCACATACTTTGTCAAGATAGAATTGTTCGAGATATTCAGCGATTACGCATTACCTTGCCGTCGACTTTGCATAGTCATCATCTTTCTAAGAAGAACAGACCAGGACGGCCGTCCTGAGGAGGCAGCTCCAGCACCTTTCAAAGCTATATTGTATTCGAGGTAAGAGATCCTTGTTATGCTCGTTTCTCTCTAATTTTTTCTTTTTTAAATACAGCCAACTAGCATTGCACTCGCCCAACAATTACTGTAAACAAATATTCTTCTGAATAAAAATATGATAGTGAGTAGATAGTTATTTATTTCGAAAAATGTTTGTGTTTTATCAGATGACTACATAAAAATAAACAATGAAAACAGTCGAATAATTCTAATGAAAAAATAACAAAAAACTTAAAATATGGATCTTCCGTTGTGTGCAAATATTTTATATAACATAAATACAAAAATATATTTAAAAAAAAATATCCTTAATTGATAAGTATCCTGAATCTGACTCACCTGAAGAGAAATTTTGTTCCTCATATTCGGAATCTTCGTCATCATTTTCTGTCATTTCAACATGCAAGGTCGTGTATTTTCAAAGGCGTCTCGCCCCCAATGACACGAGGTATGATATCCAATAAAATCGAGTGGCGCTTTAGTTAACTCAAGTTTATTGTACCTATAAAGTTCTTTTTTTACCAAAAGCCGACTCCAACGAACAACTTTTGAAAATTTCATCATTGAAATCAATTACACAATGGTCTCAGTTACACAATAAACATTTTTATGTCAATTTTGATCACAATGTATTGCCAATATTGGATCTCTGTCCATACGTCATCATTATTATGCAAATGACATAAGTCACTTGGGTTAGTTTGCTCGGACCTCTTTGTCGCACATTTTGCATAAAAATTTCACTGTTTAAGTTCGCCAGCCGCCATTCAAACCAGGTTTATCGCAGACAACCCTATATCATCATGTTGGCAATGGAAATGGCGTTTATTTTAATATAAGATTTATTCATTTAACAGATTTAAACAGAGTTATTAATACCCATAAATAGTATTGAATTATTGTATGAGAAAAACATTGATTTTTCTTCAAAATAGAAATATTGCTAACAACTAAATGGCAAAATCATCAACAATAACCTGAAAATTGCAGATTTAATGAATCTACACTTGTTACGCGTTGGTGAAAATATAGATAATGACTTGAAACATACATACCAACTGAAAATATTTCCCCACTTCATAATAACCCCTCAATGCCTTTCTTACCAACTGACGAAACTGAAATTTTAAATATAATAAGAACTCTCAAAAGAACATGTCCTGATCCTGATAATTTCTAAATTATTTAATAGTTATTTCATGAAACATATTTTTCCAGATGAACTGAAACATGCGTCATTTAGATCTACCCTTTTTTCAAAAATTTTCGAAAAAATTGAAAGAAGTGTTGACTGTATTAATAATTCATATCAGTTTAATCTGAATCAATTCGGTTTTCAGGAAAAGAGTGGAACGCAAGCAGCAATTTTAGGAGTCATTGATTTAATTCAAGAAAAGTTTGATAAAGGTAATTATGCGGCAGCTGTCTTCATGGATCTCAAAAAAGCCTTCGATACAGTTGACTACTCTATTCTCCGGAAAAACATTCGTCGATTGGTTTCAGAGGTATTGTTAATGATGTTTTAAAATCATATTTCGAGAAAAGGACTATTAGGACTTATACTAACAATGTAGAGACTGAAAGATTGTGTATAGACAAAGGCGTTCCCAAGGGTCTGTTTTAGGTCCTATATTATACTCATTATATATACAAAAATCATTCAAAATAAGTTATATCTTTATTCCAATCTTCTCTCTGTTAATCCTAAAAAAACTGAAAATATGATTCTTCAACAAAAAAATAAACTAAACATTAAATAAAAAATGAAAGTAAACAATGGAAACAAACTTCTCAGAAGAAGTATCTTTGCATTTGGATTGGCGATAAATTGAGGTGGGAGAAACATATTGATAATCTAATTTAAAAAATATCTCCAATCGTGGGAGCTTTGAGAAGATGTCCCAAAATGAATCCTAAAGTAGATAATTTATTTTTATATTCACATATTCTCAGCAGAATCAAATATTCAATTAATATATGGAGATCTTGTTCTAAAAATAATTTTAGTAGGATCTTTGATGTATACAAGAAAGCTTTGAAAGTACTTTACCGCCTACCATTTGACACTACAATAAATCAACTCTATACAATGACGAACACATATTCTTTGGAGGAGTATTAAGCAATGAACTCTCTCAAAATATCGTACCTTATTATAAATAAAATGATGAAATCTAATTTCATATTGACCAAAAATTCAGGAATTTACAATTACCAAACAAGACAATATAACTTGTTCCGTCTTTACTCTGCAAATTCTGTATTTGGCCAGAACAGTTCCAATCATGAAGCACTTTCAAAATTCAATAAAATACCCGAAGACATTAAAAATTGTAGAAATATCACTGAATTCAAAATCAAAATAAAAAGATATTTTCTACAAAAAAAAAGTTGAAATTAAATGGATTGTTTCATTGTTTCTAGTGATTCTTTGTTATTCTGAAAGATTAATTTAATGAAACTTGTAACTGATAAAAGGTTCATGAACAGTCTCATAGCAGTATAATTCTGTTTGACTGTTCATGCTGTTTCAATATAGAAATCAATATAAGCTTATAAATATACCCTCATAATATTATAATTGTTACTTAAAAAAAACAAAAACATTGTACATTTGATAACCATATATTATATTTTGAGCATTAACGTTATTATTATTATTATTATGTACTTACCTGTTTGTACCTGCCATGAAAAAAATATACAATCTATCGTTTGTATATTCTCTAGGCTCCATACTTTCGATTTTTTCATTAAACAAATAAGTGAAATTGAAAAAAAAATTATATTTGAATTTTTAGTCAATCATAGTCTGGCCGAGAATTTTTCAGCCAACCCACTCGCGATTAATTTTTTAACATATTAAATTTGATATGAAATACTTTTTATCCATTGAAGGTCTAATTCGAATCTTCCACTAATATGTTTCCTAGATGAAAACAGTATATCCTTTGTAAAATTTTGACAACTTGATTGATAACTAGTGAACAGTGCTGTTAGCTGAATAATCACAAAAAAATCTCATACTTATGTTGAAATAGATTTGAAATCTTAGAAATCGCTCAATGATATCCATTCGTGTTGTCACCTACAACTTTTCTTACGTATTGTAGGTACAGTATAAATTATTGTAAAACCTGAACAAACAAATGAAAACAATATTTCTCAAAGTCTGCTGTCTTGACTGTTTCCGCTGTTTATCATATTTTCTTCAGAATTCCGGTGTTGCACTGTCAAATTTTTTGGTACCACGTCTTTGGATGGCATCAACAGTTCCCGAAATATCTTCCGAAATGGGGCTTCTATCATCAGATAAAGACATAACGCTGTTGTGAATGCCAACACCATGTCAGATAGAGCAAGGCTCAGCTGAAAAATCAAGAACATTTCTCAATAAATGTGATTGCTCATCGGAAAAACTTCAGCAAATTTAGGTATAAAGCCATAGACACAATAGAAGTTTTAAGTTTTGCATTTTGGATATCAATTCTACAAATAAAACAAGATGCAGAACGCAATTGAAACATGAAGCTCGAATTTTACCAACAAGATCATTCATGAGGCATGCTCATAATAATAATGGCAATGAAAGTTTCGCGTTAAGAAAATACCCAAATTATTTAAACTTTATTTTAATTTTAAAACTAAAAACATTTAACTTTCATTATGTTTCAGCCTTTAGTCAACAGAGCACAAAGTACAGTATGTTGAAAGAGATATGAACCGTAGAGAAACAAAATTATCTATTATTTTACATCATATTCACAATTTTAATATACATCAAAAAATTTACCAATCAGAACTGATGTTTAAAGGACCACAGTGCAGCAGTATTTCGATGCTGTTAATGATTCGTGTTTCTTTGAGTTCTTAATTATTGTGAGTTAGTCTAGATTTTTTGCTATGCTTTGTATATAATTGTGTTTGATTTTGAAACTGTAGTGCCGTCATTCCTCAATAACTTTTTTGCTTTATTATCATACTCCAAAACAAAGTTTTCTATTTTTTACAATAGAATTTATATTCGTTACCTGGGATGAATTATATTCATAGATTCAGCGGATACATGGAGGGATACATGAAAAAATTGATCTTAACAAGTAAAAGAGTAATGACAATGATTGTTGAATAGTTATATCGTCAACAGGCTGAATCCCAACGAGCAACCCTAAGAAGTCAGAGACTTGTGCGAGCTAGAGAAAGATTAAGAAGCGAGCGCCTAATCCCCACGCCACCATGGCCCATGGATTCTTTAATGATTATGTACTCTTAAGTATTGGCTCATTAGAATCATTTCTTGTATGTCGTCTTTCTACAGTAGTGTCTTTGAGTGGTTTTTTTAAAGGGACACTTTTCGTAGTTTGTGTTTTATAAACCTTTTAAAAATTATGATTTCGTACGTGCGGAATTTCAAGAGTCTGTTTCTCTTCTCTGATGAATTTCTATTGAGTCCTCTCAATGTTGTGATGTACCAATAATCATTTATTTATTTATAATTTATTATATAATTTGTGCGGGTTTCAGTGTGCAGTTCTGGTATGTACTGAAATAAAGAAAAATCAATATACATGGCAATTCAAATTTGAGTCTGTGTATGGGGATCTCGGTAACGGTGAAAAATAAAAGGGTGGTTAAAGGGGGACAAAGTTGCGTATTGCAGAGGTCAAAAAAATCTGATCAGTCTTTTTTTGGTTCTGTAGTTATACAGGAAAATTCGAAAATTTTGAAATTCTCCTTCTGCCTATATCTTTTCATTTAATGAAGATTTTTTTATTTTGCCACCTTCCCATAGCAACTTTTTGTGGACTATCCAAATATGTGAATAGAAATTACATACAAAGTACAAACCACCCTCAACTTTCTATGTTTTTCAAATGCTATTAAATCTTGCGATTCATTTTTGACACACTTTCCGTGAAACGATTTTAATTAAAATTGGCAGGGTGATGTAGGTCCAATGACATTATAATATCACGGAAAAATTTGGGGGGCTGGGGATGTTTGAGGAGTGTAAACTTTTGGAACTAAAACAAATATGAATATGCGGTTTTCAGATTAATGACTTGATCTGGTGATAATATAGTTCTTTGAAAAAACAGGGATATGGGATGGGTGAGGGGTCTAAAGGAAGTAAATTCAGAACTCTGAAATGAAAACAGATGTTTCTTTCATGGACAACTACGGTGCATAAAATGCAAGGAAGCACTGCAGTCGTATGCTGGGATCGAAATCATTTGAAGAAGGGCAAGCTTATGTTGCATTGAGTCATGTGAGATCGCTTGATGGACTTCGGATTGAGGAAATTAATTGTATATAAGTGACAGAATAGAAATAATAATGAGGCATTGCATGATTGGTTGCGGGGAGCGGGAAGGGGTGAACCGTTTTCTAAAAGGTTGTCAAACGTGTACATGGACATCCCAAAGTAATTAAAAACCTCAGATTATTCTTTTCTCAAATCGCCCATGAAATGACGAAAAAGATACCCAATTTCAGTCGTTGTTTCAGAATCGGGTGAACCCAAAATCTTTTTTTACACTGCAAGCGTGTTCACGTCCTTCATGTCTGATTTTTTGTTTCAATATGGCCAATCTATACCACTAATAATTGCTCTACCGCAAAAACCAGGATGCAAGTTAGTGAGTGTGAACACACCAGTGGATTTTTCGGAATTCAGTAAAAACTGTTCCTGCAGAATTGCACGGCCGCGGCCGTGTGAAAGGGCTGTGCTGTAACTGGACATTGGAAAACCGGCTCTCTGTTAGCTGGCTGACAGCCCATAGTCCTCGGGCCCATTAGGTACTTGGAAAAACAAATAATTACCCAACCTTTGGATATTTCGTATAGGTATCTCGTGTTTATGTCGAGTTGGACTTATTATTTGAGGAGAATTATCGGTAAGTTCAAGTCGACAAGAAGAACAGATATACGAAGTTTCAAGAGTTGGATACAATTTTTTTTCCTGTGCTGGGCCCGAGGACTATTAGCTGTCAGCCAGCTAACAGCATGAGACCATAAACTGAACATTTAAAAACAGGCCCTGGCCAAACCTATGAAAATGGCCCTTTATAATAGTGTATAAAGGACGAGAATCCGGGATTGAACTTCCTTGAGCATCATTTGGCAATATTTCTGTTGATGAGACTTTGAAAATCATAGTGAATACAAATTTTCACTGAATATTCCCATACAGTGGTTTTCCTCGATGTCCCACCCCCTTTATTTTTTGAACGGGTTAACTCAATTTTTTGAGTTGCCGCATTGAAGAAAACTACTGTGTATTAGGAAGATGTGTATCTAGAACATATTTTGATACCTTAATTATCCATTCGACAATGAATAACTTATATGACACAATACAACTAACAACTACAATGAGAATTTCCATGGTGAACCTGTTTTACTATATCAGTTATATTCCGAGACAAACTATTAATGCAGACATAATTTCATTGTGGCTATGCTCTAGTTGGTAATAGTAATTTACGTCACTTTTAGAATAGCTACTTTTACTTCGGAAATAACTTTAAACTGTAATTAACGTTATTAGGCTAGCAGGTTGAAACATTTTAAATCCTTTTGACCACGTGTGCTTCCCAACTTGTGTAGGTGATTCATATCAATTATTTGCTATATAAAACTGTGCCACAGATTTGTCAACAACATATTTGATTTAATCAAGCGTCAGCTATTCTTCTTTTGGTGAAAACACTGAAAGAGCAATGTGAATTAATGAACTACAGATGAATGCTAATGTGTCGAAACATGATTATTTCTATGACGCGGCAGGCCAAATAATTGGTCAACCTTATGTATCACAGAATGGGCTTGGCCATATTTCAAAAAAAAAAGACATAAGTAAGTACTGCCGAGTACTTTTTTGAAATCTTGCAATTTGAATCCAAATGCATTAAAATTTATTATTCCATTGCTAATTCAGTTTCATATTTCTCACTGCATTTCATTATGAAGTAATTTGAATGATGTGAGCTAAGAATAATAATAATACTCCCTCATGAACTCTCATAGAGTGTACCTGAATGCATAGCCTATGCGGGTATAGGACGGCTATTATTATTATTTGCAGCCAAAAATTTCAGATTTATGTTCTGTATGGCTTTTGGGTTTTCGGTCGTGTATCCATTTTTATTGGGTATTGACGTTTCGCGTACACGTGCGGTAGGCTTCTTCAGAAAATTACGAGTTTAAGTATTCTACTATCACTGAACTTGGTCTCAGATTATATATACCTGATTTCTAATTAACAGATGAAGTTATTTTATTCACAGGTACGTTTCCCGGTATCGTAAGTTGATTATTGGTCCCAGGTACATTTGTTTGTGTAATTAAGTTCGAGGGGCCAGGTAAACATCTCGTTCTTTCTAAGGTTGGGATCCATTGTTCAATTTTATGGAGTCTTCGATTTTGTTGAAGTTGTTTTTATGCTTTCTGATCTCGATTGCCTCCCTAAGGAGTCGTGCATGGTAAGAGGAATTAGTTGCTAAGACTTGTGTTTCTTCAAATTTTATGCGGTGGTCAGTTTTTGTAAGCGTAAGTTCGGCGACGGAGGATTTATTAGTCTGTCCCAATCGACAATTAGCTTTACGCTCGGAGATTCTTGTATCAATGGACCGCTTCGTGGTTCCTATATACACGCTTCCACAGGTGCAAGGAATGCGATATACCCCTGAAGTGGAGAGTGGGTCCCGTTTGTCTTTTGCCGATCTGAGATATTCCTGTATTTTTCTCGTGGGTCTGTAAATAGTCTTGATGTTCTCTTTCTTGAGTAGTCGGCCTATTCTGTCAGTTATCCTGGGTATGTAGGGTAAGAATGCTTTACCTATGGGCTGGGCGTCCTCTTTTCTAATGTGTGCTGTGGGTTACATCCCTTGTCTGATTTCACGTTTTGTGTATTCGTTAGCCATAAAAGTATTTTCCAGATGCTCTAGTTCATATATGAGAACTTCAGGTTCACAAATTCTTTCCGCTCTATTGGTTAACGTTCTAATAATTCCATATTTTTGACTCGGATGATGGTTTGAATCCCTGTGCAGGTATTTGTTAGTATGTGTCGGTTTCCTATAGACCGTGTGACCCAACCGTGACCCTTTTCGCTCTAAAAGAACATCGAGGGATGCTAGTGAATTGTTTTCTTCAACTTCCATCGTAAAGTTTATATTATTATGTAGGCTGTTTATATGCTCCTGGAAATGGTGAAGTTTCTCTCTTCCGTGATTCCAGATGACAAACATGTCATCAACATATCGAAACCAACCTTTTGGTTAGTGAACAACACTGTCGAGGGCTAGTTGTTCATCCATGAAAAAGTTTGCCACCACTGGGCTCAGCGGACTTCCCATGGCCACCTCTTCAATCTGTTCATACATTTTGTTGTCCTAAGAAAAGTATGTTGGAGTCAGGCAATGGTTATATAGGTCTGAAATATCATCTGGGAACAGGCTCCTGATGTACTGTATTGTTTCTTCAAGTGGGACCTTTGTGAATAGAGACACCACGTCGAAGCTAACCAGTATCATTTTCCTCCAGTGTCAGATCTTTGATTTTTTTTTCACGATGCAGAGAAGAACATATTGTTCCTAAATTTCTCAAGATCAGAGGAGTAATCAAGACACCACAAGCAAGAAGAATTTATAATCGTACAGAAACGGCCCTACTCAGGGAAATAATTCACACGACCAGACGAGATTTGATGAATAACGATGCCGCTGATTAATGTGGTTCATCAGTTGAGTAATAGCCTCCATCGAACGGATTGGGACAAAGTGGATGCTATATCCTTCCGGGACATGGAACAGGAACAGAAAAGGTGCACAGAACGACAAAAAGAAAAAATTGAACGAATTATCAGCGACAGGGAGGAAAAGAGGCCTAAACTCGAACTTTCAAAGATCGTGGTCAATCTAAGTGAAAGAACCCTATCAGCAGAAGAAACCTCCGTACTAGCCAAAGGTAAGAATTTTGCCATTATTCCGGAGATTTTACCCACTGAGGAGATCATCGCAAATTTAGAAGCTTCAATAAGAACACTACCAGCAGCAGAAGCTCAAGAAATAAGAACGGAAACGGCCAGAATATTACAAAAAGCCAGACCACCGAAGAGCAACTTGAAAGCTAAAACGGGACCCACTCTCTACTTCAGGTGTTTATGGCATTTCTTGCACCTTTGTATATAGGAACCTCGAAGCGGTCCATTAATACAAGATGAATTCAGGAGTTGAATCTTAGACATGCATAATTATTTCTTCGAAAGAATAATTTCGAATTGATTTAAAAATCATATCGATGCATTACATCCTAAAGAGCAAAAATCGTATGTTAGACACCTTGTAGCTCGAAAACTGGTAATAGCATAAATCTTGAAAACAAATTATACAGGGTGAGTCAGATGGAACAACTCTGTTCATCTTCATGGAAAATCATACTATAAAACATATTCATTGAAGGTTACTTACCACATCAAAATATGTGAGTTGTCTTGGATTCATGAATTTGGCCGCAGATCTCAGCTGAAACGACATATGCGTTAAGTAGGCTCCGTACACCAATTTACTGAGTGGTATCCATGGTGACCAGGATAATATTTGCTTGAAGAAACTGGCATGCCCGAAACTAGCGACGTAGAACAATCCAGAGCTTCCTACAGCCCAGCCCAATCTATGGAAAGCTGCGTAACTGGCCGATTCTATAGCATTGTATGGATGATAGGGATCGTAGAATACTTTAGCGCTGAATACCGATACCAGCATAATGAAAATGGACCCAAGGACAATCACACAAGTTTTTATCTGAAATGAGTAAAGAGATTCAATAAGAAATCATAGCCACTTCCCAATTGCTACATTTACATAAGATTCTTTGCTGTGATTGTGTTTGATTATTCAAAGTGTTGACGTTATTTTCAATGATATTGTTTAAGTTATTATTATTTATGGTAGAAGTATTAAAAAGAAATTTATTAATCATGTATTTAGGATAAGAATTGTCCAAGAGGATCCTTCCCAACTCCTTCAAACACTCCTGTCAATGAACAGGATGTGACAGACCTGTTATTCTGTTTTTCAGTGCGACAATCAGATTTTGCTTCATGCTCTTATGATGATAAGAGTGAAAATTCAGGAAACGAATATTGAGATATAGAACGAATGAGTTTTATTGGTAAACAGACCGCAAACCCGAGAAGTGATTTTGTAAAGTTCGGTCGAGAATACATCCCTACTATATATATACACCCTCGTATCTTTTGTAGAATGACATCGTTTGTGCGGTGAGTTGACTTCTAGTGTATCTATCGATCCTGAAAATTTCATGGTTCTATGTTGAAAATTACGGGGGTGTTTCCATGAGAAGTGAAACACACTGTGTATATGTATATATATAACGATGGCGGAATGACTATTTTGAACAACAACAGAAAAGTTACGGTAAAATGAGTAGGTGCTTCTAATTTTCTAAATGATGCTTATAAACAGCAGAACATATCAGTAGCTGTCTATCTAATAACTAGAAATGAAACCTTAATTCGTGAGATATTGGCATAGTCCAAGAATACTTACTGGCTCACGAAATTTAGATAGTAGTTTTGTGTTTCTCAACCATTCGTTATCCAATTTCAGTGTGATTTGAAATGAAATATAGTCCATCGATAACTTACCCAATTTAAAATTCAATGTCTACGAATATTTGTAACATCATCATAGATCATAGATGCAACATCAAGAATTATTCACATTCCATTATTCTGACTATACGTTCACAGGATCATATACAAGATACAATGGATACATACGATTTTACGACGAAATCTTTCAGGCGAATATGAATTTATATTACTGTGATTTCAGTCGTGCCTAATGTACTATTTCAGTCGCAATTGGTGCAATAATCAAACTATGTCCATCAGGGAACTGAATATGCCAACATTAAAATAATTATCTTTCAGAAATAATATTTTTTGCGTTTTCATTTATGAAAACGGTAACGGTAAAAGATAGAGGAGTGGTTAAATGGGGGAAAAGTTGTATATTACAGAGGTCAATTACATGAAATGAACGAATCTGATTTAGATTCTTTGGTTTTGAAGTTTCACAGGGATAAATAAAAATTTCGAAATTACTCATTTGCTTATATCTTGTTTTTTTGTGAAGATTTTCATAAACATTTTGCATTTTGCCATAGCAACTCTAAGTAGGAGGTCTGAAGTCCACGTGAATAAACTTGTAAATGTACTTTATAGAGGGATATTCAAGTTCGATTCCATACAGTGGGATCTCGGTAACGATAACGGAGTGGTTAAATGTGGAAAAAGTTGTATTTTTGGAAGGTCAATTACGTGAAACAAATAAATCTGATCTAGCTTCTTTGTTTTGAAGTTATACAGGAATAATCGAAATTTTCGAAATTCCTCTTCTGTCTGTATTTTTGTCATTTTGTGGAAATTTTTATAAACCTTTGGCATTTTGCCATAGCAACTTTTTGTAGACTATCAAAATATGCAAATGAGTTCAGGGTAGACGAATTTGTACGATATTTTGTATCTAATTTTCATTTGCATAATTGGATAGTCCACAAGAAGTAACTGCGGCAAAGTGCCGAAAGTTATAAAAAAATCTTCGCAAAATGAAAATACATTTTACAGGCACTGACCTTATGTAAGACGTGTTATCTTAAAAGTAATCCACACCCAAAACAAACGGGGGCCAGAGGGATTGTTCAATTCGTTCTAGTTAGTTGCGGGTGATGACGTGTCCTTTGCAACCAAAAAGAGACAAGTCAACTAGCTAGAAAGGTAAATGGTGAGATGAAAACCTCACATGGAAAAATGGAATAAGTCAGATTGAGACGCAGTCCGTTGTATTTCATTGAGTTGACGACGATTGGTAATTTCATAAAAGACGAAAAGACGTTCAGTGGCTCTTTCCTGTTCCTAAGCACTTCAAAGTTATACTCGAAGACTTGTGTTTCCCCAATTCGCAAATATAATTATACATTTGGTAATAAACTGTGTTTTCTAGTTTTCAAACTATCCGGCGGCTTTTTAAACATCCTACATATATAATAGAAGATAAATGTCGAAATTTTATATATCCAGCACTGAAGAAACTAGATCAGATTTTTTGTTTCACATACTTGTCCTCTGAAATATGCAACTGTGCCCTTATTTAACCAGCCCCATGCGTTGACTCGAATTTGAATAGCTCTGAAAAAAAGGGTTGACCAAATTGTTTATACTCTTTTTCTCATTGTTACTCCCAAACTGAGCCGGTTAGTTTGAAACTGAAACAGAAAACTTACCCTACAGATATGTTTATTGGTGCCTTTCAACTTGTAATATATGTAACCAGCAAACATTCCCACAAAGTACGGTGTTGCTCTCGCGTGGGATTTGCTATAGGTGAGAAGAAAATCCACGTAAACTTTTGGTCCAGTCAGAAACTCCGGATAAAAATGCATCAAACCCGGTCTCTGATAAATTATCGTGATTGCAAATGGGATGGCCATCGAGAGTATTGTGAATAACGTAAGTGTTCCAAGGCCGAATTTCTTCTCTTTCTTGATGAGGATACATAAAAATATCGCAATAATGAAGTAGTGAAAGTCACAAGGCAGATACCAGGAGTGAGTCATGCACTGAAAAGAAGAGATAATTATATGGTGACTAGACGAATATATTATTCAATAGGAGTAGGTAATCGATAACAATATTGTCGGTGGTGTGGTATATTTACTGGTGTGAAGTCGAAGGTAATTGAAACTGTTCAAGTGGAAAATAGTATTTGTATACAATCAATATGATCCAAAACAAGTTATGCATATGACAGATATATACCACTATACGAAGGCGCTGAATGACCGCAGTTTTTCTTTTAATCCTGACTTTGATCTCGGGATCCCGAATTTATTCTCGCGATTCTGACTTTATTCTCAGGAATCCGACTTTATTCTCGGGGTCCCGACTTTATTCTCGGGATCCCGACTTGGATCTCGGGATCCTGACTTTAAAAATGAGATTCCGACTTTATTTTCGAGATCCTGACCTTAAAGTTGGGATCCCAACTTCAATGTCGGGATTACTCAATTATGTCCTCGGGACAGCCTGCCACGGAGCTTGAGTGGTTTGGAACCCACTTTTATTTAAACTGTAGGTCCCGGATCTCCCTTGCTCGCACAAGCTCTGCTTTTGAGAGGTTTTCCTAGGAAACCAATGTGATTCGTAAAAAAAATAAAAAAGAAACTTTAGGGATAAGCAATTTTTTTTTGTAAAAAAATTGTCCAAGTCTAGCAGTTTGTTTTTCACTTTGAACAGATTGATTAAAAATCTCGGGATTCTGACTTTATTCTCAGGATTCCGACTTTATTCTCGGGTTCCCGACTTTATTCTCGAGATCCCTACTTTGATTTCGGGATCCTAACTTTAAAAACGGGATTCTGACTTTATTTTCGAGATCCTGACTTTAAAGTTGGGATCCCAACTTCAATGTCGGGATTACTCAAATATGTCCTCGGGACAGCCTGCCACGGAGCTTGAGTGGTTTTTGGAGTACACTTTTATTTAAACTGTAGGTACCGGATCTCCCTTGCTCGCACAAGCTCTGCTTTTGAGAGGTTTTCCTAGAAAACCAATGTGATTCGTAAAAAAAACAAAAAAAAAAACGTTAGGGATAAGCAATTTGAAGGATGCTTACGTATATATTGTTGCACGCCATGAAAAAAAATACATAAAACATTGTAAATAACTGGCAAGTATCAGTTTTGCACTCATTATCAAAAGCATGTGTAAAAATTATAGCAAATAAAACGGGTTATTCTATTATTGGATTGATGGTCATGTTGTTGTTAAAGAAATTGTCATGTCTCTTCTGAGATGGAAATTTATAGTCATTGTTTTTTCTCATATTGAGAATTTGTCGATATTGGTGGCACCATCCTTTCTACATTGTCTCCTGAAATTGTGACCATCGGATCGTAAGCATATATGATTACATAGGTAATTGTAGAAAAGACGAGGTCCAAGAACTGATCCTTGAGGTAAGTATATGCCTTGGATCTTACATCGTTGCAACTATCATTTTTTGATTTTCTGCATATGTTTCCACCCTGTCAACAATGTTAATAGGAAACCCATAAGATTATTGATTATATCATATTTCAGAATACACGGTATGGACAATTGTCTATAGATCTACTTAATAGAAGAGTCACCACAAAATTATTGTTGTCTAGTTGTTGATTAAAATAATGAAGCAAATTAAATGACGTTATTTCAATAGATGTTTATCCTGGACCCATGCTGATTCTCACACAAAAATCATCAGATTCAGATGTTAATATTAGTCGACTTTGGGAATAGATTATTCACGTATAGTATAAAAAGATGGTGCCCAAGAACTGATCCTTGAGGAACACCCCATCCTGATTCAAATGATGCATTATTATATTTGTTAAAGATTTTACGGATAACTTTGATGAGTTCAAAAGTTATAATTACAGGTAATTTGCAATGTCTTTTTCATCACTTCTTTCATGCGGTGCAATAACATAAATATACGTAAGCTTCCTTCAAACTATTTATTCCCAATTTAATTGACTTTAAAGTCAGGATCCCGAGATTGAAGTCGGGATCCCGAGAATAAAGTCGGAATCCTGAGAATAAAGTCAGGATCCCGAAATTAAAGTCAGGATTATAAAAAAAAGAAAAACTGTGGCCCTTCAGCTTCTTCGTACCATGCACTATGAGGTTCTTATTGTTTTTCTAGAGAAGTTCATATATGACTCCAAATAAATAAATATTTGAATCTTTTGCTGCAAGTAAAATTTAAGGGACAGAAATCACCCCAACACTCGACGCGCGTTTCGCCAAGCAAGTTAGCTTCTTCAGGAGCTAAAATTTCACTAAATTAGTTGTTCTTCTCTGATTCAGTTCATACCACTCGTCTTAAATATAAGTTCAGGCACAAAATAGATATTACTAATGAGATATAATTGTAAACACCAGGTAAGTGACAGTTTAATCCAAAAATTCACAAGCTTCAATCCAGAATACGGTATAAAAAACACAATTTCCTTATGGTTGATGGTGTGAAAAACATAACTCTCGATATTAACAGTTAATTTGTATCATTTGATGTCAAAAACATCTTTCCGAGTATTCCATTAACAATAGACATACTTGAAGGTTACTTGAACGACATAACAATCTCACAATTATCACAGAAGAAAAGGATATTTATTGTTTCATTTTTTCAATTCATTACACTAAGCTAAAAATCACACTGACCGACCAGGATCGACCGTCCGCGACCGTCCAGCACCGACCAAAATATAAAAGAGATCAATGAAAACTTTCAAACACAGATTGACCAAAATTTTCAGCAGATTGAAGTTCAAACATGATCTTTAAAAATCGACGAACATTCAGTGCGAGTTATCCGATAAGAATACACGTGATGGAAATTTCGGTCGTAGTTGAATGATCGCGGACGGTCGATCATGGTTGCTCAGTGTGCCTGCTGCCTTACGGGATAGCCCCCATCACAAATTATGTTATAATAACATGATTTGTCTTAGATTTACAGAAAATATGAGTAAAAGATATATAAAGTATGTAGTTAAAAAATAAAGGTATAGCATAAACACCGTATGAAAGATATAACACAACACACTTGTATGTATATTTCGATAAACATTAGTCAATTCTAAATATGCATCTTCACATATTTTCAGCAGACAACAGCTCAAATTTGTTATAATCATAAATATATGATTAAAATATATTCTAAAATATTAGTTCTATAGATTTTTTAATGTTAATCAAGTTACCATGCAATAC
Organism: Chrysolina americana; assembly: GCA_958502065.1. NCBI lineage: Eukaryota > Metazoa > Arthropoda > Insecta > Coleoptera > Chrysomelidae > Chrysolina > Chrysolina americana. Next base: position 20,656,231 of record OY293421.1, on the reverse strand, counting down.
TTACAAATTGTTATCATTGATTTTTTTCAAAGTTCTTTCGATTGGTCTATGTTTACCATAATTAATGGAGTGAATTGGAATATAAAATAGAGAGGTATTCCTCAATGATCTAGCTGGAACATTAAAAGTGATCAGTTGTAATAAATCGGGACAAATTATAAGGCCATTGATCAACCCTCAAGCACACGAACTGATGGGGTGGTTTCCACCCAGGCACTATTCTTTTACTTGATAGAACAAATAATAAAATTACTTCAAATTTCAAAACTCCGTGAACCATTCAGTCAGCATTCCTCCCTTCTGGCAGGATTAGTGAAGATCAAGAATAATCACAGAGAAAAAGGCAAAAAAAGAGCGTCAGAAAGATGAGAAGAATGTCCCCGTAGCAGAAAAACCAAGATACCGTGCTGCAACTGCAACAAACTACTGTGCAAGGAGCACAGCAAAGTGTACTGCAGCGAGTGTGCACCAGAATAATAATAATACTCCCTCATAAACACTCAAAGAGTGTATCCAAGGGCATTGCCTGTGCGGGTAGAGGATGGCTATTATCATTATTTGCCGTAACGCTCCGGGGCGTCTTACTGATTTCTGGTGGCGAATTCACTTTTCAGCTGTGGAAAAATTTGGAAAAGCTACAGTACCATCCCGGGTAGTCGGTGCGCACTCAAAGCAAGCATCATCAGACTTCGGGGATGTCATCCGGACAAATTAAATGGCCTATCGACTCAAGTTCTCGGCCAATTACTACAGAACAATAATATATGGAGATTATTATTTTTTTGTTTTTATATATTCGAAATCATGTTTTCTACCAAAAATAACCATTCAACTATCAAACAGTAAGTGTTTCTTTAAAATGTATAGTAATATGATAATACAGATATGTTTCTATGAAAATAACAATGCATTTAGAATAAAACAGAATCAAGCCAATTTTAGTTATTTTTTATATAACAATCAGTTTATTCAAAGAAGAAAAGATGCATTCATCACAATCGAAGCAAATTTTCTTCCAAAGATATGTATTTTATGAGTTGAAGAAAATGGGGTTTAATCCACCACGCGAGTGTGTTTGTGTCCTGAAGTTTTGCGCGTTTGCCTGAGGGTTAATATCAAGACAAAGCATACATCACTGTGGATCATTCTCTGCAAAGAATACATCTTCACGACATCTAAGATATGAGACAATTGACACAATTGAATCATATTCCATTAAGTACAGATGCTAATAATGACATACTCTTTTGTTGTAGTCACAGATAAGTCTTGACAATTTCACAATACAAATCAATATTTTTGATGCCCTTGCGACAATGGCTTTAATATAATAATAATAATAATAATAATAATAATAATAACACTCCCTCATAAACACTCGTTGAGTGTACCCAAAGGCATAGCCTGTGCGGGTAGAGGACGGCTATTATTATTATTTGCCGTGGCGCTCCGGGGCGACTTACTGATGTTTTAGGTGATGTATTCACTTTTCAGCTGTAGGAACACCCGGAAAACCTACGGCACCACCTGTATATATGATCTGTGAAATTTAGATGATAGTCGAACACAACTCCTAGATCTTTTATGCAGTGTCCAAAAAACTTGGAACCATATTGAAAACTTTTTAACTAATGGTTTCACAAAAAATTTCACTGTACATAAAAGTTGCGTGCTGTTAAGCGGGAATCGGCCGATATTCCAATTTCATTATGTAGTAAAGTGGCATTACTATACAAAATATCGAAAAATGTCATTGAAAAAAGTTGTTTGCTATTGAAAGACATTTTCAGTTATTCAGTTTAGTGGGCCAATTACTGATTTCAATAATTACTTAATGAGCAACAGATAAAAATTTAGGCTATTTTTCACACTTAAATAAAGACGCAACTAACATGTATTGTCTTTGAAAGATAGTTCGTTGATGAAAACCCTGCTGTCGGCCCCAGCAAAATCGATTTATCCAATAACATTATTCGATATTTTATACAGCGTGACTCTCGGTCGATGGTAGGTTAGACGTTTATGGTAAACGCAATGCAGGATTTTTCTGAAAATTTCACATCTTACATTTCGGTACTTGTTGTATCGATCTATTTTCAGCATGGCGACGTTGCCACTTCTATAAAAAAGTCATAGCAACTTTATTTTTTTAAATAGAACACCCCGAATACAGTTTTGGAATTTTTATTTCATAATAATACTTTTTTGTTAATAACCTATACCTATCTCTATCGGTTTTCGAGATAAAAAATAATTTGTGTTAAATATGGTCCAAAACATAGCCCTAATTGAACTTTAGTACATCAGTACTCTCAATTCATGAAAAGTTGATATTTTGATGATAGTTTGTATGATGTCGAAGTATTTAAATAACACTAAGAAATCGACTCCATATCATACAGGGCGTGCTAAAATTACTATTATTTCCGTCATAATAGTTATTTATGCAACAAGTGCAAAAAGTAAGTGTTTAAACACTCGACGTGAAATTGTCCGACGGGGCCGTTAGGCCGAGTTGGACAACACGTCAAGTGCAATAAACATTTTTTGCACGAGTTGCATACAACATTTATCTACGTTCATGCAAAAAGCAAAAAATTATTTATTTAGGTGCGGCACTAGGTGAAGGAAAATGAAATGGGTACGCAATTTAAATAAATAATTATTATTATCGATTTCATCACCATCATCTATAGTTTTCCATTGATATTACTCGTTTTAAAACTTTCAGTTCTGTAATTGTCAGAATTAAATTATGTCTGACGTTTATATAACCACAGTTGCATTATAAAAATCAAAATCATAGTAGCCATAAGTGCGTATGTTATCAAGCGAGGTGTGGTCATAGTACAGACAGTTTGCTCTATGCAGGTAAACGGTTTAGAACATAGCGGATAGGTTTTGATTATGGAGTTATTTTCGGCAAGGCATTGTTTGTTCAACTCTGACTGCTAATATTGATACAAAATAAAATAAAATATGTACCTGTTAAAAACGTATGGCCAATCTCACAGAATATCTGCTAAATATGTAGTGGGTTTGAACGTTTATGTTTATCATGATGACTTCACTTTGAAGTAGAATGACAAATGAGTTCAATGAAAACTTTATTGCACTAGTGCAATAGAGACCTCTTTCCACTGAATATATAGTTTTGCTTTTTGCATGAATGTAGAAAAAAGTGCTTAAAAGACCATCTTTTCAAATGTGTACTTGTATAGTACTCGATAAATTGAGAGATGATGAATAATGCTTTAAATGACGTATACCTAAATCATCAAGTTTTCTTAATAAAGCCGTGTTTGTGAAAAAATTGATATTTATGATACATACAAGTGTTGAAAGTGGCATTTTATTTTGTGAATGGGGTATATTGGGAAACGGTCGTCAGCGAGTGAAGCATACCCACGAGCAAATTAAAATCACTCTCAACAAATGTATCTTACATATTTTGTTGTACAACAGTGACTGCTAGTAATAAAGAAAAGTTAAAAAAAAATTGTTTGAGAAAAAATCACGGGTGGAACACAAAACATTTTTTACTTCAATAAAAATAAAAAATAAACTTTCCGAGTTTTCTCGGAAAGTAAAAAAAACTATTGTAAAAAAGTAGTCTTGTGATACTTTCAGGAGGCTGGGTTAGGTTAGTTTCGGTGAGGTAAATGCTTCATATTTGAAGAAAATCCGTCTTCTCGAGCTCTGGAAACAGTGTTAGTCGTCCTAAAATTGCGATGAGGAATAGCCGCCATCGTAGACAAAAGTGAGAATAATTTTTGAGATTATGGATAAGCCTCACATCTTATTCATGAATAAATATTATGAGAATTATGAGATTGGCCAGTCTCGGTGATATTTTGCAAAAACCGCTACTAAATATACATGGGCTCTTCATAACTGCTTTCGAAATTTTATCCTGACAAGTAGTTGACACTTTTTTAATAGTTTCGTTTGGTGCTTTAGAAACTGCCCTGAGCGGTCGATTCATTCTTGAACACATTTTTAGACACAGATCAAACAGCAATACGAGGAATCGAAGCTTCCTGAACTGTTCCTAAGTTTGGATTCCATTGGAGAATATAAACTAATTCGAGGGCCAGGGCTATGAAATTTTCCATTGCCATACTTGAACTTCTCAGAGCTTGAAGTCTGTCGACATTTTTCATTTACTTTATCGTCCGCCAGTTTAACAAGATTTCTGTATGATAACCCCCTTTCTCTGCTCAGAAAAATCAATGTTTCCATGCAGCCCTGCTGAAGTGCAAAGACACCAATCCTGGCAAAACCTATTCGTACTGCAAATGAAACAAATCCCTTTCTTTCGTGACATCTCACACTTGCATTTTTTAAGATTCAACCATTTAAATCTACCCCTATGTTCCGTCTTATCCAACCGACATTTATTTCTATATAATAACATTCTCTCAAACAACTCTAAAATATTATATATTAATGTTATTCATGAAAATATATTGAAAACGTATTTATTCATATAATTGTCCTGGGACGAAAAATTCCCTATGATTTATGTACGTACTCTCAATTCTGCATGTACAAATTTCAAAATCCTGAAAACAGATTTGTTGGCACACAGCTAATATACTTGCGTTCACTTCAGAAAAGATCAGTGCATGATAATATATAAGATTATATTATTTTTACTTCAAATACCCCTCGTGAGAGGATATTCGTACGACTTAGTTATCAACTCAAATAATTCCTTTAGGAAAAACTTCTACATAACAAATTAAAATGGAATATCACTTTTTTGGTATAGAGAAAATTGTGGTATATGCACTTGACAACACTCTTGTTCTTTGCCAGAATAATTCAATACTCTCACACATTTTCACCATACTTTTTGTAAAAGAAAAGCAATAATAACTTCATAGGTACCACAGCATTCAATACAACTCCAATCCACTTTAAGAATTTTTTATGTCTTGTCTTCTCTGAAATGAATTTCTACTCACTTTCAGACGGACAATCGCAGCTGGATCTATTATAATTTCAATTAGTGTCTTTTATCATGAAATTTCTCAATAATAAACTCAAATTTTCACTAATAATGAAATATGGTGGATTACGTAATCCAATCTTCCGCAATAAAACCTATACAATAGGTAAAGTCGTCGGCAAGTATTCAACAAAAAACAACTACTGCCCCCTACGACCAATGAATTATATTTGTTTAATACTTGGCAAAGTTTTCTACAAGAACCACTTTGCAATGCATTTCAAATATCAAAGCTGAAATTATTTTTCGATTTAATTGGGGGGAACACCTCCGTACCGGTTTCATGGTCATTGCCAATCATCAGCGAAGGCTTGTTCGACCCAATTGAATCGAAAAATCCTTTCATCCTAATTGGAAATCCCTGAGACAAACACTGAGGTATGAATTCAGCGCCATCTCCGGGTTCCAGTTTAAAATGCACTCCGACTACGTGTCGACTTCAACATGAAGCCAGAAACATCATGAAAGAGGGGCGACACCACTTGACGGAAGACCATAAAACTAATAATGAAATATGGTGGATTACGTAATCCAATCTTCCGCAATAAAACCTATACAAAAGGTAAAGTCGTCGGCAAGTATTCAACAAAAAACAACTACTGCCCCCTATGACCATTGAATTATATTTCAATATTTCAATATTATAGTTTTTTTTTTTGGCGTGTGTAAGTGAGACCTGTCTCAGTACTCTTAAATTATTGCCTAGTGTCTAAATAGGGTAATGGTTCCTGCTTCAGTTCAATTATTTCGGATTAACTGAAATATCTATGATTTCTGCATCCTTCGTAAAGAACTCAGTTGGATTAAATAACATGGTAAAAAGAACCAGTCAGGTACTCAGATATCCACATGTTATATTTGCATGAAAAAGTAGAAGTCTTCACGACCGAAATACACTTTCATTTTTAATTTTTTGATAATTTTTAGCAAAGTTATGACACATTTAACGTTCGGCAGCGCCGGAACTTGCAGCGGCGGGCTAAACACGAGCCTGAAATTTGATGTCGGCGTTCAAGCAAGGATCATTCTTGTTGAGAATTGAATGATGTTCAACCCTATTCAAATCATATTTTAAGTTAAAACCAATAAAAAACAATTTTTTTTCAAATTAATTTTATTTTGGGTTCCACCCCCGGAATTTTAGTAAACATTTTTTTTTCTTATTTGACATGGTATCAACTACTAGCATGCCAAATTTGGTGGTGTTACAACCGATCCTCGTCTCAAAACTTAGTAGACTGTACTACTATGGGATTCGAACACACGATCTAAAGATTTTTAACTACATACAGCACATATTATTTAATTGTTATTATTGGTTAGTCATGAACAACTTTCTATAGTTAGACTGAATATTACTTCTTAACAATTGCACAAACTGCCAAATACATGTGTGAACTTTTTTAAGTAATTCTTTCTAAGTAGGTGTTCTGATTGTTCTGAATGTGTCTATAAGAGAGATTTTCAATGACAGTTGTACAAAGAATTATTTTTAAAGAATTAGTCGTGGAAATATCAAGCTCATGACAATTTTATAAGTAATTAATAAATAGTTATTGACGGTGCTTCAAAAAATCGCAAAAAATGAATGAAAATATTGATTATTCAAACGAAGTTCTTATGAAATTATTTATTATACATGGACAGTGTGATCAAATCATTGCCAGAACTTGCAGAAAATTCAACCAAATGTATCCTGAATTAACATCAATGAACGAGAGGAAGTTTGTAAGATTACAAAATAATATCCTTAACTATTGCTCGAAGTCAAAAGCGCCTTCAACATAACCAAAACCTGTTACTATAAATGGGGAAAATACTCTTAACGTTTTGGCAAATTTTTATGCATATCCAGAAGCTTCCATTCACAGTGCATTTTTGCGAATCCCTTTTAATACATATACAGGAAGATCGGGAATTATTGTTCAAAATAATTTAGAGCGGCGAATCAAAATTTACGAGGGATGGCATATTTAATAGATGGAATGAACATTTTTATGCTGATCATAATCCTGATGTGATAAAAGAAATTATTACAAAAAAATTCCTGTATTTTAAAGAACAATAAAATAAACTTTTTTATTTATGGAGACACACTAAATGCAGACAGATATCTCCAAATATTGAGGACGACTGTTACCGATTTACTCGAAAATTTGCCTTTAGAGGAATATAGGAATTCGTGGTTTCAACTTGACGGAGCGCCAGCTCATTCCACCCAAAAAGTTTCCAGGAAACTTTACGAAATGTTTGACGATCGTAGATATAGGCGTTTAGAGCCGAGGGATTGGCCATCGAGATCACCCGAACTCACACCACTTGACTTTTTTCATGGGGTGTTTTAAAAGAAAAGTTGTACAGTACTCCAGTGCCTACCAAAGAAGAACTGCGACGGCGAATAGTGCGGTGTATTGAGATGTGGATTCCCATGAAATTAAGAAAGCAACCACAAGTCGCGTACAAAAAAATATTTTAATTTGTTTAGGATGTAATGGACAACATTACCAGCATTTATTTCAAATATGTGATATTTTGTTTACAATTTTGTTATTTTTAATCCTCCTAATTCTGTTATTATCTGTACTTTCACATGTTATAGCTCAGAAAAATCTTACTTTTTACCTAGAAATGTCTGATTGTTGGTACAGTTGTTCCCTGGAAACTTTGAGCCACAGTTAAGGAAATTATTTTGTATTCTCACAAACTTCCTCTCGTTCATTGGTGTTAATTTAGGATACATTTGTTTGAATTTCCTGCAAGTTCTGACAATGATTTGATCACATTGTTCATGTGTAATAATCAATCTTGACTATCACTGTATTGGAGAGAAACACAATTTTATATCTAAACTCCAGATCGATATAATCGTGATTACAGAAACTTGGTTGACGAAATAAGAAGAAAAATACTACAATGTCAATATACTGTTGCAGAAGAGAACGAGGAGGATTATGATTTGTAGTTTATATCGTTCTCCTAAAATGAGTACTCAAACATTTCTGGATTTCATGGATAGAAACCTTGAAAGTCTTAACGAATGCAACTGTGAAGTTTTCTTCCTTGTAGACCTAAATATTAATATTATGTCCGAAAGTAAAGAAAAAAAAAAGCAACTTATGTACATTTATACATCTAATAATATGGTGTTAGTTGATGAAACTATTCCTACCAGGTAAGAAGAAGACAGAAAAAAAAATGAAATTTCAATAACAAACACTTATTTGAGTGATCATAAAATGTTTATGACATGTATAATTAATAATAATAATAATAATAATAATAATAATAATAATACTTCCTCATAAACACTCGTTGAGTGTAGAGGACGGCTATTATTATTATTTGCCGTGAATAAAACAATTCAATAACTCTTGATGATCCATTAACAGAATTTTAAAAAATGTAATCGTGATAATCTTAGAAAAGAATTAGTTGAACTAAAAAGCAGAATTCACCATTTTCAGAATCCAGATGAGGCTTATGAGGAATTATTACAAACATTCGACTGACTCGTGTTTATTTATGAAAAAAATATAATGTAGAAAAAATCTAAACCTTGTTTTGATAACCACATAGCATTTTTGATAAAAAACTGATACAAATATTTCTATAAAAAAATTCTCAATCTGAGTATTTTTTGGAGCAATATTGTTATTTTAATAAACTAGTAAGAAAACTATCAGAGAAAAAAAATTCAAATTTTATAAATAACAATTCGCTGATGCTATTCCCAAAATGATTTGAAATGGAATCAAATCTTTACTACATAACAAAACTAACTCTAACGAAGTGAAAATAAAGGCCATTGAAAAGAAAGAAACCAAAATTGAATGACCGTTGAAATATGCGAGGCTGAGAATAATCATTTTGTGAGTATAGTAAAGACATTATGCTCTGCTATTTCAAATACCTCATTATTCGAAAACCAATCAAGTGTTTTGTCTAAGTTTTTAGAACCCACAAATTTTACGGAAATTGAAAATACTATAGATCAGTGAGATTCTAAAAAGGCATATGGTACATATTCGCCTTCTCCCACAGGTATGGCATGATCAGCCTTCTATTTATGATCATACAGAATATTGTTGAAAAAAGTTTTAGGCTGGTACAAATGATTAAGCAGAAAAAAAAAATTTACTCCCTTGCGGTGGTATGGCAGCCATTGGGAACTGTTGGGAGTCTATGGCAAGGTGATTTCCGTGAATGGTTACTCGACGATTAGCTGCGCAAAAATAAGCCTGGTATAAATGATTGAATTATATTTTTGTTAATTAATGTATTCGTGTCGGTATGGCGGGCTGTAAGTCACACCGGAGAAGTATGGCATTACGCTACCGCCTACTTTTTTTATCTGCTATCGGAAAATACCAGCATTTTTGTGGAACAAATCGTTCGACACTCGTTATTTATCCGGCACGTTCGATTAACGCCCACGCGATTTGGCCATCGGTACCAGCTCTATGTTCATCATTTTCTTTTTTGCCATTCCGTAATTAGACCCCTGAAGAACCGCCATACTGGTACAAATGACCGTATATTTTGTTTCAAAATGTTACTGCCATACCTTCTAATCTCCCACCTAACAACATCTAAAAAAAACAGATTTAAACAACTGTCGACCTATCTCTTTACTTCCAATTATTTAAAAAAATCTAGAAAAATTGATCAATTTTCTTGAAAAAAACAACCTGCTATATAATGGACAATATGGTTTCCGCAGATCCAGAGACACCAAGGCAGCAGTGATGGACGTTGTATCAAACATTCAAATTCATTTTGACAATGATCAGATATGTACCATGTTGTCTTTGGATTTGTGTGAAGCATTTGATAGAGTAGATCACAATATACTACTCAAAAAATTATATAGTATTGGTGTCAGAGGAACTCTACATAAATGGTTTCAAAACTATTTATGCGATAGAAAAAGTATGCTCTATTAGGAAACAATCGACGTTCTCTGAAAGATGTTAATTTTGGTGTACCACAAGGTTATATTCTTGGCCTGGTTTTATTCTTTATCTACATAAACTCTTCATCAAAATTGACTCCCGATGGGGAACTATCGTTTTTTGCTCATGACACCACGATCATTTATTTTTCCAATAATTATAATGAAATAAATAAAATAAAAAATGATATAACATTTTCAGGCTTATATACAGTGTGTTTCAGTTCTCATGGAAACACCCCTGTATCTTCCGTAATTTTCAACGTAGAACCATGAAATTTTCAGGATCGACAAATTCACTAAAAATGAACTCGCTGCAGAAAATGTGTCATCCTACGTGATATACACTGCACGAAAACAGCGATGGAACCACACATTTTTCCAGAAACTTATATTAGGGGGCAAAATTGGCCAAAAATTCTTTCGGATTCGTGTTTAGGATCCTCGAATTACTGCTACTACACCTGTCTCTTGAAAAATTTTCAGTACTGAAAATTTCAAATTTGTTTCACTTCTCATGGAAACGCCCCCGTATCTTCCGTAATTTTTGACGTAGAACCATGACATTTCCAGGATCGATAGATACACTAGAGATGACCTCTCTGCACGAAAGAGGTCATCATCAGTGGGGTATTTGAAAAAAAAATTGAATTATTCAAAACTGAAATTTTTTCAGGAGACAAGTGTATTAGTAGTAATTCGGAGATCCTGAACACGAATCCGAATGAATTTTGGGCCAATTTTACTCCCTAATATTACTTTCCGGAAAAACGGGTGGTTTCATCGCTGCTGGTGAGCAGTGTTTATCACGTATGATGTTCCCTTTCGTGCAGAAAGTTCATCTCTAGTGTATCAATCGATCCTGAGAATTTTATGTTATTTCGTAAAAAATTACAGAAGATACGAGGGTGTTTCCATGAGAAGTGAAACACACTGTATAGATGAAAGACTATCATAGAATAAACATATTGATAAAATCAGAAATAAAATTGCCCCACAACAAAATGAAACAATTGAATGTATCTATAAATTAAATTATATGGTCAACTATAAATTCATACAAACCGAATGGTTTGCATGACCTAGACTCTATAAGCTGAAAATTTGTTTTAACCACCCAATTAGGAAAATAATAATTAAAACCTCGAATTCAGTCTTTACAGTATTCACAATCATAATACCAGACAAACTAAATTATTAGCTGCTGACAACTTCAGATCAAATTTTGGAAAAAAATCTGTCTATCATAATGGCCTAGTAAATTATAATTCTGCATCAAGTGAATTCCACTTGAATTTCAAATAATTTTGAAATATTTTATTGGAACCTGATAATTGTATATATACATTTTTTATACACCTATATTATATTGTATTCTGAGCAAATGTGATCAATATTGATGAAAATAATATTATTATTGACTTATGACATTTTCTGTATGTTTAGTTATGTTAGTTTTAGGCGTTAAGTTATTGTCATTATTTTTTTTACCTCTTTTATAAACATGTAATGTTTCTTGGGAAAATAGAGTCGTTTGGTTGATTGATTGTGTCGTGGGGCAGCTGAGACCATAATGCATTTGCTGTCAGCTTGTCCAGCTTATGCGGTCTCAGCCTATATCCACAGGCATATCGCGGCCCTACGAGTGATATACCACCAACTACGACACTCGTACTGTGTAGACGAGACACCGATGTTGCCTTGTGCTCGCTGGGATATTGAGTCCGTTGTAGAGAATTAGAAGTGCCGAATCTATTGGAACTACTCATTCCCCACCCTCAGGCAAATACAAGCAAAAAATCCTGATATAGTCCTCCTCGACTATCAAAGTAGAACGATTTTTGTCATTGACTTTTCAGCTCCTGGCGAAACGTTCATCGTCCGAAATTAGGAGGAAAAACAGACTAAATATCGAGATCTACTCTTTGAACTCCGCAGGCTTTACACAAACCATTCTGTCAAGATGGTGGTTCTGATAATAGGGGTCCTTGGTCCACTCGTAATGTAATATTCTATTGAATGCGCTTGTTGGAATTTTTTTTGTCCTAACTCATGCGGTAAGGTACTTTCCCGCACTAAACAGTCGCATTCGGGAATGGTACTCTTTTCGTACTTGGGATAATAACTATTATTTTCCCGTTTCACAATTTCCCATAATATGTTATCAGTCATATTTATTTTGACGGAAATAGTATCAAAGTGAAGTGAGTATATTCCTCAACAAAAAAATTAAAACACAAAATTTCATATTTCGTACAATGAACTGATGATGTTACATACAAAAAACCGAGAGTAAATTAGTGAGAGCTGAACTTTATGGCTCCAGTAAGGTCTACGGACGAAAAGTGGTTCAGAGTTTGGATTGGACTCGATTCCTGTATCATTAACGGTTTCTGCGGAATTATGTATACCTTTCTTTATTCTCTGATCGTGTTGAGGAACAATGCAAGTGGAACAAGTAGCTTATGTAACTTCATTCATACGATGAATATTAAATTGAAAAAAATTATCTAATTGCATCTCTTCGATTTACGAAGTACGGTGCTCATAATGATAGTCCAGTGGTTCAATAAGTTTCCTGATTTAACATGTAAGGTGTAAGTTATACTCTCACACACAGTTTCAAAATGGAAACTGGCGATGAATAATTAAATATAGTTCATAGAAAAATTATTTAAACTTAAATGAACTTAATTTTTTGTTAATCATTCCTATATTCATTGACTTTTTGGATGTATAACTGTCTATAATTCTTTGGAGGTGGAAATGCAAGCAAACAACTGGATGGAGGTAGAATGCAATGAAACGTATTGATTTTTATGTTATAATAATTAACAATTTTTTCAATAACTGCTCCTCTCCAAAATTATTTTTTTGAAATTGTTATATCGGTCAACCGGTTGTTCCCTTATGAGCAACCTTTAGAAGCCAGAGACTTGTTAGAGCTAAGGAAGACGTAGCTCTTATCTTTTAGCGTGTGGTGCCATGTACAAGACCAGTGACCATGCAGGGAATATATCCAATGCCCTTATGATTGAGAGGTAGGCGCTCTACCATCACGACCGCCACGGCTCATACAGTTCAAGGCCTATGTTAATTGTTTCCATAAATACTGGCCTACGTTATTAATCAAAACAAAATTATGAAAACTAAGCGAATGGCTTTCGGTCATATAGTTCAACATAGGAAGAAAATTCATGTATGCTGAGGGGCAGAGGAAACATCGTGGAAACCAAGAATGGGAAAACATGTTAATTGATATCTCCTATTATTTTGGATTTTGAGCCGACATGAAAGTCAAAGACCCTCAACCTCTCCTGTTCTTCCAGTGCCTCAATTTATTTTTGGATAATCTGCCCCATTTTGCAAATCCACTGTCCGATTGCTATTACGGCGATGATCTGTACGGAAGGCGTTCCACTCTACCACGGTGTTGACAGGGGGCGAAAGAACTTCTCGAGACGAGGAGTCTTTTTTGCTCTTGGAGCTTTTCCTGCTTCGCTTTCTTTCAGATTTCCCTCTGTTACCTGTCGAGGAGTTGTTGATTTCTTATGTCCGTGCTGATCTTGAAAAATCCTTGAGGTCTTTTTTTTTGTCGGATGAACAACTTCCATTGTTGAACTTTGGACGAAGGGAGCATGAGTTTGGTTAGTTAACCTTTCCACTTCCTCATTTTTCTTGGCGACCACTTTTACTGTATCGTCAGTCTTCTGAGTGTTTTTTTTTGTATGATGTTGGGGGGCCTATCTTTTCCATCATAATCCCAGAGAATTCCATGTTTCGATCTAGGTCGTCTTCTGTGAGTTGGTGTATACAGTGGAATCGGGACTACCCATCATTTCGGCAACTATTGAAATCTTCGTCTTCTCCGGAGTTGATTTTCGGCCAGCTCCACTGGCCCTAAGAACAGTTCTGTTGAACTTTTCAACCAGTTCCTCCAAATATTTCCGAGTTATTAGGACCTATTAGGATGATCAAAAAATTATTCATTGAAAATTCTCTCTGCATAATGTTCTTCCATTGGGCCCTCACTAAAAATGTAGATTGCATCAATTTTCTCTTCGAGAGCACTTTCACGAATCATGATGAAGATTACTTAATATTCAAAGTAGATGATGATAAAAGATTAAACCTTCCAATCAATACAAAGGCGATAATTCATTAATCCATTGGACTTTAATAAGTAACTGCTCTATTATCATTGAAATAAATTCAATAATTGATACATGTTATGATTATTGTTATTAAACTCCGATCAAGTAACACAACCTAGATGCGTAATACTCAAAAAGTACTGAAGGGAACATCTTTTCATAATGTTATTCCTCAAATCATGACATTATTGCCATGTCGCAATTTTTTGAGGATACAATAAGCACGTCAGCTAGATTTTGATATCTGTCGGGTATATTTATGGCAAAGAAAACCCAAAAATACTGTCTTGGATGAAATATATAGCAACAAGAAGGCAATTGAAACGTTCATTGCAGCTTGTTGGGAGCATGTAATAACGATAGTATTTCCATCGACGACGGAAATTCTTCGTTGTGGATATAGTCTGGTCAGTACGGCAATACTGCATTTGGAATATCGAATGTCAAATATGACAGAACAACAACAAAATATCTCTGTTTTTTAGTCTTTGGCTCATTGGAGTGTTTTTTCGTGAATAAAGGGAAAATTCTGAGTAAATTTGTGTGAAACTATCGTTAGTTTTTATTATTAAGCAATGGTGAAGCATTGTGTAATGTGTAAAAGACCATTTGAAACTGGAAATCAAAATATGTCATTTCATAGGTGAGCTACCAGTGTCGTAACTATCGAGAAAGGGAAACCGAATTGGAGAAGAGTAAAATGAATTAATTATGAACAAACATGTCAATTAGAGCATCGGCTGTTCTCAAAATACTGTGGAGATTATTCCATCATAATTTCAGTTTTCCATTTCATATTAGATTTCCCTTATTTCTATTTTATTGAACCTCAATATTTCTGTTAACACGCAAGACACTGCCGTTGGGGGAAGATGTTCCTTACACAAATTTTAACGCGTGTGCGGCGAGTTACTCATCTAGGTTGTGTTATTTGATCGGAGTTATTAAAAATAAATGGAATGGGTATTAAAATCTCTTTTTGATTAAGCTTTGAAACGAATTCGAAAACGAAAATTAATAATGTTATGAATCTTCTTCTATCAACCGAGTTGCGTGGTATTTTTATAAGTCAAATATCCACGGTGTCTTCTCTCAAAAAGTATTATTGAAATACCTTTCAAAATATTTTCTATCCCATCACACATCGAACCGTTCAAAAGGTATCGAGGTAAAGTAAGGTGTGGTTCACAGATCCGCACTAGAAATTGACATTTGAAATGTATATTGTGAAAAAAGTATTAACGAAATCCGAAAATATTCAGATAGTTGAATCGAGAATTGGATTGTTTTTCCAATGATGTAACACTTGACCCTCATGCCGTCTAAAATAAGTTGATGTGCCCTCCTGCGCTATCTATCGAGCAATCACAATGTTTTTTATTTCGAAAAGTATTATTGGTGGTACCCTTCCTCAAATCAGTTATTTTTTCATGTTTGTATTCCAGCCGTTCAAAAGAAAACAGGGGGGGATATTGAATGCCGCACTGTATAAATAGTACAAAGTTGTTGTTTTGCACTTGACGACTGGTCTATAGGCCAACGGAATGAACTGAGTGTGCGGATTATATAATGAGATTACGGTGAAGAAGTGAAGAAAGGTTTTCTCTTATCCGTTCATACGATGACGTCTCGTTCAAGTTACCGCAGAATCAACGTTTCCGAGAGCGCCTTGAAATAAACTGAAGAGAAATTTGCCAAGTTCAACCCATTCGAAATAACTTATGTAACGTAGGTATTCATAAATTTTGTAATGAACAACCAAAATAAACTATTATGTATAGTAAACCGGGCGCTTTCTTCCAACAAACAATAGATTATTGTACTACTGGTTATTATATAATATCATGAATTTAATTGCTAATGAAAAAATATTCGCTCATTAGCATGGAATTTTCTGTAATACCAATTGTAATTGATTCAATCAAGTAACTTCTATGACGAAAGGTAGGTTTTACGTAATGTATAGGAGAAACGGCGAATGCTACATGTGGAATGCGTTTCTTTGACAAACAATTTTGCAATAGAATTGCCATGTGTTGTGTAGTTTTTTACCTGTTATTCGGGCGTGAAGGGATCTTGCGAAAAAATTATTGAGTATCTTCTGGAAATGCATGTGCTGACGTGTTTCTACGTTTTCTGGTTATAATAATAATTATAGTTCTCATGAACTATATTAGACTATACCTAAGTTATCCAGTCTGTTTAAAGGCAGCTATTAATTATTGCCTTAGTTTAGTTTGTTTTTTTCTTGAATACATTTTCTTCTAGATAGATTTTTACGAATGTTAGACTTCATGTGAGCTAGTATTGAGAAGTGCAGTTGATTTTTGATTTTGAACATATAAATTATAACATGATTCCTATGCATGAGTGGTAGGTAATCTACATACATTAAAAAGGTAATAAAAAAGATGATAAAGATGGTCGAGTACATTTATTTTTCATAAATGACTAGTAGAATAGAATAGAATAATTTTCTTAGCTATGATATATACAGTTGTATATTTATAGCAGGTCAAAGGTGGTTAGTTTGAAATATAGTGTATATAAACGAATACAGAACTGAAACTTGGATAACAGAACATCTCATAGTTAAAATAAAAATATCAACAAGTAGATTTTTTTGAATTATTCTCAGAGTATTCATTGACAGAGTAGAAACAATTACTTGAAAAGTAGGTCTTCATGATTTTTTAAATTTTTTTCAAATATAATGTTTTAAGATAGTGAGGAAGTACGTTCTAGAATTTATAATCAAGAGAATTATTCTGTGATACAGAAAGCCTATATATATTATCATCATTTCTAGTCTTATGATAATTGTGGATATCACTCTGAACAGTGAGGTTACTTGCTCTCTTATGTATGTCAATGAGTACATTGTAAACATATAAGGATGGTAGAGTCATAATTTTAAATCTCGAGAGTACTAATCGACAAGATTATCTAAAGCTTACAGTAGCCAGAGTTCTGTCTCCTTTTGCCTTTTGCAAAGTAAAATGGCACTTGCTGCGGATGAATTTCCCCACAGGCAAATGGCATAACTTATGTTGGACTGAAAAAGAAAACAATATACTGTTCTTTGACCATCACTATTTGAAATAATTTTTAGCCTCTGTCGTCACGCATATTATATGCATAATAATAATTTGCAGATAATAATTATCTGCGGAATGTTAAGAAATTACTACCTGATGATTACTTGCCACGTCAATCTGTGAAGTACATTTTTAAAAATGTAACTATGACATTCTCATTCTTCAAACACATCCCTATGGATACTGCTTGGTTTCAGTGGTTGAAAACCCGTATGAAACAGTAGGTACGTCTTGAGCCTATCATTTGAAGGTTTTATGATGAGAATGTTAGCACGAGATACGATTTTCAATTATTATCAGTATTTTTGTCTCAATTCATTGGTGATCTCCATCATTCTTTATTTATAAGTTCAATTGGATTAGGGCCTTGCTGGCATATAATTATATTTTATCATGAATTGAAAACCTTTTTCTTGTTCTTGAATGAATATAAATATTATTATATAACTCAGGCCCGATTTCATAATGAGCTCAAAGTATCATTTAGTTTATTTAAATGGAAGTTGGACTGTTACAAGCTGCTAACTGCAACTCAATTTTGGTAGTCACAGTCTAACGCTATTCAAACTACCTAAAGCTCATTATGGATTCGGTCCGCATCTCTCATTATGTTGATTTATTATTTTAATTCATCGTTTATTGAGATGGGTCACGTTTTAGGTGACATTTACTATAATAAATTTTGTTCTGATTTTCAATTTATTTTATCTTATAAGATACTTTTCACATAGAAGATTATTTGAAAAAAAAAATACACTAAAATTTCAATGAACAAATAATAATTATGTGGTGTCCAGTTGAATTATTTGTTTGGAGATAGAAAAATTAATTGATTCCAAAAAATATGACAATTTATTGATTATTCCACTTATGCCAAAATAGCGTGTTTTGATTAGTTGAAATTTTTGTGTTGATAATTGAAAATATCATGTTTTCGATTTGGTAGTTCGACTCTTGATTGGCTACTGGATATGTATATAATGTGTTTTCGATTTTGTAGTTCGATTCATGATTGGCCACTGGATATGTATATAGATCTACAACAGCTGTCAGTCAGTTAGCAAGATCCGGAATCGATGAACAACAAATAATTGAAATCACTAGCCATAGTAGTTCAAATCGTTTCGATTTTATTCATGAAATAATCTTAACAAATACAACTCGTATTATCGGCAATTATCACAAAGTCCGCGACCGTCCAACTACGACCAAAATTTCCAAAGCGTGTATTCTTATCGGATAACTCACACTGAATGATCGTCTTCAACCGGTTTTCGAAGACCATGTTCAAAATTGCAATCTGCTGAAAATTTTGGTCGATCAGTGTGAGTTTGAAAGTTTTCATTGATCCCTTTCAATTTTTGGTCGTTGCTGGACGGTCGCGGAGGGTCGATGCTGGTCTGTCAGTGTGAATTTGTTTCTCAAAATCGAAGAAATTTCCATTTCGATAATCACCGTAGTATATATTTTACGTCGGGAAAGCAAAGGTTGGATCTTTAAAAAATAACTTTATTTTAGTAACAACACTTAAGTTGAAACTCTTCTAACTTGGGTAGTAATTTTGGTGTCAATTTAGAATTGTGTCAGCCTCTAGACTAGACTGTCTGCAAATAACATCTCCTAACAGTCCGCAATAATAATCTTATCGCATTCCTGGAATAGAATAAGGTCGCTAAGACAGCGTTTTCTTATAACCTTGCATCAACAATGTATCACAATTGCGTTATTAAATAAGATGTGATTATTTTTACAAGTCGATAAGGGCTACGAGGATATACCACCTCCCCCCTTAAGAATTTTCATTATATTTGAATGAATAATAAAAATTCAAAGTAAATTATCAAGTTTCAGGTAATTCAAGTAAGACGAGCCTCCTGAAATTACAGAATATTATATAAGTCATTATAAACGAATAACACAATGAAATAAAATATCATTATATGAATAAAAACAATCAAATATGATTATATCTTCTTAATGATTCTTCGGGATGTCGATGCTGCCAAGGGGGTTGACGGGGTCTCGAAGACTATTTCTTCTGATCCATTATCATATACTGGGGTTAAATGAATCGAGGGCCTTCTTGAAATCATCGGCCTGACATTATAGTAGTTGAATATTTGGGAACAGCATCCTCTTGGGTGATGTCCATCGTCTGAGTTGGGGCTCGTATTGAAATATCCAAAATATCGTCTTTTCAGGCAACATTTGAATATCATCCATAATATAAGTACGAATATAAAAGTCATGCAAATGTACGTGAGTACTCAAGTGTCTTGTGGTGAAAGGCTCATTTATATCCTTGTTAAAATTTTTATCACATTTCCATAAATTTTCTTGGGCAATGTTCAATTCGTCCAAATTCAAATGATTTATTTGAACTGGCTTCATGACTGGAAGATCTTCTCGTTTTGAAAGATGGTTACAGCAATCATATGTTATTTCAGAATTATAGAGCTGAAGTTTCAGAGTTTTTTGTTATCTCAACTTGCATATACTCTAGTAGTGCCAATGAAAGTGCTACACTTTGGTTCCAATGTCAAAAGTGAGTTTTCTTGAATAAATTCAGTTTCTGAATTTCTACCTGGACACGTGGTTGTTACAGGTAATTGATTGGATACTGTTAGTAGCCATTTATCAACTACTAATTTCTGAACATTGTAATCTTCAACACCGATTACAACTTTGTCACAATTTGGCATTATTTTTGATTCCATCAAAATAAAAATTTTACGAGGTGATTCATGTGAAAGTGCCTTTGGGAAATGATTGTAACATATTCGTATTTCGTTCTCGAATATCTCTGAACAATCGTCTTGCTTCACTGCAATATACTGTTAACTATCCCTTGCAATTGCTGCATATTTATATAGGGGTAGAATAGTGTGAAAAAGGTTAGTTTAAGGATCTCTGGTTGGGATTGAGTAAATATGATAGAAATCAAAATCTGAACTCTCTACTAATGGAATGTGTAAAATAAAAATTACTCTTTCATTTGTTTGAAAAGCTTCAAGATTTATCAAAGAAATTATTTCTGAAATATGTTGATGTATGGGATTGAAAGGTAAATTTCAATGAGACAAAATCATCGGAATTTTTGTCAGTTCAGTTAAGAGGTTTGGATCAATTACTGAAGGATGTAAGATTTTTATTCTTGCAAAAGTTATGCTATTAATAATATAATTCAGTTGATCTAGAATAATTGTATTTGATTGTAATATTTGTTCAATCATCTCTAATATTTTGAGTTGTAGCTGAAAATATTATTTTGTAACTCCGGTCGGTAGCCTATTGGGTAACCAATAAAGTACTTTTATTATTATTATTCATTATTTTGTTTCACAATTTCCAACCATTTCTTTTTCTATAATTTTCAAGTCTTTATTGAATGTTACTTCATCAATTTGCAATTTATTCAGAGTGTTATTGAAATTCGTAATTGTACTTGAAACAATTTGAATTTGATTCTTCATTAATAGTTGTAAGTTTTTGTCATCCCTTTCTAATTTGTTTATACAGTCATTATAAAACATGCCATCAGATGCGTCTAAATTTCCTATAATTAGTTTCCATATTGAACCTATGCCATTTATTAACCCTCTTTTGAACCGATTCGTCACAGTTAGATTGATACATAGTATTCAACAATGATAATTGTGCAGAAAATGCTAATTTGAAAGTTGGATTCAAATAATTTCTATTTAATAAAGAATTTAAGGATTCTTGGACATTAAGGCTTTGTTTGAACGAATTTCTAAGTTCTGAAATATTCTTGTATGCAATCAATTTATATTTATCGTTAGGTATTTTGGTCATTCTTTCCTTCTGGAAAAATATACCTGCTGGGGTGTTTATTTTTTCTATTCTTGCTCTCCTTGTTCCAAGGATGACCCTGGAACAAGAGATATCGGTCTCAATCTATCGAAATGTTCCGTTGTGTTTCCATTATCTAGTTCTAATACTGCTGTATTCGTGTTTGATATACGAAGTAGTTTAAATGAATCGTTATAATTATTTCTCATTTTATATCCTATCTGAGATTCTTTTAAATAAACGTAATCTCCCTCTTTGTATGTTGGTAAGTTTTCCCTAACATGTCCATCATGCCTAGTTTTTTATTTTTCTTTACCCTTTACAAGGTTTGTTTTAACTTTTTCGAAAATATATTCAGCGATATTTTTCAAGTCGTTGATATAATTTGATTGAGGTTGTTCTTCACTATACAAAATTTCATTTTCGTCATCTCGAATATGTCCGAAAATTATTTCTTCAGGAGTATATTTTGTTGAATTTGATTCACTTCTGTTATACGATTTTATACAGAACGGTAAACCTAATATTATTGTTTTATTTGGATTATCACTATGATAAGCTCTTAAAGAATCTTGTAAAGTTGCATGAAATCTCTCTACAACTCCATTTGTTTGAGAGTGTGCTACTGCATTTTGAGTAATTTTGCATTTGTATAGCTTCGCTAAGTCTTTCATGTGTTGATTATTGAACTCAGGTCCTGGATCTACATGAATTCTTTTGGGTATTGGGTAATGTTAAAAATAATGTAAAAGTGTTTCTACAATAGTTATACCTTCTTAATTTTCCACACGGTATGCTTGTGCAAACTTAGAAAAATTATTAATAATTGTTAAAAGTATATTATCTCTGTTTGTACCCATCAAATCAATATTTATGTGTTCAAAAGGCTTATTTGGTATTTCAGTTATAACTAATGGATAGTCATTATTTTGTCTGTTAGTTTTCGTTTTGTTACAAACTTGGCATTTTTTAATAAAGTTTTCAACATCTGTTTTCAAGTTTTGTCATATGTATTTATCTCGTTTCGTTTATACCTTTATGTACTGCTGTTTCACTTGAGTGATAATTTCCTAAAATGTTCTCTCTTTCTTCCTGTGGTGGAACTTTTACGATATCGTGACATATTGTGAACGTTACGTCTTTGTTTTTGAAAATAAAACTTAGTATGTCTAAGAATGGTGTTTCACTGGGTTTATAAAATAACTACTTGGCGGTAATTTATTTTTCAGCGAATAAAATATTCTGAAACAATCTTTCAAGCTGATTGCTGCTGACTTTGTCTTATCGTTAGCACGTCAGTTAAATTCAATTTCTGATTGTTCGGATCTATACATTTATCTTTAATTATCGTGTGCAAATGAGAAGTTTCGCGATTTTCATTACTTGGAACAAGTAATATGATATTATTATGTGCTACAAAAATTAATTTTTCGTTTGTTTTATTTTTTCATGGTCTATGAGTGATTGAGATTTTCTTTTCTCTATGAATTCATAAAAATCTGTTAGAAATTCATTTTGCTCTAGATTTCATTCTGAGTTGCTGAGTCTCGAGTTTCGGCATTTTCATTTTCCTATAACGCATTGATTTTTATTCTAGATAAAGCATCTGCGTTTTTACTATATTTACCTGGTTTATAGTCAATTTCAGACTCACACTCCATCTCATTAAATCTCATTAAACGTGAATTGGCGTTTGTTAATGAAGATAAATATTTTAGTAGTTTATGATCAATTAGAATTTTAAATTTTCTTCCATACAGTTACGGACGAAAGTATTTCACTGACCATACAATACTTAGAAATTCTTTTTCTATAGTTGAATAACGTGATTTTGCTTCGTTTAAAGTTCTGGATGCATACGCTATTTGTAAATCTTCACCTACTTTACCTTGAGAAATTACTGATCCGATCGCATATTGGCTTGCGTCACAGCATAATAAAAATTCGTTTTCGAAATCTGGATATTGCAAAATTGGTGCTGTTATCAATTTTTTTTTCAATTTTACGAAATAATTTATACATTCCTTATTAAAATGATATTCTTTATTTTTCTTTAATAAATTGGTCATTGGTTTTGCCATTTCTGAGTAGTTCTCTATGAATCTACGATAGTATCCTGTTAAACCTAAGAATGATTTTATTTCCTTCGGGTTTTTGGGTACTGGAAACTTCATTTATAGCTTCTATTTTTATCGGATTTAGTTTTACTCCGTTTTCTGTTACTAAGTGTCCTAAATATGATACTTCTCGTCTCAAAAATTCTCATTTACACGGTTGTATTTTGAAATTAAACTGCTTCAATCGTTGTAATACGTTTTCTAGTCTTTTTATATGTTCTGACAAAGTAGAACTAAAAATTATAATGTCATCCATATACGTCATGCACATTTCTCCTTGTAGACTTAATAATACATTGTCTAGGGCTCTACAAAATGTACTAGGAGCATTCTTAAGACCAAAGAGCATACGAAGATATTCGTAGTATCCATTGTCTACACTGAAGGCTGTTTTTGGAATATCTACCCTTTCTATCTCAATTTGGTGAAAACCTGGTGCAAGATGTAATGTTGTGGAATATGTACACTTTCCTAACTGATCTAGTAGTTCACTAATCATTAGAAGTGGATATTTACCTCCTACAGTTATTTCGTTTAATTTTCTATAATCGATTTCCATTCGAAATTTTTGTTTCCCACTTGAATCTAATTTTTTCGGAACTAGTCATACTGGACTATTCCATGGACTCGTTGATGGTTGAATTATATTTTGTTTTAATAAACCTTCGATTTGATTTTTAACTTTTTGCTTTAGTGCATGTCGATACCTATACGTTATTACAGATATTGGAACCTTATCTTGTGTATTTATTTCATGTTCGTATTTGAAACAAAGATTTTCAATTTCGTTTCTTTCCACTTCATTTAAATGATCTAGTCGTAATTCCGACAGTATTTTGTCTTCCCGTTGGTTGATATTTTGAAAGTTGTTTATTTGAATGTTTTTCACTTATTTTCTTTCCTTGAAATTTTCTAATGCTATTGGAGATATTTCTATAACTTGTTCTGTATCTGAAAAATTAGCAATAGACTTGATGAACTTGTTGTCTCTATTTACTTTTACAAAACAATTTGGAATTCTTATACTTTTATTTATTTTTATTTCTGGACAAATTCCTTCATTCAGATTTTCATTTTGTGCTTTTAATTCTTGTAATTGGATTGTTCTCGCTGAAATTGTTAATTTTACAGTTCCGTGGTCTTCATTTGTGTTATATACATGAAGTGGTAGTTCTTTGAAAAGTTTTATAAGTTTCTTGTTGGTTATATTGATTTCAGCTTCAGTTTTTTCTAGAAAGTCGATACCTATAAGTCCGTCGAATTTGAAATCAAAGTCAATTATATAATACCTATGCATTAAATTGTTTGGACCAATAATAATATCTATACTATGATATATTTGTGTGTCATTTATACCATAAATTGAAAAATTGTCATCATTCACTTGTACTTGTTTTTGTGATTCATATTTCTTTTGTGCTACATCAATTTTCATTAGAGAAATAGGTGCTCCAGTGTCTACTAAAAATTTATATTCCTGCCTATCTTCTATATAAAATAGTTTTTTGTTTGGTGAATTTAATATTGGGGATAATCGAATAACTCGATGACCTGTTCGTTCTACTGTTGTTCTTGTTGGTTCTGGTCTTGGTATTGGTATTCGGGTTGTTGGATTTCTTCCTCTGGAATCAAAGCACCCGATGAACTCGACTTCATCATGTAGTTTAAACGATTTACCCTATCATTTTGATTTTTGTTTGAACTGTTGGGAGTTCTCTGAATGACAGAAGGTCTTTGTTGCTGAACATTCCTATAATAATTTTGGTTTTGATGATTAAATCCCTGTTGATTTGTATTAGATCTTTGGTGATTTAATCCGGAAGTACCTGGATTTTGGAAACTTCTGTTTTGATTTTGTTGACTTGTATCAATCTAGCTTGATTTTTGTAACGATTTGAATTTGTATGTCCTGGAATTTTACAAAAATTACACAATTTTTGGATTTTGCTGGTTGGTGGAACTATTATTAATATTATATCAATAGTTTTCTCGTGGATATACCTTATTTGAAGTTGAACCTGTTGTTTTTGAGTTCGGTTATGAAATTCTGAATTTTTTTAAATAAGCTATAATTTCTTCTTCGATTAAAAATTGTTCTGCTTCATCCAAGCTTTGCGGTTTCTGTGATCGTATCACTGAACTAAGCGAGACTAACCCTGCTAAAACTGTTTTTAGTGCAATTTTCTCGTGTCATCTGTTTAATGCTGCCTTTTCTTGTATTTCAAAAGTTTGATCTAAAGCTACGCTGCTTCCTAATTTTGTTAATAAATCTTCAATTTTTGAACAAATACTCTGGGAATTTCATTCGATTTTTGAAAAGATGATGTTAAATCCCTCAATAATCCTTCCGTATCTCTACAATCTCCGTAGTGACCTATTAATAATTCTCGAATATTTACCCATGTTTGTAGTTGTCTATTTAACATGAACCTTTTTTCTTTTTCCTTGAGTTTACTTTCATTATGAAAATCTTTGCATTCTCTTGATTCTCATCAACATTTTCTGAAACAAAGTTGCATGCTTCAATGAAATCGTTTAGGGTTGCTTGATCACCGTCATACTCAGGAATCATATATCGTTGTTCATTCATAAAAACCTGCTTCCAGTGCCTTTTTTTGTGTTTGGTTGAGGATTAGGAATAATAAGGAAAATATGCCTCAAAATAACCTTGGTATAGAAGCAATACCTCACAGAGCAATGACGAGGAGAAGAAATTTCAGTTGATTGTCCTTTCTTTTTCTTTCTTTTGTTTGGCCGTCAAGTGCCAGGAAAGGTGCCGCTGGTACTCGTACGCTTCAGCTGTTTTTCTTTCTTCTTTTGTTTCGATGAACCAGGAAAGGTGCCGCTGGTATTCGAACTTTCTTTTTTTTTCTCTGCTTCGAAGAACCAGGAAAGATGCCGCTGGGACTCGAACGTTGAGCTTCTTCACTTGGCTTCGTTGAACCACAGTGTTCTTGGACATGTTTAGAAAATGTCACTTTTTCGCGATTTCCGAAACTTTCAAATCCTACCAACTGCGCCACTTTTACGTCTGGAAAGCAAAGATTGGGTTTTTAAAAATTAACTTTATTTTAGTAACAACACTTAATTTGAAACTCTTCTAACGCGGGTAGTAATTTTGGTGTTAATTTTGAATAGTGTTTCTCGAATCAGTCTGTGGAAAACATCTCCTGACAGTCCGCAATAATAATCTTATCGCTTTCCTGGAATAGAACAAGGTCGCTAAGACAGTGTTTCCTTATAACCACGCATCAACAATGTATCGCAATTGCGTTATTGAATAAGATGTGATTATTTTTACAAGTCGATAAGGGCTACGAGGATATAACATATATACTACAAGAGTTCAAGAACCAATTTGATCATTTTTACATATTATTCTCCATAAAGATGTTTAAGGTCCATTCTGCAATTTTTTGCGCTTTTTGGGGTGGGGGGAAAATCAGAGCGTCGCTGGTCTGAATTCATCGTGTGACGTAATCGAGTAGATCCCTTAGAATGATGAAGTTTTGCCAATAGGACGCGCAGTTTGAATTTTTTTCAGATATTTTAATTGGATTTTAAAGAAAAAAAGATTTCCGAAAACGAGGTCTGAACCATCGTACTTTTGCTTGGTAGCGAGTGACGCTAGCCTTGCCTACACGGAGACTTCATACAATGTGGTGTACAAATGTAGGAAATATATTTCTCCAGCCACCCAGAGCACGAAAACGAGGTCTGAACCATCGTACTTTTGCTTGGTAGCGAGTGACGCTAGCCTTGCCTACACGGAGACTTCATACAATGTGGTGTACAAATGTAGGAAATATATTTCTCCAGCCACCCAGAGCACGCTATTTGAATAATATACGAATAATAATGATTATAGATAGAGTATTCGGAGTTTTATAGTGGGAAAATAATAATAATGTTTGGCAGCGTTACAAGTTGCAGTTGAGAGGCGCTATATGCCATGCTATTGACGTTTGAGAGTGAGCAGATTGAGATGGACTTGTGTGTTGCCGGTTGTAAAATTAAACATTGGGTTTGGGGATAGGGCGTTGCCGGTTGTAAAATTAAGCTTTGAGGTTGGAATTGTGTCATTTGAGAGAAAAAAACAAAGGGGGTATCTAAAAACACATCAAATGACGTATACAGGGTGAGTTAATTAAGAGAAAATACAACAGGTTGTCTGAAAGTGCGTCCCGAGCGCGCTTGGAATATTCGAAGTATGGAAGTGTAATTAATAATGATGAATGAAAAAATTAAAAATAGCATGGCGGCGCCTCACACTCGATATCTGTCAGTTGCCATTGGTAATATCGTAGAAGAAAAAAATATGTGACAAATAAACATGGTTGTACAGGTACATGAATAAAACATGGCTGCTGCATGTATGTGTCAAATGTCAGATGGAAAATTGGTCTTTGGGGGTAGCGAAGTATTCTGCAATAGTATACAGTGAGGACCAAAAGTCCGTCGCCCCCCCTGTAACTTCTTTATTCTACATATTACAAAAAAATGTTAAATACATAAGTTGTAGGGTTTCATTCGATCTCTTTAATGGTTTAAGTTTCATTCATACAGAGTTTCTCAAAAAAGCACGGTGATTTAGAGGTTAATTTTTTAAATGGGATACCCTGTATTTCATTGCATTATTACATTCTACGTTGAATTCTGAACAAGTTTGATAAATGGTTTTCTATCAAAAAAGTTAATAGTTTTGGACTTATGAACACTTGTAAATAATTATTTCGACTACTTTTGCACCAGTTCACGAATAAATTAATGAGGTAGGCTATGCACGCTAGGCGCATTTATTTTATCTATGACAACGAAAAAAACTCTTATCTGTTTTTGCCAAATGTCATTGACATTTTGTAGGTTTTCAAAACTTTGTTTCAAACGGTTTTCAATTTCTCTTGTTGATTAATATGGCTCGTTCAGTAGCAGACAAAGTTGAAGCCGTTATCATATTTGGTGAAGCTAACCGAAATTACCACGCTGCTATTCGCATTTTCAATGAACGGTTTCCAGAACGTCCGATGTGTCGAAAATATCTGCAGAAATTGGTGGCAAGATTTAACCAAACTGGCACCGTGAAAGATGCTCCGAGATCTGGGAGACCGAAAATAATTACGGAAGATGTTGAAATTCAAGTACTAGCCGAAATGGTAAATAACCCACAACAATCAACTAAGCCAGTAGCTGAGACATGTGATGTTTCTAAAACATCAGTAAAGAGGTTTTAAAACAAAATAAATTCCATCCTTACAAAATAAAAATTTTGCACCAATTGGTTGAAGATGATCCAGACCGGCGACTTGAATTTTGCGAGACCATGGCAGAAAGAATTGTTGCAAATCGACTTTATTTGCAACACATCTGCTTTAGTGATGAAAGCACTGTTTACCTAAATGAAAATGTGAATACCCAGAATTGTAGATATTGGAGTGATGAGAAGCCCCATGAATTCCGCGAGGGGCATACTCAATTTCCCCAGAAAATTAATGTTTGGGCTGGTATTTCAGGTAACCACATTGTAGGTCCCATATTCTTGGAAGAAAATTTAAATGGTCCCCGATACCTCCAAATGCTGCAAGACACAATAAGTCCCAGTATCGATGAGATCGTTGCGCAAAACCCACATGAATTTTACTTGGATGTAACATTTCAGCAAGATGGAGCGCCACCACACTATTTTCGGGAGGTGAGAAATTACTTAGATGAAAAGTATTCAGGTAGGTGGATTGGACGTCGAGGTACAACAGAGTGGCCAGCTCGCTCACCGGACCTCTCACCGCTTGATTTCTTTCTCTGGTGCTATGTGAAATCCGTAGTTTTTAAGACAGTTTGTGGGTCGTTAGATGAACTGCGCCGTCGAATTATTGAAGTGTGTTCAGAAATATCACCTCAAACCTTGATTAATGTTAGGGAAGAGTTTACAACCCGACTATTTATGTGTCAAGAAATGCATGGTGGACATGTCGAACATCTTTTGAAATAGATAAAAACTCACCGTTTTTAGTTATAAATTAAAATATCTCTTCAGTTTTTAATGATTCTTGATCTGTATTTATGGACTACCTTATTTGTTAATAAAATGTTTCAACTTCATTTGTACTAGTTTTTCGTGAGATTCAACAACCCTAACAATTGTAAAATGGTACGACGAGGTAAGTTACACATGGTGCCATCAGCAGTTTGCAACATTGGATAGCTTTCAAAAAATTAGGATAGGAAAGTGGAATACATTGTGATCCATTTGTTACGATTTTCTCATTGAACTGGCGCAAAAGTAGTCGAAATAATTATTTACAAGTGTTCATAAGTCCAAAACTATCAATTTTTTTGATAGAAAACCATTCATCAAACTTGTTCAGAATTCAACGTAGAATGTAATAATGCAATGAAATAGAGGGTGTCCCATTTAAAAAAATTAACTTCTAAGTCACCGTGCTTTTTTGAGACACTCTGTATGAATGAAACTTAAACCATTGAAGAGATCGAATGAAACCCTACAACTTATGTATTTAACATTTTTTTGTAATATGGAAAATGAAGAAGTTACGGGGGGGGGGGGCGACGGACTTTTGGTCCTCACTGTATACTACAGGGCGTCTCACACATTATTTAAGAGACAAAAGATGGGACGCAGAAAATACGTATTATGGGGATATGGGGATTCAAAATGTTTTACTTATTTTTGTTCGATGAGGAACGTATTCAGGTTGTTTCAAAATACATATTTTAAGATAAAAACATGCCGGTTTAACGGGGCTCTATTCAGTGTGCGCTAGCAATGTGTACAGGGTATGCAACATTTGAGAAAACAAAATTGACGGTTCTACGTATACAGGGTGTCATAAAACACATAAATTAAGAGAAAAAACGTAGTGGTGTCCCACACGTGACATCTGTCAGCTGTCATTTGAAATCACCCTCGTTTACTCGCTTAGTGCCCTTTGTTCAACAAAAAAAATATTCCAATCATAACGTAGAGCACCCCCATTTGAGAGGCGTTGACAAACGGAATATAGAAAATTGTAGTGAAACCCATATAAGAATTCCCATAGTGCCCTTTGTTTGAAGAAAAAATTCCCCAATCATAATGCAGTTGAAAGGTGTTGATCGATGGAATATACGAATTCTCATAGTGCGCTTTATCTTTTGAAAATCAGAGCGTATAGAATTTGAAAGAAGAATAAAAAATGTAGTTAACTCGCTTAGTGCTCTTTATTCAACGGAAAAATACCCTAATCATAGCGTATAGGATATTTTACATAACAGCTGTCACATCACAGACATAGTATAATAGAAATAGTATTTAAAAATAATAATGATTGAATAAAACAAGTTATATTAACATGGTAGCAATGTAACAGCGTATACAAAGTTTATCAAAGAATGTCAAAAGAATCATACTGTCGTTATTTTTGGATATGGAAAGCAGGTTGATTGGTAAAAAAGGTATGGATTGTCTTTACTTTTCGATAGAAAAAATAAAAAACATTGGTTTCTAATCGAATAAATAAAAGGAAAAAAATTCAATTAGTCAACATAAATAATTGAAAAAATCATACCGTCGTTATTTTTGGATATGGAGAGCAAGTTGATTGGTAAAAAAGGCATGGAATATCTTTACCTTTTGATGGTATATAAACAAGACAGGATTATTATCAAAAAAGCCAAAATTGTGTGTAGAAAATATTGATATTTCCTCTACCATACAAGACTAATATTAGTCGCGAGCAAAATAAAGTGATAGTAAAGGGAGCAAGTGTACTGAAGGACTATAAATACTTTACTACTACAAATTCGCCAATATATCGTGAAACCGACTTGGATGAGTGGTTCAACTCGAATATTATTACTCCCATTATGAAAGATCTTGAAGAGTTTCTGGAACAAGATTCAGGGTAGGCGTTGAAGAAAGTGGTTAATCTGGGCGTGAACATCAATTAATTCACACCTCAGCTCCTTCTGGCTGATGTCTTTGAAATGTTCAGAACCTGCATTCTCAAGTCACATAAACTCGATCCTGCGCACTATTTCATATTACCGGGCTATACGTGAGATGCCATGATGAAGTATACCGGAATTGATTTTGAACTTCTCACTGATGTCGACATGTTTCTATTTGTCGAGCGAGGTATTCGAGGAGGTCTGAGTCAAGTTTGCTCCAAACGTCGAGCTCATGCAAACAAAAAGTATATGCCAAATAGACATGATCCATCCAAACCTTCAACATTCCTGGTGTACTCCGAAGTCAACAATCAGTATGGATGGGCTATGTCACAGTACCTTCCTTATGGTGGGTTCCAATGGGCTGATACTAATATGGATGTATCAACAATACCTGATGATGCCGATGAAGGATACATTCTAGAAGTTGACTTGGAATATCCTCAATATTTGCATGATAAGCACAAGGATATTCCTTTTTGTCCCGAACATATATGTTCTAAGACGAGGAATCCTCCTGTGAAAGCTAAACAGCTGACAAAATTGATGGCGACCCTTAACAATAAAACAAAATATATAATCCACTATAGAGCATTGAAGCAAGCTTTAAGTCATGGATTGGTCTTGACTAAAATCCACAGAGTCCCAAAATTCAAACAATCACCCTGGCTCAAATCCTATATCGATCTGAATACGAAGGCAACAAATGACTTTGAGAAAAATTTATTCAAGTTGCTGAATAATGCAGTCTTTGGTAAAACAATGGAGAACGTCCGGAAGAGGGTCAACATCCACCTTCTAACTGAGTGGAGTGGAAGATATGGTGCAGAATCCTACATCGCTAAGCCTGAGTTTAAAAACTGCACCATATTCAGTGAAAACTTAGTGGCTGTTGAGCTCAACAAGCTGCAAATTCTCCTAAACAAACCGATCTATGTGGGACAGGCTATATTGGATTTAGCGAAAACTGCCATCTATGATTTTCACTATGGTTATATGGATGAATGTTTTGTAGAGGACTGTACCGCTATGTACACTGATACAGATTCTTTCGTATACAAGCTGCATCAGGACCCCTATGAAGTTATGAAGGAGGACTGCTACAAACATTTTGACACTTCAGACTATCCCTCCGACAACATTTATGGAATTCCTCAGGTCAACAAGAAAGTAATGGGTATGATGAAAGACGAAAATAATGGCGTGCTGATGACTGACTATGTAGGACTTCGTTCCAAATTGTATGCTACGAAAGTGTTGACATCAGATGCTGACATTATTGGTAAAAGAATGGAATTGAAAGAAGCTGAGTATGATTAGGATGAAATCGATGAGATATTGATGAATTTTGGAACAACCAAGAAGGCTAAGGGCGTAAAATCGTCTGTGGTAAGAACTAAGATTACATTCGGTGATTATGTGAAATGTCTGAACAGTTGGAAAAGTATGACTGTAACTCAAAGACTAATCCGCTCTGAGAAACATCAATTACACTCACAGGACAAAATTGCGCTACCTGACGCTACCAAACTCAGATGAAACTTTACCTTGGGGACACTATTCAATAAAAGAAAATTTTATGGATACTTCAGAATAACTTTGTATATTTTGTAGGTGCTGTAGGTTTTCCGGGTTTTCCTACAGCTGAAAAGTGAATACATCATCAAAAAAAACCATCAGTAAGTCGCCCCGGATTGCCACTGCAAATAATATTAATATCCGTCCTCTACCCGCACAGGCTATGCCTTTGGGTACACTCTATGAGTGTTTATGAGGGAGTATTATTATTATTATATATGCTAAAATAAATTGTATCATTTGATGACTATTTTATCATGATTGGTGGTTGGTTATGCTATGGCTACTGGGGGAGTCTTCCACAATAAAAAAAGGGCAACGCATTGGCAGTCCCACTTCCTGGGTGATGTGGAAACGGATTGATAGCAATATTCAACCAACGCTGAATTTCGAAGTATTTTGAATCTGCTTCAAATCAATATCATTTTTGATTCTCTAATGATACTTGTTGTTAAAATCACTTTTGAAACGTATGTTCGGTTCATTGGATTAATTCATTATCAATATGTGTACTTCGCACAAACATATGATACTTGAAGTGTCCATTTTTTTTCATGCTGATTTTGTATCAAACTATCACTTATTCAACAACTTTTATATTTCTGATTTCTAACGATGCTTGAAATATTATCATTCTATTTGTTTTATTGCGATTCATATCAATAATAACATCGCTATCTGCCAATATTTTTTTTCTTCAAACGTTGTATACGTTGGACCTTCAATTCTTTGTTCTCAAATGCTGTTTCAAAAAGGAGTCTATGAGTAACAAACTTGAATATTTTTTTTTACTGTGAGCTCTCTTCTTATTCAAAACTAGTTCCATCACGAAATAATTCATATTTTTCTGTGTGCTTTGCAACATATCAGATACAAGTGAATTCTCTACATTCCATTGGGACTTTATATGCATAACCGTAACATACTGTACTGAGCGTAACCGTAATATACCGCACCATACCTAACCATACTACGCCAAGTGTAACCGCAACATACCGCGCCATACCAAACCATATTGCGCTAAGCATAACTGCACCATACCGCACCATATCTAACCATACTGCGCTAAACGTAACCGTAATATACCGCACCATACCTAACCATACTGCGCTAAGCGTAAAAAATGGTTGCACGAAAACGGTTGCACGAAAACGGATGCGCACGGAAACGGTTGCATGAAAATGGTTGCACGGATACAGTTGCACAAAAACGGTTGAACAAGAAAACGGTTGCACGGGAACGATTGCACGAAAATGGTTGCACGCAAAATGGTTGAAATATCCACATTAAAACTCGAAATGCATATAAAACGCACGTTATCAGGAATAATCATCCCTAAAAACGTTATATCTGCTTCTACTAACAAAATTATATCATTTCCTCAATATCCAATGAAATTTGTCTTGTTAGAGTACCCGGACGTTTCTGTACGTTCGCTAATAAGTAAGTTAGCGTCCTATGCCCTTTTGGCATTGGAAAATGCTTAAATATATTTCTTGACATCGAAACAGACCCATTGATACCAAAATCATCGAAATCGGATGACCGGAAGTAATCAAATTTGGACCCTTCTCAATGCTCTATCTCAATTTTTAATGATAGGAAATGCTTATGTTCTAATGATTCGTTAAGATCCAAGAGGTTGGTAATTCACATATTTGGCACCTTCCTGACGATAGATAGCGCTGACGTATTCGGTCTCGATGATATGTAATACATTTCCGATTCGGATCGCACGTTGAAACGCTAAACTCCTGTTAAAACTTCATATTTTTTTTCTATAACTGTGAAGCGGTTTTTTTCCTATCTTGAATAATTTTTGAACACTCTGTGTATGTCTAACAAATTTCGGAACACTCAGTATAACATATCACCATATTTTTTCTATTGGGGTAGCACGTTAAAACGCTAGACCCAGTCAAGTTTTTTTTAATATGGTAATGAGTCATACTGTATGTTTTTTCTAGTAATGATATCTTGGTACACCAGGTATCCTATACGCTATGATTAGGGTATTTTTCCGTTGAATAAAGGGCACTAAGCGAGTAAACTACCTTTTTCATACTCCTTTCAAAATGCTATAAGCTCTGATTTTCAATAGCTAAAGCGCACTATGAGAATTCTTATACTCCATACATCAACACCTTTCAACTGCATTATGATTGGGGAATTTTTTCTTCAAACAAAGGGCACTATGGGAATTCTCATATATATATATATGAATTCCGTATGTCAACACCTCTCAAATGGGGGTGCTCTACGTTATGATTGAAATATTTTTTTGTTGAACAAAAGGCACTAAGCGAGTAAACGAGGGTGATTGCAAATGACAGCTGACAAATGGCACGTATGAGACACCACTATGTTTTTTCTTTTAATTTATGTGTTTTATGACACCTTGTATACGTAGAACCGTCAATTTTGTTTTCTCAAATGTTGCATACCCTGTACACATTGCTAGCGCACATTGAATAAACCCCCGTTAAACCAGCATGCTTCTATCTTAAAATATGTATTTTGAAACAACCTGAATACGTTCCTCATCGAACAAAAATAAGTAAAACATTTTGAATCCCCATATCCCCAATGATACGTATTTTCTGCGTCCCATGTTTTGTCTCTTAAATAATGTGTGAGACGCCCTGTATATACTATTGCTGAATACTTCGCTACCCCCAATGACCCATTTTCCATTTGACATTCGACACATACATGCAGCAGCTATGTTTTTTATGTACCTGTAAAACCTTGTTTATTCGTCACATAATTTTTTTTTCTTCAACGAAATTACCAATGGCAACTGACAGATATCGAGTGTGAGGCGCCGCCATACTATTTTAAATTTTCTGAATCATCATTATCATCATTACACTTCCATAATTTGAATATTCCAAGCGCGCTCGGGATGCATTTTCAGACCTGTTGTATTTTCTCTTAATTAACTCACCCTGTATACGCCATTTGATGTGTTTTGAGACACCCCCTTTGTTTTTTCTCTTGAATGATACATCTCTAACCTCAAAGCTCAATTTTACAACCGGCAATGCCCTATCCCCAAACCCAATGTTTAATTCTACAACCGGCAACACACAAGTCCATCTCAATCTGCTCACTCTCAAACGTCAATAACATGACACGTGGCGCTCTGAAACGTACGTACCGCAATCATATAATTGATGGAAGAATCACTGGCGCCTCTCAACTGCAACTTGTAACGCTGCCAAACGTCATTATTATTATCACACTTCAAAACTCCGAATATTCCATCTACAATCATTAGTATTCGTATATTATTCAAACAGCGTGCTCTGGTTGGCTGGAGAAATATATGTCCTACATTTGTACACCAAATTCTATGAAGTCTCTGTGGAGGCAAGGCTAGCGCAAAAGGGCAATGGTTCAAACCTCGTTCTCAGAAATCTTTTTTTCTTCAAAATCCAATTCAATTAACTGAAAAAAAATTCAAACTGCGCGCTCTATTGGCAAAACTTTATCAATCTAGGGATCTACTCGATTACGTCACACGATGAACGCAGACCAGCGACGCTCTGATTTTCCCCCCACCTCAAAAAGAGCAAAAAATTGCAGAATAGACCCTAAAAATCTTTATGGAGATTAACATGTAAAAATGATCAAATTGGTTCTTGAACTCTTGTAATATATATACTCACGGTAAATTTGTTATATTACCTAAGACAAGTTTCGAATTCAATTTCCATAACAACCTACATTATGTTTCTAGATAATTCATAAAATATATTCGTTGAACTACAGTATGTTGAACAATATATAACAATACCTCAGATCATAAAAGTCAAACAGCTCGTTTCAACACCATTCTGTTTCCCAACGTATAATAATCATTATCATTTATTTCTTCTGCTGGTGTAATTATTCTGATTATTACTTTCGGACATATCAACCCTACTTTCTGACGTTGAGGAATAACATGGAAAATCAGATTCATCAAAATCAGTTTCGACTTCTTAGCTGTGCTTTTGCGATTTGATTATTTGATCTAAATGTCGCTTCCACACCAAATCCTCGTCTGTTACTTTACAAATATACATATTTTCTCCTAAAATCTCATCAATAACGCATTTCGTTCAGGTCTCACAATTTGGTTTCCTGTAATCCCTACAAAAGACTATTTCACCAACAGAAAATTCTACATTCCGTTTACCACTATGATACATCCAACTCTTGTCTTTACTCTGCGAAGTATGTCTCAAGACAAGACACCGGGTTTCTGGTAGACTGCAGAGATGGTCTTTGTTTCTATCTACTTTGAATAAATTGATTAAATATCTGCCAAATAGAAGTCTACAACCCCCTTCAACAACAGTAACATCACAATTTTTCGTTGAATTCCCAACAGTGATATCTACTTTCATTTTACCAGCTGGATTTATGGTATTATCATTATAATTTTTCAGTTAGATCGAAGTAACAGTGAAAACAATATCCGAAAACAACTTTTCGTAAAGATTCGAAGGTATGCAATATAAACTAGCTCCGGTATCCAATTCCATTTTCAAAGTTTTACCATTCAACAGAGTATCCACAAAAATTGGATATGACCTGAAATCAGAATGATTAATGGTAAACATTTCAAAAACGTCATTAAGTTCCTCAGTTTGCAGTTCGATTTTCATAACAACCAACATCATGTTTATTCATAATTCATAAAATATAATCATCGAATTACTTTATGGTGAACAATATATAACAAATACAAAGAAATATTTGTATCTCTGTCTACTCTAAATGTTCTTCGTTCCCATGAACCAAAGTTGAAATTCAACACCGTCTCGACGTGTTCCTGGAAATCTGCATTAGGCAGCATTGCTTCATTCAGCTATTCCCACGGGAAGGCATACATAACTTTACCGTCCTGTACCGGGTGTCCGCTAAAGGTGGCTTACCCCTGTTACTTCTTCTTTTGCATTGAAGATAACCAATCAATCAATCAACGTTATTTCCCCAAGAAACGTTACATGTTTATGGAAGGAATAAAAAAAAATCTTAAAAATAACATGAATAAATAAGCATACAAAGGAGTGATCGATAAATATAAAACAAAAGAAAATAACAAAATCTGAGAATACATTTGCTCAGAATACAAAATACAATGTGGTGAATATAAACACAATAAACATTGAAATATACATAATTTTATCAATTTTCAACTTATATTGAAACTATTCAAAAGTTTTAGTGGTCAAATTCATAAAATATATCAACTCAAAATTTCTTTTTTCAATTTGCTTTTGAATTTCTTTAACGAATTATAAGATTTTATTTCATCAGGTATCGAATTGTAATTTACTATTCCATTATAAAAACCGAATTTTTTACAAAATTTGTTCTAAAATTACTAGCAGCTAACAATTTTGTTTATCTGGTATCATGAATGTGTATAGTATTCACTTCAGTAAACACTAAATTTGGAGTTTTCACATTTTTCCTAATTGGGTGGATGAAACAACAAATTTTCAGCTAGTAAAGGGAGTTAAGATCTAGTAAACCATTTGGTTTGTATAAATTAATTGTTGGTTCCATACAATTCAATTTATAGATTCATTTGATTGATTTAATTTGAAGTTTCCTCAAACAATTTAAAAAGCAATTACTTGCAGTACCCCATACAGAAACCAAGTATTGAATATGTGAATAAATCAGAGCGAAATAGATATTTTCAAGAAATTTCAACGGGACGTAGTTTCTTATTTTGAAAAGAATTCCGATCAGTGGTGCTATTTTATTTCTGGTTTTATCAATGTGTTTATTCCATGATAGCCTTTCATCTATATACAAGCCCAAAAATGTAATTGTTTGCACCACCTTTTTTGAAATATTCATGAAAGAAGATTTGTTGAAATTTAGAGCCAATTTATGTTTTTGTAACCAAATAAAAATATTACCAATATCATTTTTTATTTTGTTATTTCATTATGATTAAGGGAAAAATAAATAATCGTTATGTCATCTGCAAACAACGACAGTACTCCATTAAGAGTCAATTCTGATAATGAGTTAATATAAATTAAAAATAAAACCGGGCCAAGAATAGAACCCTGTGGTACACCACAACTTATATCTTTCAAAGAACTTCGATGGTTTCCTAAGTAAACATATTGTTTCCTATCACAGAGATAGTTTTGAAACCATTTATGTAGACTCCCTCTAACACCAATACCATATAATTTTTTGAGTAATATATTGTGATCAACTGTGTCAAATGCCTTGCACAAATCCAAAGACAAAATGGTACATTGCTGATCTCTATCAAGTTGAATTTGAATATTCGAAACAACGTCCATCACTGCTGCGTCAGTGTCTTTAGATCTGCGAAAACCATATTGTCCACTATATAGTAAGTTATTTCTTTCAAGAAAATCGAAAAGTCAAAAATCAATTTTTCTAGAATTTTTTAATTAATTGGAAGTATAGAAATGGGTCGATAGTTATTTAAATCTGTTTTTTGCCATTTTTATAGATAGGAGATACTTTTGCAATTTTAATTTTTTTGGGTATTATACATGTTTCTAAAGATCGAGATATAATGAACAATAAAATAGATTTCGAATTTGACAACTTTTATAATCCTTACACTAATCCCTTCAAAACCAGATGCCTTTTTAGAATATACTGATCTACAATATTTTCTATTTCTGCTCAATTTGTGGGTTCTAAAAACATACACAAAACATTTGATTGGTCTTCGAATGATTCTGAAGTATTTGAAAAAGCAGAGGATAAAGTCTTTCCAATATTTACAAAATGATTATTCACAGCCTTACATATTTCAATTGGAAATTTAATTTTGGTATCTTTCACCTCAATGGCTTTTATATTTACTGTGTGAGAGCTAGATTTTCTCTAATAGTTTTTTTTTCTCTAACTTATTGAATTGATAATATTGTTCCAAAAAATATTCTGACTGGGGATTTTTTTTTCATCAAAAGTGCTATTTAGTTATCAAACCAAGGTTTAGATTTTTTCTACATTTAATTTTTTTCATAAATGAACAGGAGTCAAATGTTTTTATTATTTCCTCATATCTGGATCTTGGTAAAGGTGAATTCTATTATTTGGTTCTACTAATTTCTCTTTAAGTTTATCACAATTGAATATTTTAATTTCAGTGAAATAAGTATGAAAGTATTTTGAATTGTTTTGTTCAGTTTAGCAGAAAATGTCCAACTCAAAAATAGCAATTACTCAAAATATCAACTTGAAATTGTTATATATGTCATATCAATACAAACAAGATTTAGCCAATGAAACAATGATTTCACATTCGATTCAACACAACGATTGTGTGGACGATTTCTGCAGATTTAGCAAACAGGAATTATATAGTCGCCCTACATATAACAACATGATTTCTTATAATTTGTGGGTTGGACGTTTTCTGCTTAACTACGTCCAATTATGTATGGCATATACATTTTGTGAACACCCAAAGGAGTGTATGTGATTGAAATTAAATTTTTTTTCAGTGTTCGTAATAAAATGATCAATTAAAGAAGAACTACCACTTACTTCCCTAGTAGGAAAGGTTTCATTAACTAACATTAGATCATTTGATTTATAGATGTTCATCAATTGATTTTTCCCCTCACTATCGGATAAAATATTAATATTAATGTCGCCAAAGAAGAAAATTTCACAGTTGCATTCGTTAAGACTCTCAAGTGTTTCATGAAAACCAGAAATGTTTGCGTATTCATTTTAGGAGGACGATATAAACTACAAATCATAAAATCTGGGTTTTTAAGTTTTACAGCAATGAATGTTAGCTGATCTTCTACTCTTGTTTTAACTTCGAATTCAATCCTATCCCTGATGAAAAATCCTACAGCTCCTCCTCGTTCTTTTCTGCTGGCGTATATTGACGAAAAATAATCAAAATTGTAAAATTTTTCTTCTTCTTTCCTCAGCCAAGTTTCAGTAATCACAATTATATCTACTTTCAGTTCCTGAATTATTACTTCTAATTCATCCATTTTATTTTTTGTTGATCTGGAGTTTAGGTATAACATTCTGAAGTGTTTCTCTTCATAACAGTGTAGTCTAGAAAGGATGATAATTCACAAATTTTAATATTTTCCGTCTTGCTTGTCATAACTGATGTGTGGGGAGAAATTTCACTGGTTCAATTTGAATGTATATAGAGCAACTTTTTCCAGAAGCTGAATCATGAATATCTGCCAAAATTATACGGTTGATAGTCATGATTTGTTCAATATATCATAGTACTTAAAACTTTCACAATTTGCAATATCATCAGCTGAATGGTCTATTTGATATATTTTCTTAAATTTCTGCTTTGCTATCAAACAGTTTCCACATTTCCTATCATTTCCTATCATTTTCATGCTTCTTACATTGTTCCAATGCATGTTCTCCAGCACAAAAAGAGCACATTAATTTGTTCTTACAATTTTTAGCGGTATGGTTGACAAAACAACGGGTCAAAATATTATTGTCATGAACGATACAAGACTGCCATCCCAAAAATAGCTCATTGCCATTAACAATTTTTTCAAATAGATTTCCGTTTACTTAGTTATGTATGCCTTCCCGTGGGAATAGCTGAACTAAGCATTGCTGCCTATGCAGATTTCCAGGAACACGTCGAGACGGTGTTGCATTCAACTTCGATTCATGGGAACGAAGAAACATTCAGAATAGTCATAGACTTCGAGCAATAAACATCTCATTGCATTATTTGTTGTTAATTAAAGTTTTTGAGTAAAATAATATTTTTTTAAAACTAAGTTCCGTGATCGGAAAACAAAGTGGCGCAGTCGTTGTAGGATTTTGAACGGATATTCGTTGTAAATAATCCGTCAGTTCCAACTGTTAATTCAAGAGAACCTCCATTTCTGGACAGTCCCTCTGGGTAGCAGATCAAGCAGAAGCCAAAGAAGTAAAGAAGAAAAGAAATGAGAACAGCCATCTCAGTGGTACTAATGTAAGTTGCTTTTCCTTGTATCTTGTCTATGTCATTCTCCTCTAGTCCTGATTCATCTCCCGAAAACAGTGATTTTGAGTTAATTTTTAGTGAACAAAAATCGCCGAAACCTAATTCGGTTTTCGAAAATATTTCTCGCGATCAATAGAATTAGAAGCACTTCTTTCGAAGCTATTAATAAGTAGAAATATCAAAATGCCAGTTCCAAAATTTGAATCAAAACTTTTGGAAATCGTTCCAAAACTTGACGGCAATCCTTTGGAACTTTCATCATTTTTAGAAACAGCTAATTCAATTATTACTACATACAGGGACCCAACACCCGAAAATATAAGTTGTGCCCAAAATATTACAATAATTTATGGAATTTATTCAAAATTGATAGGTCAAGCTTGCGAAGTTTATAGCATTTGCATTGATAAAGATTGGCTATCAGTCAATAATGCTCTAATCGCATATTTTGGTGACCAAAGAGTCGAAAATG
Organism: Chrysolina americana; assembly: GCA_958502065.1. Taxonomy (NCBI): domain Eukaryota; kingdom Metazoa; phylum Arthropoda; class Insecta; order Coleoptera; family Chrysomelidae; genus Chrysolina; species Chrysolina americana. Next base: position 20,614,095 of record OY293421.1, on the reverse strand, counting down.
GATTATTATTTCATTTAGATTAATTGAGACAAAATTTCAATGAACCATCATTTCAATTTTATACAAGGGTTATGTCAAATTTAAGTGCTCTTCATAACTATGTAGATACACATGAAAATGTAGTTGCGACTAAAACGGTGAAGAAAACTTTTTACATTACTCATGCTCTTAAAATATTTTTAGCTGGACTGAAAGAACCTTTAGGATCAACTATTCGTGCTATGAAACCATCAACTATGGCAGAAGCTAGGCAATATATTATTTCCGAAAATAATATTCGGCATCTCCAAAAACCGAATAACAGTGATCAATCGAAAATTAGGCCCCCTCAAAGACCCAATCACCCAAATCAATTGTCCAATTTTCGCCAATACGCAACACCTAAACCCAATTTTCAGAATTTCAAACCCCAAATGCATGCCCAATAAATATTCAGCCGAGACCGGCAGAACCCTAAAAATTCTTCACAAATCGTCAAGTATTTGGCAATCCAAGAGGCTCAACCAACGTTTGGAGACCAAATAACCAAAACAATTTCAATCGCCCCAAGCCAACACCTATGAGTGGCATTTCACAAGCCACCACTTCTCGTCAACCCAATACTAGACCATATCAAAACCCCAATCGAACAAATTGCATTGCAGAAGAACTTTACAATTTTGATAATCCCCATTATCAGGAAGATTCAATACCCTTCCAAAATGAATATTACTCCCAAAATGATTTTTGTTACCAAAATCAACCCTGTTCCTCCAATGAATTTGATTTTTACGAAAATATGAACTATGACCAAGTCCAACCTGAATATGTCGTGAATCAATATCCAATCGATACCCAAATCGATCAAAGTTCCTCACAAGACCAAAATTTTCAGGAAATCGACCACCACGAAAAAATTTCATAGAAATACATTCTATTTACGATCGAAAGGACCTCCCATACATTCAAATTTCAGATCCACCCCTGAAACTTTTGATGGACACGGGAGCGACTAAAAGCTTTTTGAATACCGGAATTGCCGAAAATTATTTTCCCGATTTTATCAGAAAAGAACCGTTTACAATCAGCTCAATATTTCAGACCACTTCGAAAGATTGTTGCGCTGAAATACCAGCCTTTCAGGAATTCCACACTGAGAAAACTATAAAATTTTATTTGTTTAAATTTTATCACTTCTTTGATTGATTGATTGGTTATGATACATTGAAAAACTTAGATGTTCAATGAGATTTGAAAAATTCAAGTTTAAAAAAACCTGAATCAGAGCTTCCTCTGGCACACTATGAAAGCAAAAAAGAAATTACTCTTTTATGCTCGCATAGAACCATTTACAATCGAATCAATCAAAATTCCTGTAACAATACCCAACGGCGACATCACGATTATCGAAACAAAATTATTTGAATGCCGAATTCGCGAAGGTTTGACATCCTCTCGAAACGGCTATGCCCCTGTCGAAATTCGGAATGATGCAGGTGAAATACAAGAGATTTACCTTAATGAACCTCTTCCTGTGAAAACTTTTCATCCCGACCAATTCGAATTGTACCATGCTTCAATCGATCATAACACCCCGTCGAATATATTCAAATGAGTCATCACACAGCTTATACGAACTCAACACATGAATTCTGAAGAGAGACACCACATTGAGAAATTGTGCCTATTATTTTCAGACAAATTTCACCGCGTAAATTCAAAGCAGACTTTCACGAACCAAGTGTAACACAAAATTAGGACCACCGATAAAGTACCGAATTTTACAAAATCTTATCGCTATCCGTTTATTCATAAACCGGAAGTCGAAAAACAAATTGACGATATGCTTCGTCGAGGCATTATTCGACCAAGCGATTCACCATGGTCCTCACCAATTTGGATAGTTCCAAAGAAGGCGGATACCTCTGGCAAAAAAGAAATGGCGTATAGTAGTGGACTACAGAAAAATCAACGAGAAAACTATCGATGATCGATATCCGATTCCAAATATATCGGACATCCTTGACAAATTGGGTAGATGTATGTACTTTTCTACCCTTGATTTGGCAAGTGGGTTCCATCAGATCGAGATGTACCCTGATGATGTAAAGAAAACAGCTTTCAACGTAGAGAACGGCCGTTTGGTTTGAAAGGAGCTCCAGCTACTTTTCAGTGAGTAATGGACAACGTCTTGAAAGACCTACAAAACAAAATCTGTTTCGTCTACATGGACGACATCATCGTTTTTTCCACTTCGCTACAAGAGCACATGGTCAACATTAAAAGAGTGTTTCAGAAACTGCGCGAGAGCAATCTGAAAGTCCAACTCGACAAATCAGAATTTCTGAACAAGGAAATTTCCTTTCTGGGACATCTGATAACAACAGAGGGAATAAAACCGAATCCCGATAAGGTCAAGGCCATCATGAATTATCCGATACCCAAACGAACGGCTACTATCGAAAATTCATAAATAACTTTGCCGAAATCACCAAACCATTTACAAGTCGACTGAAGAAAGGAGCAAATATCGATATAACTGACCACCTACATCAAGACATTTGAGGACTGCAAAACCTTACTATCGAACGACCCGATTTTGCAGTACCCCGATTTTACAAACGAGTTCAATTTGACCACGGACGGCAGTAACGTAGCGTTAGATGCTATATTGTCCCAGGGCCCCCCAGGACATGATAAACCAATCGCCTACGCATCAAGAACCCTATCCAATACCGAACAAAATTATTCGACTATCGAGAAGGAACTTTTTGCAATCGAATGGGAAACCAAATATTTGAAGCCCTATCTTTTCGGCAAAAAATTCAAAATTTTTACGGATTACAAACCCCTTCAGTGGTTGATGTCTTTAAAAGAACCCAATTCATGATTGGTTCGCTGGAGACTGAAACTTGATGAGTTTGACTATCAAACTATTTACAAAAAAGGGAAAATCAATACGAACGCTGATGCCCTTTCTAGAATTGAACCCTAATGAAACTGTCAGACAGACTGATGAACTCCCCATATTGAGACATATGCAGGAATTCAACGAAAATCCTGTCCTAGACAATGAAAGACCATCCACAAGCAGAAACCCAGAAAATAACACACCTGAAAATATTCAAAATCAGGATAACCAATCGAAGGCAGGACAAATTGACCCCAATGACAACGACGAAAATGAAACTGTTCACACAAAGTGCAGAAGACCCAATATTGAACGTCCACATCACAGACAAATCAATCAATAACTTTTTGTGCCAATTAATGATAATTAAAGTTGATCGAAACCCTCGAATGGAAACCAAAAAAACTCTTTAAGATTTCAGTATGTCGTACCTGATGGTATCTATATGTTACCAACGAATCATTTCAACCCCAATTTATTGAACATCTGAAAGAATTTGGTGTTCCAAAACGCACCTACGTCTTTTACTTCCAAAATGATACCGAAGACGTACTCTATAAAGATATGTGCAGGTTTATACCACAAACATTCAAAAATTCCTCCTTTAAGCTTTTCAAATCCAATTAACTCCTCTTCAATGTGACGAACGAAGATCGCCAACAAAATCTTATCAAATCCCAACATGAAGATGTTACCAACCATCGAGGCATTCACGTAAGAACATTTATCATTAATTGTCCAATATGTCAACAATCTAAATACGAACCCACCTTTGATCAAACTACAGTTAACGCCCACTCCCAAAAAACCATTCGAAACTATACACGTTGATACCTTCAAATTTGGCAGTACTATATCTTTAACAATCTGTGACAGCTTTACCAGATTTGGACAAGCTTACATCATTCCCAGTCTTTCCGCACTTCACGAATATCAATCACTTTTGCAGTTCATTTCAACTTTCAAAATCCCCGAAAATATCGTTTCTGATAATGGTGCCGAATTCTCCCAAAACCTTCTAAAAGAATTCGCGAAACTGCATAGAATCAATTGGCATTATACACTTCCATATAATCCAAATTCCAGTGCCATTGAAGAAAGGTTCCACTCCACTCTCATAGAACACATGAGAACACTCAACCTCTCGAAACCAAATCTGAATCCCTTTGAAAAATTGACTTTCGCTGTCCTTGCATAAAATAATAGTCTTCATTCAACAACATAATTAAAACCAATAGATCTAGTGTTTGGACATCCAGAACTAAAAGATCCAATCGATATTGATTCAGAATTCAAACCAATCAATACGAACACAAAGAATCTATTTCCCAAATATATAGAAAAATTCACGAAGACACGTCAAAACAAAAATCAAAAATAATTTCAAAACGTAACTAAAATCGAGAAGACCCTCCAAATTTTGAACCCGGAAATTGGATATATGAAAACACCCGAAAGACAGTCGAAAACGGCTCCCCTCTACAAACCCGAACACATTCTCAAAAGCACTGACCTAACTGTGACAACCCCACAAAATACATACCACAAACAATCATTCAAACCACCAAGAAAAATGACAGACCAAAATCTGTTACAGGTCTATGATACTTCATCAGACAGCGACTCAGAAGGTTCAAATCCAGAACCTCCAGACGAATCCAGGGATCCTTCCCTTTAAAATGGGAACCGCACGAATAAAAGTAGCTTCCCATACTTTTCTACATGATATTCAACTTAGTCCATTAAAAAACCAAATAAACTCAATAACCAATCAATATAAGCTATCAGAAGCCACAATAAATAATACAACCCCTTTCAATAGAATTGCCCTATTTAACGCATATAAACACCTCGAATACGAAGTCAAAAATGTTAACCACAAATTCAGATCCTTGTTTCCCCATAAACGCGCAAAAAGAGCCCTCATTGCTCCTCTTGGCTCCCTCGTAAAATTCATAAGCGGAAATCTAGACGAGCAAGATGCGAAAGAAATATATCACAGCCTAGCCGAACTCGAATCAAACCAAAATCGAATTATCAAAAAAATCAATAAACAAATATCAATTACTTCAAAATGGATGGAAAATATTAACGAAACAATGACTTCAGTTTCAGATAATCAAAAACTGATTCAATTATGCACATTTTTTGGAAATTCATGAAATACTGAATCAAATAAAAATCAATCTCGATTCTCTACTAGATTTTCTAACAGAAACAGAAAATGCTATGAGATTTGCGAACTTGAAAACATTACATCGCAGTATCGCCTCTCCAGACGCTCTAAAAACAATAATAGATGAACTCTACTTATCACATAGTCATTCTCAATTGCTTTTTGATAATAAGGAATACCTCAAATATTATAGTGTTGTTGAAACCGAAGTTTTCGCCATCGAGGACAAAATTATATTTTCATTAGATTTTCCATTGGTTCACACTGAAACTTTCGATCACTATCACCTATATTCAATTCCAAATCAAAACCAATTAATTATCATCCCACCTGCCTCCTACCTAACCCTAAGCAACGAAATGTACCAGTACCAGAACGAAGAGTGCGTTGACCTACAACCAAATTTCCTGTGGGACAACCCAGACTGTGTGACGTCACTACTTTCATCCAATGCCTTTGCTGATAAATGCCATCAAATTCCAGTCAAAATCAATCAGGAAATAATCGAGGAAATCAATGATGCCCACTACATAGGCATCTTTCCGAGCAAGAGAAAATTCCAGACAAACTGTGTGGAAAACGATGTCGCTGTGCTGAAAGGTGTATACCTCTTTATTGTTCCACCAAAATGCTCCCTGAGGACTTCCAAATATACCTACTGGAACGAGAAAGGATCACCCCCTCACATTGGAAGAAATCAAAGACATTCATATTCAAATCCTGCAAGTCGAGAAACTCAACTTGGAGAAAGTTTCCCTTGACAAACTTCACGAGCTCCAACTAGACGAAATTCGGAAAGACCCATTGGACCTCATCAATCTTCCTCCGGATTACTCCAGATGGCCCCTATGGAGCGTCGCAACGCTAACCGCCTTCGTCGTGGTATATCTTGTGGTGACACAGAAACAAGATATCCTTCGCCTACTCAACGCCAACAAACCACCAACCAACCAGGCCATCAACGAAAGTGGTTCCACCCTCGAGTTCCTTCTAAGGGATGGAGAAGTTATGTATGCCTTCCCGTGGGAATAGCTGAACTTAGCATTGCTGCCTATGCAGATTTCCAGGAACACGTCGAAACGGTGTTGTATTCAACTTCGGTTCATGGGAACGAAGAAACATTTAGAATAGACATAGACTTCGAGCAATAAACATCTCATTGTATTATTAGTTGTTAACTAAAGTTTTTGAGTAAAATAATTTTTTTTTAAACTAAGTTCCGTGATCGGAAAACATAAAGACATTAGTGAATACTGTATAAGTGTTTTAGTAGGCAATATATTTAATATGTTCTATTTCAAAATGATCACCTTCATTGATAATATCATTTTGTTTATTGAAACATTGTTGGAGTTCATTATTGGATAATTGTTTCTCCAATTTGATACCAGTGATTTTAATTTTGGGCTGCTTTAATATATTTTCTTGAATGACGAATTGATTCTTCAATTTACTGGAAATTTCTTCTTTCAATTTGTTCGAATTATTCAGCTTAACGGAATCAATTTCTTTTCCGAAACTTCTTCTTGAGACTTCATGGCTCTGATTGTCTATTGGCTTAATTACAACACTTGTTTTAGAAAAATTCGACATTTCCACTTTATTATTTCCTTTATCTTTACTATTATTATTAAACTGTGTTACTTGAGAATATGTAGGTCTTTGTTTCTCACATTGCTTCTCCACTTCTTCAATTTTCTTATTAATTTTTTCCAAACTTTCCATTATATTGTATTTTTCAACTAAATTTGAAACAATCAAATCATAGTTTTCCTGGAGCATTTTGTTTTCATTTAAAAGATTTTCAATACATTTTTCTTTCTCTTCTATAATTTTCTTCAATACAATATTCTCTTTCTTCAGATCTTCATTATTTTCATCATTTTCTTTATCATACACTACTTTCATGAAATCAGGATCTTTTTGGGAAAGTGGGGCATCCTCAGCATCATTGGAAGTTTTTCTCCTTTCTTTTTTTCTGCCAGAACATGGAAATGTTGTAAATAGTGAATATCCACTGATCTGACCAAACCAATACCATATAACACTTGCAAACAACTCCAAGCAAATGAAGAACAAGAAATATACGATTACTGTGCCCTTCTTCTGAGTAAAATAAGGTATTGTATTTGAGTACTTCACTATGACATTAAGGAAATTAAATTTGGAGAATGTATACGACATGGATCAGGTGTCTCGTCGGGTCAGGAAAATGAACATTTTACTACGATTGATTTGATATTGCACACTATTAGTATTTAAAACCAACTTCCGTTAACGAACTCAAAATTTTGGGGTCAGTCAATTTTCAATTTATTTTATAACTACAATGTTCTTTTTGTCGCAGTCAATGGTCTTGATGTTTCACTAATAATACTTTAATTACACTAACAGGTATGTTGTGAACACAAGTTATTGAACGTTATTGGTACTCGGTAGCGAGGCGGTTGGGTGCCGGCCTTCTAAACTTCCGCTTGCATTTGTCCAGGTTCGAATCCTGGAACACGAGAACATTTTTCCTAATTTCATAGGAGTCGATAGGCAATGTAAATTGTCTAGATGCCAATCTCGACGTCTGGTGCTTGATAGGAGTTCGCGTTGACCTCCCGGGGTGGTGCTGTAGATTTTCCGGGGTTTCCTACAGTGTTTTTTGGTTTCGTTTGTGTATGAATATCGTTATCACATCGTACCTATGGCCAACCCGTTTTATTTTTTCAGACAATACGTTTTCAAACCAGTATATAGAAGAAGAATTAAATATTATAAAATATGTTCTCAAGGAAAATGCTTTTCCAGATCAATTCGTGAAAAACAACATACACGAAATCGTAAACAGTCATACACCGAACAAACAAACAACTTAACCAACAGAAGTACTCTTTCAAAAACAAACTTTCAATCAATACGTACCTGAAAATTCTTTCCTGTTAAATTGAATATGACTTGCTGGAAATGTTAATATTGATTGATATATCTGTTTTTCCCTCTATTCCGCTTCACGATAGAGTGCGATTTTGTCTCATAACGACTGGACTATATTTATTCATTATACACCATCGATCAGAAGCTCGCGGCTTTGTGTGTTGCGCAAAGAGAAATCTGCTACGAAATGCATTTATTGTTCTTGATGAAAGTGAACGTGTTGCCGTTGATCGGTAGATGGAGAGCTCATTCGTTTATCAACGGAAGCCAACTTGAGTTGAGGATGACGGTATCATGACTACATATCAAATGTTAGGAAAATCAATAGTGAGTAATAAAATAGACTCATTTAACTCAAATAATAATGAAGGCTTATCGCTCGAGGGGGTTAGTCGTGATAATTTTTGTAACAGGAATTCTAATTCGATATTAGATTAGATTATATTCTCACAGATTATGAGATTGCAGATACTTAGTTATGCAAAAAACTTTTCTGTTCTCCTCTGTCAATTTTATCTCGAGAGTACTCCAGATGTCCTAAATTCCTAATTCCTGGAGAACGATTTGCTGTGGAATGATATTTTCTGCACTACAGTGTTGGCAAATATTAATCATCATAAGAGCAAAAGTTTCGAATACAAGAAGATACAAGAAGTGAATAGCCTTGAGCAAAATTACGCTTTTTCATCAGGTGCTATAAACCAGATGAATGAGAAGCGAAAGGTTGAAGATAATGATCCTTGGAAAAAGGTTTCATACAGTAGACACTAGACACAAACGTCAAACTTTAGTAAGGGAATGATACTGACAAGAAATTCAAGGTGTTCCCAAAATTGCAGAATCACATGTATAAAGGGTCAAACCGGAAACAACTGGTTTGCTGATAAATTCTTTTCCGGAAGCTGTTTGGGAACCCTCAAGAGCAAACACTACATTGGTAAAACGGGAATCGGTTTTACGCCTACAGTTCTTAAGATCATTTTATTCTCCAAATGATTCAATGTTTTTGTGTAAATTCGGGAACTTCAGTGATTTTTGGTAAAGACGATTTTTGGGAATTCCCGAATTCTTATGGGACCATCGAACCAATATAATAAATATGGAATCAATGGTTTTTGTAAAAAACCGATCCTACGATCGTTAATACTTTATTTCCACTTAGACAAATTTACATTGCATGGGAATTGTCAATACATTAAAATAAGGAGAATAGAACTTCAGGGGAGGAAAAGTAGAGATCAGAGACTGAGACAACATAAACTACGGTAAAGTAATATCAAGACGTTTCAAAATCAGTTGAAGCATTCTGATATCTTATAATAAGATTTTTCTAATGAATGGTTTTCTAGTGCTGCTTTGAACACGGACAGCTGTTCTTTATCCTTTAAATATTCCTGAAGTTTATTGAATATTCTTGAACCAATTTAATCAGGTCACCCGAACTTACTCTCATTTTGGCTACTGGCAAATGAAAATGACGTTTTATTCTTGTACGATAGTGATGCAAATTATCACTCATTGAAAAGGATGATTTGTTTTAAATAAATACACGCATAGTTATGAACTGTTGTTAATGTTAAAATTCTATATTCTATGAATAGTTCTCCACAAGTTTCTCGAGATGAAATGTTCGCAATGCATCGCAGAATTCGCTTTTGTGCAACAAATACATTTTGAGTATAGGTTGAACCACCTCAAAAGCAGACACTATATCTTAATCTGGATTCCACTTGGTCAAAATAGATTTGGATCAACTGACCTTCAGTTAAAACCAATGTTAGATTAATGAAAATGACCTTCAGAGAGTTAGGTTTCGATGTCAATTGGCGACAGTGAGCCTTCCAGTTCCGACACTCATCAATAGAAATACGTAGGAATCTGACACTTTCATTAGTATTTGTTAAAGTCATGTTGTTGACCGTTGAAACAAAATAATGTTTTCTATTTTATTTTAAACGTTGTGAATATGAATAACCTCCGTTTTGTCAGTATTGAAGAATAGATCATGCGTTTTAAAAAAATTTGATACCTGATTTGTTGTCATAGCACATTTATTTTCTAAGGTTTTGGTATCTGGTGCTGAAATTATTAATGTATAATGACCTCCTGTAATTACAGAATCTATACTATCCACATAAAGGATGAACAGAATGGGGCCCAATATTGAGCTTTGTGGGACACTCATATTTACAAGTGAGGTATCTGATTTGATATTGAAAATTTCATTATTTCTGTTCACTTGTAGAGATGCAAATAGTTTTCGATTATCGAGGAATGTCGCTAACCAACTTAAGGCAGCACCTCTAATACTATATTCTTCTTATTTTGAAATAGGTGTTTGATGATTGACACAATCAAACGCTATGCTTAAATAACAAAGAATGACCGCCGAGCATTCACCTGCTTCAACAAATTTGATAGTTTCATTTAGTAATGAAAACATAGCTGTATTCGTAGATTTTTTAGATCGAAATCAATGAGTCACATGGAACTGTAACAGGACGATAATTTTGCATTGAGGTTGCTTTTCCTTTCTTGGAAATGGAAGTGACTTCACCAGTTTTTAGTTGTTGTGGGAAAACACCTGACAGGAATGACATATTAATCAAGTGCGTCAATAGAACCATTTTCAAGTAGATGGAATTTGGTATTTCATCTGGGCCAGATAATTTTTTCATTTTATTGCTTAACAATAAGAGTAATTCATTTTCTGTGAAAGGATTTAAATATATTGTGTGGGAATTGAAATTATTTATATTAATAGGGTTATCCTCTATAGCAGTGATTTTTCCACTAGATCAATGGGAGTTTGAATGAAGAAGTCATTAAACTTATAAGCTATAGTTTTAATTTTAATATTTATATAATTTTTTATTTTATTTTTATTTGTTAATTCAGATACAACATTCCACGAGGAACGATTTCTATTAGGATAGTTGAATTTCCCATTCTGATGATACTTTTTCTTTTTTTCACCACTAATATATGATGATTTCTTTCAGCCTCTTTATAGATTGGGACAAAATTGGGATGTGAACCCACCTTTTGTTACTATTTTTATGGTAAAATCTTTTCTTAGAAAAATTTAAGTGGTATAGCAAAATTTCGGAAAAGTAGTTGAAAGCTTCATTGAAATCATGGATATTATAGAGATTTTCCCAATTCTCTGTTGTTAGAGAGCTTTCGAAGTTGATGATATTATAATCATTGAAATTCCTTTTAATTTCTGTTTTATTATGAGAGACTGTGTCACGAATGAAAACATCTAACTCTAAAAGTGCTATTCTGTGATCTGAAATATTTTTATCTAGAACAAAGCATGTAAGTACCTCCACTGGAGTTATAAAAAATTTATCGATTATTGTACTTGTAGTATCTGTCACTCGGGTTAAATTTGTTTATCGCTGCCCCCTACATATAATATTAGCATTGAATTAAGGTTTGATGAATTTAATATCTTCACTAACATGCTTCATAAATATATGCCTACAGACCTTTGCTGCACGGGGTGAGGAATAAATTCGACTGTTCGGTGTGACGCGCTGATGGTGGCTCTTAAAATCCAAATACACCCAATTGTATTCATCTGATAAAGGGAATGGGAATAGAAAACTTCAGAAGTGCAATGGACCCCCAAATATGGTCCAGAGGTACATGTGTGAGGAAGGTTTTCCATATCAAGACAAAAAACAAACAGAACCTGTGATGTATGTTGGGTTATTCTCAATGAAATGTTCTGTACATATATGATGATAAATTTAGTAAGCGTATGTTAGAGAATAATGATTGATGTATAATTTTACTTTTGAAAATAAATGTTACTTTGGATATTCTTATTCCAATAATTATTATATATTCTATAAAATAAGGGATATATTACAGAACCTGTGTGATGTTTAACCTATACTTAATGTTACTCAATGTGAGGAGCCTGAATTTAAATTCAATGAATCAAACAGAAATTGATATGCGTGAGTACGAAGATCTGAAATTTTTATATACCACTGGAACAATGCTTCTGTTCAAATAAAAGTATATACAGAACTTTTTACTGCAGAGCCACCCCTGAGTTGGACAGTTATGACAATACCGGCAAAAATAGCGCAGAAACAAAAAAATGACCGAAGCAGATTTTGTAATGAAATTCACTTCGAAATTTGCGGTTTGCAGTCATGAAATCCTTTTACTAAAAACTCTCATTATATTGGTTGATTCTAGGTCTCCATTCGGTAATCTGATAAAAAAAAAATCAAAATATTATCAGAGTTTCAGGTTATTTGTATAAACCAAAAATGAATATAATTCTGAGTGGCGATTTTAATATATTCAAATTTGATATCGATAGTAACAATCCCATATTATATCATAATATTGTAAACTTTAAAAATGCGACTTTTTGAAACGCAATATACAAAGTTGAAAGAACGTCTATAGGTAAAAGTCGACATTTTCAAAAAGATATGCGTGAAATTAGGTCCTAATCAACAGTTACTGAGATAGTCAATAAGAACATTAAAAGTAACCTGAAAAAAAAAACCCACCTTTTATCTAAATGAATGGTAATGTTGAACAACTGAATTCATCACAATGTTACTTTATCTTATATTCAATCAACGGTACCAATGACTTTTTTGTAGTCAAAAATGATCTGTTAATTATTGTTTTCATTAGAGGTATATATTTTCGAAAAAATTTGAAAATTCATATTTCAAACAGAGAGATATATCAAGAAACAGAATACGTTCCAATCTAATGGAACATACCAAAACTAAGATGTTTTGCCAAGATATGCTTTGTTTGGTCTGGAATGGTGCTAGAAAAAGGATTCCCAAGAACGATATTTTGTACTACTATTTGTAATAATAAGATTAGAATTGGACATGTTGAAGACATGAATACATTCTCAACCTGAATGTGTTTTATTTTGACCAGTAGTAGTAGAATTAGTGAGCAAGTATTTCTTGTATGGCAGAATTCTGTTTTCGACATTTTCGAGGTTTTGCCTGGTCATCAGTGCAAGGCTAAGTCAATACAGACAGCTTTGAAGTCATCTGTTCCTCGTCCGAATCAATACATCACTCTGGCTCTTCAGTAACTATGATGTCATGCGATGAAACGGGGTCTAGGCCATACGAGCAAAATAAGAAGCACTCCTGGTCTCCAGGTTAATAAAATGAGTCCAGTTTAATTTTTTTTTTTTTATTTCAGTTGATACGAATTTAAAAAATTCTCTCTTTTCATTTTCATTTATAGAATATTATTGATTTCTTGAATTTTCTAAACTCTGTACCATAAGTGTTCAAACACAATGATGGTTAACAGGATTTGCGAATTAATTCAATGCAAAGGTTTTGGAATACCATCAGTGAAGTTTGCATTTCCAACAGTATTGTGAAGCTGACAAATCATTGAAGTACTGAGACCGTTGCAAGAACCAAATTGCCTAATATGGACGCGTTCACGAGTCCACTTTGAACCGCTCGCAGCAAGCATGTTGTTGGTTTTTAGGACGAATAGGTACAAAGAGATTCACAGTTGATTCGTAGACGTCAATTTAGGAGGTTTGACCATGTGTGCCTGCTAGAATCGCAATCAAAAACAGAACAAAACAAAATAATATGACCACGTGGAATGAACAAAAGGTTATTGAATTTAATTGAAAATTACAAAATCATGCCAAAAAAGAAAAACTATTACACAAGAAAAAATTGAAAGAAAATGCTTGGTTTTGTAATGGGCAGAACTAGAGATATCTGCAAGAAAAAGATGGTTATTATCATGGCGTCTTGGAGAAGGGAGAAAGCATCATTTCTGATGGATCGAGAGGATCGCGAGAAGCAAGAAAGTGTATACATTGATACAGTTACGGTTGTAGTTATAGTTATAGTTCATTAATGAGTACCCGGCTTGAGAATAGAGAGAGCCAAACCAGTTTTACCCATCATGGGCCAACTTCCCAGAGCTAGACTCTCTCCATAAACAAGATTTTTTTTAATGTCATCTTGAATTACTTCGATTCTTTTCGTGTCTCAGTTGGTCGAAGAAAAAAAGAATAGATTTTTGTTCGCATGTTTAGCAGTAAGAGCCATTCACCTAAAAATTTCAACGAATATTAAACACATTTTCTTGTTTCGGGCAATGAAAATGACGGTAGCAAGATGGCATCAAATCATTTTCTGTGATAATAGAACAAATTTCCAAAGAGCAGATATCAAAATTCGAAAATGAAAAAATTATCTGGATAATTCGTCACTTATATATGCGTCAGATGCTATAATCTTCAGATATAATAATAATATCGCAGCCGCACCTTATATGGAAGGTATGTGAAAACAATTATTTGCATCTGTCAAAAAAATTATACGGATAACCCTTGAAAGATGAAACTCTCCATATACTTTTTGCGAAAGCGAAAAATATTTTTAATTCCCAACCACTTGATTTATCAACAGACCTCACGGATTTCATGCCCCTGACAAAAGTTTTGTCACCAGCGCCCTCTAACCGAGTCCCTGGAATCTGCCACGGCATCACACATGTCGACCTGGGAGTGGACCGTTTACCGTAGAATTCTACTTTTCGAATAGGTGATATGACATCATAGTTGAAGTCAAGGGAGAGAAAGAGATGTAACTGTACAATGTGCGAAATTTGTTGAGGGTATCGAGGAACACAAGAAACAGATCTAAAGGACGTAGTTCATATCTTTCTCATCAAGACACAGATGAAGATGGTAAGTTTGGCTCAGTGATACCTGGAATCTCCTTAATTTAAGATTTCTTCAACTCAGGAAATGGGTAAATTAACTTATTTCATCAACATTTTCAGAAATCAATATGGACCAAACACAGAACAACTGCGAACTACTGCATACAGTTTTGGAACCAAAAACTAGAGTCTTGGAGCTATGGGAAGCATCTTTCAAAATAAGGAAAAAGCATTTTAGGAATCTGTCCATAGAAGAAATTTTTAATGAAGTACCTGCACTAAAAACTGATGTAGGATCAGAATTAGTAAGTTCCTTCATTTCAGTAATTAATTTCTGGAATAATATTATGTTGGTTTCCTGACTAAAAGATCATATCTTTTCTAGATAAATTCTGATTTCAACGAAAAATTTACTGAAAAATCGACAACATATACTTGAAGTGGCCCAATCTATCCAGTGCAATATTAAAAGAAGCTGAACACAGAAAAGTGGAAGCTGTAGAGTTCTCTGACGATGTTGGTGAGTTTTTTCATGAGCAACAGGTATTTCAACTCTTTCTAAATTTTTCTATTGCGGGGGGTTGTTGAGAGGTAGTTTTTCACCCTATAGAAATAACATAGTAGATTTGGTATAATTCATTTCCATCAAAAATCTTTGAGCAACAGTTATTTGTGAATACAATACGCAAAAATTAAAAAAAAACGTTGCTAAGAAAACCTTTGCTGATTTTACACCCGTGATTTTAAATGATATTTGACAGAAATAAAATCTTTATTTCTTACAGATCCCTCCATTGTGGCATTACTCACATTGCCCTATCTGATACCCCCAGTTACTCTCAAGAGGAGCAAGGAATTCAATTGGAGACCCAGCAAAATGAAACGATTTCATCATCACAATACCTGCGAAACTATGAGAGTAGTTGAAACTATCCGTCCACATCGAATCGAGGATTTTTTTACACAGTGGAAAACGGCTGTAAGGATTATTTTCAGATTTTTACACTCAGAATGAGTGCGTTTTTATTTAAATTAATTCTTTGTTTCAATTCTACCAACTATGGAAATTAGGAATTGTCATTAAAATAGTTTATTGTTCAATAAATATTTTAGAAGATCAAATGATTTTCTGTTACATTCATCCACCATACTTATGTTTCTATATACAGTGTGGGTCGGAAAAACGGACCAAATTGTAGGAGTACATTCTAATTATGAAAATAATTAAAAAAAATCCAATTTCACTTCGGTTTCAAATACGCTAAAGGGGGTGTTTCTCCAAATTTTCAGAGTTTGATCTTGAGCCTATGTTGTATCCTTTGAACCAGTAAGTCCAGTGCCGCACCCATGGGGCAAGCCAGTGAATTTCTTACAAAAAAAAGAAGATTTCAAAACAATGTTTAGGTTCCTTTTTCCATTATGTGTACAATATACTTGCTAGATTTTGGTTCGAATCCCCAGACTCCTATATACTGTATATACAGTGCGGTCCAAAGGTATGGAATAAATTCATTTTTAGCGTTATGTATTTTATGAAAAAATCTTGAAACAGGTCAATTTTTATTGGCAATTTGACAATTTACAGTATGAAAATATTACCCCCTTCTTGCACCCCCTCTGAATTATGAGCACCCCCTCAAAAATTTTGAATGAGAAGGGGGGTCGTGTGGCATCTTGTTCGAAAGGGATTTTCATTATCTGTTCAGCAATACTAAGTGTTTCATATTTGGTGCAACCATAACTGAGAAATTTTTTTATTAAAATTTAAAAATATTGACACTGTAAATTATGTATCCGTTGAAAAAACCTGAAACAGGTCGATTTCTATTCTCAATTTGACAATTTATACTTTCTTATCTGTCTTGCTAAAAAAGTCAGGAAAAAGTCGTTGAAGACACCAAAAAATTATTTACAAAACCCATAAATAATATAATGTCAATCTAGTAGACTACTGTTATTTTGATATTTGTGAGTTGCTGGCAGACGTCAGTGTATTGAAAAATATTTTTGTGTGTATTCGATTCATCTATGGCTCATTTATCCGAAACTCAAAGAATAGACATTTTAATAATGCTTGGATGCGGTAATAAAACACGAACTCAAACGGAAGTTTGTGAAATGTTCAATAATAAATACCCTGGTCAACACGTATCACAATCTACAGTTAGCAAAATAGAAACAAAATACCGTGAAACTGGACATGTAAAAACTCGTCAAAAACCAAGTCGAAATGCTGCATTGGATGAGGAGAAAAAGTTAGATGTACTGTTAGCGATTGAGGAAAATCCGCATATGACAAATAGACAACTTGCCGCCGACAATGATGTAAGTAAATCATCGATATTGAGAGCTTTACATAAAGAAAAATACCATCCTTATAAAGTTCAGTTGATTCAGGAGTTAAATGAGGATGACCCTGATAGAAGGCAACAATTCTGTGAACTGATGATGGATAGAATCGAAGAAGATTTGCAGTTCATAAACAAAATTGTGTTTTCTGATGAAGCTACTTTTTATTTAAATGGAACGGTTAATAGACAAAACTGTAGATATTGGAGCAGAGAAAATCCTCATTGGATGTGTGGGGCTCACACACAATATCCCAAAAAAGTGAACGTTTGGGCTGGTATCATTAAAAACAAAATTATTGGCCCCTATTTTTTTGAAGGCACAATTAATGGTGAGGTTTATCTAGGTTTTTTGATGAACTTTTTAGTGCCTACATTAAAACGACTTTTTCCCGATGTTAATGATCCAAATGGAATAGATAGATCAATTTGGTATCAACAAGACGGAGCTCCACCGCATTACACACGTATTGTTCGAGATTATTTGACAGAAGTTTTTCCCAATAGGTGGATTGGCAGACGTGGACCGATTGAATGGCCGCCTAGATCCCCCGATTTGACTCCTCTCGATTACTTTTTATGGGGTTATTTAAAATCAAAAGTATATTTCAATAGACCAGACAATATTGCAGATTTAAAAACTAGGATATCGGAAGAAATTAACAACATAACCCCTGAGGTCCTACAAAATGTTCTACGAGAATTCCAAGATCGCCTTGCTTATTGTCAAGAAGTGAATGGTGGTCATTTTGAACATTTAATTTAACTGTAAAACAAATTGAAATATACTTCCTATACATTATGTTACATTATTTCCTTCAGTCTATCAACATTTGACATATTCAGAATAAATTTTCTCAGTATTGCTGAACAGAGAATGAAAATCCCTTTTGAAAAAGGTGCAACACAACCCCCTTTCTCATTCAAATTTTTTGAGGGGGTGCTCATAATTCAGAAGGGGTGCAAGAAGGGGGTGATATTTTCATACTATAAATTGTCAAATTGAGAATAGAAATCAACCTGTTTCAGGTTGTTTCAACGGATACATCATTTACAGTGTCAATATTTTTAAATTTTAATAAAAAAATTTCTTCGTTATGGTTGCACCAAATATGAAACACTTAGTATTGCTGAACAGATAATGAAAATCCCTTTCGAACAAGATGCCACACGACCCCCCTTCCCATTTAAAATTTTTGAGGGGGTGCTCATAATTCAGAGGGGGTGCAAGAAGGGGGTAATATTTTCATACTGTAAATTGTCAAATTGCCAATAAAAATTGACCTGTTTCAGGATTTTTTCATAAAATGCATAATAACGCTAAAAATGAATTTATTCCATACCTTTGGACCGCACTGTATGTATAAGAATATATCAATATCGGACAGACACGAGATCACTAGCCTCATAAGATGAGATTACTAGCTTCATATGACGAGTGTTCTAGTATCATATAACAAGATTAGTAGTTTTATATGGCGAAATTACTAGTTTCATAAGAAGAGGCTACCACCTTCATAAGACGAGGCTACTAGACTCATATGACAAAATCATAAGCTTTGTATGACAAGATTCTCAGTTTAATATGACGAGATTTTATCCTTCATATAATAGGTATACTGGGTTGAAATGACAGAGCTAACTAATCATCAAATCTTGGGGACCTAATTTTAATCGACCAGATTCTCATTTTCATATACCCAGCTTACTACATTGGTAGAACGGTTTTTCTAGGTCAATATGCCGAGAGCATCTGATCCTCTGGGACTGGTTGTTTAGGAATATATGAAAGTAGTTCAGTTCTGAAATACAAAAGCTTATTTGGAACAGGTGACTCTCATCGGATAATCTTAGGTGTACGTTCTTCTGTCACGCCGGGTATATGAAATTCAAATAGTGAGTATATGAATTTCATATACTAAGTATCGGATTTTTTTTCCGTGTAGACAATATATTTCTATGGTACACAGAATCCCATTCCTGAGAAACTGTCTGTCCTCTAATTCTAGTCCCTTAAGTTTTATGACAGAATAAATGAAATTAAATTTGAATATTTCAATAATGAGGCCTTTCTAAATGTTCCTACAGCTGAAACGTTGATATATCACCAACCATCATAAATCGCCGGCAAATAATGATAATGTTAGTACTCTATACGTGAAGGCAATGCTTTTGGTTACAATCCGCGAGTGTTTGTGTGGGGGTATAATTAATATTCTCATTTTTATCATTAAATGTCAGTATTTCGCTAATAACTTTTCATTTAATGTTGTATAGTGTGACAGACTGTTTGAAAATATAAGTAAATGAAAAAAAGTAGCGAGCAATTCGAGACAAGATCCATTTGTAAATCTAGAGTCAAAATTAGAAAATCAGTTGCTGTTGCATGCATGCAGACATTTCTTTTGCAGTTTCCATAACAATATACTAACTGTTTTTTTGCAAAATGTTGAAATTGGTTGAAATTGGTTAGACAAATACATTTAAATGTAATGATGTTTTGTTTAGTGAAAGGATTCGTCCATACAAATGCTTGATAAAACTACCAGCGATTGATTTTCTATAGCAGCTTTACCCAACAAAACATTGTGTTGAATCATTTACTAATGAATAAAACATGAGTATCCTTGAAGCTCAAACTGCATTATTTATTTTTTCCTTTCTCTCATGTAGTAATTAGGTATAATCAGATTCATATGAACGTATTTATTTTAATTACTTACCATATGGTCTGGATTTACATAATTGCTTATATACAACAAATTAGTCCACCAATTTTTTCTACAGTCTTTGGAATCTTCTCCTGCAACCACTTTCCACAGAGGTCCATCACCAGAGTGATTAAAAATCGTTGCATAGTAAAATATTACGAATGCATATACGGGGGTCAATCTGAAAAATAAACGATATGAATCCTTAATAAAAATTCACCAGTATTCCAACAGATAAATACTGCCACTACTCAGGTTCAATAACATGTTATTCAGTTTTTCTGAAAATATTCTCTGTTGTAGAAACTCATTATTTTGGGAGCGTTTCATTTAATTCAAAACTTTAAGTTTAATTCAATTTATTGCGAGAAAAACAGTGCTAGAATTTTTATGTCCACCCTGTTAGTCCATTCAGGGTTATGTAGAGGCGTTTCTTCGGCATAAATATAAGAAAATATGAGCGACCAGTCAGTGATGATAAAAAAGGGCTTGACATAAAATGAAATTAGTTCTCTTCCCGCATTCTACGTGTGTGACGTTGAAAACTAATGGAATTGAAGAAATTCATTCTCACCATCTAATTGTAGTGTTTATTACTAGTAGTTCTCGATTCTTCAAGAGTATGTTTTTGCTTGATTTCAGGCAGAACTAATAATTCTCTTATATTGATAGCTACATGAAAATAAAAATCTGGTCATAGAAAGTGAATAAAAACTCTCTACCATATAGATGTTTTCATATCAAGTAGTGTGGTGAAAGAAAACTCCTACCTCAACGGAGTTAATCTTGGAATAGTGAGTGATGAAAATGTGGTAAGAGTAAATTGTTGTGAAATTAGATTTTTTTTTAATGACCGAATCACCCTGTATCCTTTGAAGACCATGATGATATATACTGTAAAAATCAAACAGATATCTTTAATCAACCCAGAAATACAGGGTGTCCACTTAACCTCCATTGTGAATAGTTTCTATAATTATGGATCACCCAGTATGAATTATGGTTATTTCAGATTTTTTTGATGTGACACCCACGTATCTAGCGAAATAGTTCATTTGGGGAACGTTACCGCTCAGGAACTGTCATATATTATACTTTCAAAATTAGGCATGCATCCAATTGTGGATAACCCTGTATTCGTTAGGATTATTGATCACATTTTTCAATGTGGTTGCCACCTGGGGTCGAAATAAAATATTTCTTGAAAACACTGAAGATCATTTGATTCAATTTCGAAATACGCGTTAAGTAAAAGTTGATAATTTTCAAGTTCAACACCCTGTATATCCAACACTAGTCATAGGATCGAGTTGGGGCCATAGACACTTTTGATCATTAGATCGAATACTAAAACATACCAAAAAATTGCGGTATTTGACGGAAAGCCATTTTCTATAAGAGAAGTACGGGGTCCTTTAACGGCGATTATAGAAGTTTTTCTTCATTTTTGGATCAATTTAGCGCAATGGTACATGACAATATATCTTCAAGTAACATAGAAAAATTCAAATATTTATTGGCTTCATCGAAAGGCCCTCCCGTTTCTCTTGTTCGCGCACTTCCGCTGTCTTCGGATAACTATACAATTGCTTACGACACGTTGGTCAAAAGACTCCAATAAAAGGCTGAGAGCACAAGCACATTGGTCAGAAATAGAAATTTGCTCAAAAATTAATAGGGATAATTTGGCTTCGTTACGAAAAGTTTTGGATACTTTTTCGGAAAATTTAGCTGGCCTTGAAGTGTTGAATCATCCTGTTGATAAGTGAGATTTTATTATCACAATAATGCTATTGAAAAGATAACGCTACAGTTACTCGTTTTGAAATGGAACATAGATCAAATGTAACAATTTTAACAATTTTAACAAAAACAGCTGAACTTTGATTTGGAGTCCGTTATTTCGATTTTAGAAAAGTTTTTTCTCTCCATAAATCTCATAGAATCTGTGGCAATGTAGTTTGGTAGGAAAGAGGCTCGAAGCCCATATCAGAATTAAAGATGTGCCAATTTTTCTAGACTGCTCTTTCAATTTCACTTGACATTTCAACCTTGTCAAAAGACGTGCTTTTTGCAACCTAAAAACAATTTACGCCAATAGAAGAATTCTTGATAGATGCAGTAGAATTAATTTATGTGAATCCCTTTTCTGCACCTTTTTCGCACCTTAATTATGGTGACATTATATATGGACCTGCCATCTCAAAAAAAAAACATGACGCATACAGCTAGTTCAAAACTCTTGCAATCCTCTTATTCATGGACTAGGAGGCGAGCTCATATATCTGGTCCTCTTAATGAACTTGGATGGGTAAATATAAAGGGAAGGAGGATATTGCATGCCTGTACACAATATCATGTACCTCCTTACCTTTACCAAAAAATTACCTTCCGTACCGACTTCAGAATGTCAACATTCGGTTTCAATATCGGCTTACACTACCTAGTCACACCTCTGCCCAATATCGATCCTCATTTACGTACATGATCACTTAATTCTACAACTGGATTCCTGAGAACCTTGAGGGAATGAAGATATCAAACATTTTAATTATTGTACGTTTCTTTTTCTATCGTTTATTATTTTTTTCACGATTAAAGACAGTTACTATTATTACTACTTGTGTCAATGTCAGTAATCGACAGTACCCGAATTATCCGCTACCGCTTCTTCTCGACAAATTCATGATATAAGAGACCCTCCCAGATGTTTTTTTTAATTTGTTTTCATAACTATACAAAAGCAAATGGCAACAACTACTGTCCTACAGAATTTTCGGGAAATTATAGTTGTCAAACGTTTACGAGGCTTTACACGAAAAATGCCCCTCACCAAGAATTTTCACAAGCGACATGTCCGACTCAATAAATGAAGAACAGATATAGATAATCTCAACGTTTACGTAATCATTTATTTATTGTAGGTCAGGTAGCCGAGTAGTTAGAATCAATATTTTACATTCGTTCTGTCTGCCGGTCATGGGTTCAAAGCCCAGCGACTTCCTTTTCCTTTTACTTTTCTGATGGCCTGAGAAAGTGCCAGGAAGGTAAGACCTCGTAAATCCGTGTCTTGTACAAATCGACAGCTGGTTAACGAAAAAACAATTTCAAACTATTTTTTTAACAATGATACCGATAGTATAATTCCTTCGTGAAAGGCTATCTATTTTAAAAATATATTCTATGTTTCCATGAGCAATATATTCAAATGAATAATAACTTTTAATTGTACTAATACATACACTTGTTATTTCACTCCTACATATCCATACATTTGATGTAATTATCGAGCGCAATTGAATCATTCACTATAATGACCTGCAAGATATATAAGTCGATATTGTTTTTCTTATTCATGTATCAATATTTTTCGCTTATGTCATATTAATGGCAATTATGTAAATGATTTTCACGAATAGATTCGCTGAGTATGAAAGCAGAAATATAAAATATCCCATTTGAAATTTCCAGAATATGAACAAACTATTATTTTCCAGATTATCATTCAGTTAGAACGCGAATTGCTGAGATTCAAAGAACTCAAATTATGCAGATGCATTTGGAAGATAATGAAGTAATTGTTCAATATCTATAGTGAAAATAAGTTTCAAAAAAAATTCGTGACATTTTAATTTAGAAATCAAAAAATCGATAAAATTGAAGATTTTCTGCTATTTATTGTGTTCTTTTTTGTGGATTTTTTTTTCGGCATAATGAATCTTTATCCATATTTCGTAGCCCGAATAAATATTCATATTGTTTTATAACACCTTGAATTTGTAAATGTCTCGACTTGTCTTTTCTTGTGATATATTTCTTTTCGTGGCAACGCGACTATTGGCAAAATATGTTTATTTCATTTCATCACCATGACGGCTATCCAAAGAAACACGAATCTGGTTTTATGACAGCGCAACTCGATCGAATTTCATCACTCCCACAGTTTCTAAAAATCAAAATTTTTGTATCCTGAATTGAGCATAGTAAGAGTTATAACTTTTTTTCCTTCTACTGTTGTTCGTTTCTGTTATCCACAATTTGATTAATTTTTTTTTCAGATTTCATGTACATACTTGTGATGTATGTCAAGATCATACAGTAGTAGTTGTCGTCAGACGTTGACAGAACGTATTACCTAATGTCAGATACTTGGTCTGTAATATTATTGAATATACTCAAAGTTCTCAGCTAGTACCATATTGATTTAATCCCTTAATAGAATAACTATCGTCTCCAGTACAGTATACTATCATCGGATATTACAATACTCTTAATCTATTTTTGAACTGGAGCACACGGGCTGGAGTTGCAGAGAGAGGCACAGATGAAGAAGTCCTTAATGTAATGATGAGAGAGCATGTGTATTTGTTGAATAAAAGGTGGTAGTGTAGGCTTTTCCGACATTTTCCTGCAGTACAAATAGCAAATGGGCTATCAAATTATCAAGTCAGTAGATAAACAAAGGGGGTTCTGGGACCGCATGCGCAGTACGGTCGAGCTTGCCACGGGCCATCGGAAATAGTCGTGGAGGAGATCGGTAGAAGTCGGCCGTCGCTGGTCTGCGTTCATCGTGTGACGTAGTCGAGAGAGATCCAGTTGATTGATAACATTTTGCCAATAGAGCGCGGCGCACACATATTTTGAATTGAATTTAAAAAGAAAAAAGAGACTATATGCCCCGAAGCGCATATAGTGGTGGTGTTCCCTCATATGGGATGTTATGCAGATAGTAGGAAGTATCATCATTATACTGTATCATTATTAATTTAGTTCAATTCAATTTCAACATTATCTTCAGACCAATAAGCTTCACTTGTATCACTTCGACAATAAAATTATTTATTTATATTTTGACTTCATTATTAATCTTTCCCTCTGACACGGATGGACGGGTTTTGAAGACTCTGTACATGGGCCTCTGGGTCTGGACCCTTCATGTCCCTACATGTTTGGCCTAAGTTGGAGGCACCAGTTGAGGTCCTTCCAGCCATAGTTCCGTAGGTCTTGGGAGGTTTCCCCGCTAACTTATGTTTTTGGCGTACCTTCAGTTCCCTTTTCTCCGGTTCCCACCGCATCGAGGGTTGCACCATAAAGACACCCTTAGGGTTCCTCGGGTTGGCGCCCCCGGGACGAAAGGCTTGGCTTCCCTCAAATAGATGCCAGAGGTCCCTGCTTTGGTTTTTTTATAGCTGGTTTTGACGGTCCCTTCGGTGGTTCCCCTGCTAACTTGTATTTCCAGCATTTATTTGGTTTTCCTGGGTTCCATTTCCTAGGTGCCAGCCTCTGCACCTACAGTTGAACTGTAAGGCACCCTCAGGGTTTCTCAGATCAGCGCCCTTCGAGACGGTTACCCTGGCTTCCATCAAGTGGATTCTAGAAATCCCTGCTCCGGTAACTTTTGCTGGTGTAGTATTTAGGTCGCCTCTTATGGTACTTTCCTTGATATGCAAACTGATTATCATGTTACCATTATTAAATAGTGTGTAGAGCAGTGCCGTGTTGTCTACCAGATATTCTGGTGGAGAAAATAACATGGCCATCGGAAATCACATCTAGGAGTAGAGTGGAAATTATGAAGGGAAAACATATCGTTTGTTCTCATTGTGACAATCAGAAACTCTTTACCTTTTCTGAAACCAAATATCTCAAAATATATTCAGATTCATAACTACTAATGGCAATCCATGCAAACCATTGTATGAAAGTTAATTATATTTCCTCTTCATTCCGTAGCTCATTCAGTTATATTTCATTTAGCAATATTTTTACCACACGTTTATTAACGACATTTTCAGTTTTTGATTACTTTCAAATTTTCCTGATCTATATTCCCAATCCAAACCATGATTGACTAATTAAAGTCAAAGTCAAAATATACTTAAGTTATAAAATCTTATAGACAAAGCTTTTTGGTTTTGGATTAATATTAAAATTGAATTCAATTAATTAATGATGAAGTATAATGGTGATACTCCCCACTATCTGCATATCTTCCCAGATGAAGGAACACCACCACTATATGCGCTCCGGGGCGACTTGAAAATTTGATGGCGCATTTGCTATTTCAACTGTAGGAAAAACCCGGAAAAAACTACAGTACCACCATTTGGTCCTTAGCGAATGAGGGAATGAAACAAAGCATAGTACATGCTCATCCATCATTACACAAGGACTTCTTCATCTCTGCATCTCTCTGCAACTCCAGCTCGGGATTTCCAGTTTATGAACAAATGGAGAGTATGTACATGAAAGCAGAAAAAAATATTAATCAAATTGTGGATGATATAGAAACAATCAATAGCAAAGGAACAAAAAATAATAACAAATTGTAGGCTTTCTTACTATGATCGATTCATGATATAAAAATTTTGATTTTTAGATATTATCATCATAAAACTCTTGTAGACTATAATAAGCTTTTTCTGATAATAAATTTTTAACATCCTTTCTGAAACGATAAATATCAAAAGTATCCAACTTTTGATATTTATTGGAAGGTGATTACACATCTTACATACATTATAAATTATCGAGTTTTTGATGAGTGTACTTTTAGGAAGTGGAAGTTTGAAATCATTACTCTGTCTGGTATTATGATCGGAAGAACTGCCAATAGTGAACTTTGATTTAAGTTTTTGTATCAAACAAACAGTTTCAAGTATGAAAATTGCAATAACTGTAAGAATTTTATGTTTAAGAAAGAGAGGTCGACATGAATCCCGATATCTCGCTTTGCATAAATATCGCAGAGCACGTTTTTGTAAAATTAGGACTGTTTGTAAACGATGACTACAGCAAACTCCCCAAAATGCAATACCATATCGTAGATGAGATTCAATAAGACAATGATATACTGGCTTAGAAACTGAAAATCCTAATTCATTCGAGACAACTCTCAATGCGTAGCAACCCGAAGAGAGTTTTTTACATAATATTTCAACATGCTCTTCAAATTTCAACGAATTATCCAGATAAACTCCAAGATATTTCAAAGTCGTTTTATTTTCAATGATGTTATTGTCTAACGGAATGTCTTCAAGATGACATCTGAAAGATATCATGTCAGTTTTTCTTATGATGAATGATAGTAAATTTGAATCACACCAATCCTTCACATTTTTAAGATCATAACATATTAATTGCTCAAGATCCTGCTTGTTTTTGTGATGCCAAAGTATAGTACTGTCATCAGCAAAGACAGTGAAAGAACCTGAAATCTGGATATTAAATAGGTCATTTATATATAATAAAAATAGAATTGGTCCAAGTATAGAACCTTGAGGTACTCCACAATTGATATTCTTTGATTTTGAATATCCTGAATATCTTACAATCTGATTTCGTTCGGATAAATAAGATTCAAACCATTTGAGAGTCATATTCCTGAAGCCATAATGATGGAGTTTAAGCAAAAGTATCTCATGATTTACACAATCAAAAGCTTTGGAAAAATCACAAAAAACTGCAGCCGCTACCTGCCTATCATTAATTCGAAAATATACTTCGTGTAAAAGAGACAATATTGCATCTGCTGTATTTTTGTTTTTCTGAAATCCGAATTGAAGATTGTTGATCAAATTATGAGATCTCAAAAATTCCGTAATTCTCAAATGAATCAGTTTTTCTATCATTTTTGCTAGGATAGGTATAAGTGAAATAGGACGAAAGTTAGATGGATCATCAAAATCAACACCTTTATATATTGGAATAAACAGGGACGTTTTCAGAAAAGATGGAAAACTGCCACGTTGAAATGAATCATTGATTAAAACAGTAAGAACACAAAGAGCTCTATCAGGATGATTTTGAAAAATTTTGATAGAAATTTCATCTAGACCACTTGTTCTTTTGTTTTTGATATTGTTAATGACATCAATTATCTCATAAATATCCGTATCACGTAGGATTAGATTTTCTTTGATACTAACATCATGTAGATAACTCAAAGGATCATTCATAGAAACAATAGAACTGGTCAACTTCTCAGCAATGGAAGAATAAAAATCGTTCAAAGTATTTGGACACAATGATGATTCTATATGCTTTCTGCTGTTTTTTCCCCTGAAATTATTAACTATATTCCAACTTTCTTTTGATGAATTTCTAGCTTCAGATATCCTTCTCTTATAATAATTATCTTCTGCAGTTTTTGATCAATTTTTTATATATTCTGCAATATTTATTAAAGTAAACGTGAAAAAATTCACTATTAGTAAAATTTCTGATATAATGCAAAGAACGTACATTTTTTGAGGAATTCTTTATTCCTTGAGTTACCCATTGTTTTTTATGTTTAATTTTGATCCTCTGAATTGGAAGTGCTTTATTAAACTCATCACAAAGACATTTATAAAACATCAAGAATGGTTCACTGGACATTAAAAATTCGATTTGGTATACATTCTTCCATAACGATATTTTTTTTCAACTTCATTTGAGTACATGGTTACTGTACACTTTATAGCTTCATGATCAGATAGACCTGCCGAAATAACTGAACAAGATATATTATTTGAATCCAAGTTACTGCACATATAATCGATAGTAGAACTTGAAAATTGACTAATACGAGTATTTGTCTCAACGTGCATTTTCAAATTGAATGATAATAAAATATTTGTGAGAAACTGACAGTTATAAGAACTTTTATCAAAATTTATATTCAAATCACCTGTTAGGATGATCGAAGAGTCAAATGGTAATCCAGATAGCAGCAACTCTAAATTTTTAAAACCTATATGTATATCAGATAAAGGAGATCGATATAAAGAGATTATATACATGTTGCGAGTTTCATAAAAAGATATGGAAAATTCAAAAACTTTTTCTATCAAGAGATCACTGAATTTATCAATATTGAGAAATGGAGAATTTTCCATCATCGAATCATTGATAAGGATAATTGTACCACCATGAGCTCAGCCTACAAAATTTTGAAACCATAGTATATCCTGGAATATATAACGGTTCATCTATTTTCAACCAGTGTTCTGTTAAAGAAACTATATTAGGAAACTCTAAACTCTCCAAAAATATATATAGTTCATCCAACTTATTTCGTACTGACTGAATATTAAGTAACAATAAGGTTATGGATATTTCTTTTTGCTTTTTATTTGACGAAAAAAATTAGTTTGATTTCTGTTATTTACGGCTTGATTATATGGAATCTCAAAATTCGAATCAATAATTTCATTTCCAGAACTCTGCAAATTTATCAATTTTTTTGGTTTCATTTGTATATAAAGCACTAAGGTAAACGATTAAATTTCCACAGAACTTTATTAAATTCGTGACATGTTTCACTACACTGTAGTTTTATCAAGCGATAATGGTTTACTAAAATCCTCTTCGTTAGGCTTTACTTAAATATCTAAATAAAGAAGACTAATTAACATAACTATACCAACATTACCTAGAATTGTTATGTTAAGTAACCTGACCTATCCCAATTCTTATCTTCCTCATTAATGTTATCCACAAACAACGAAAACAAGATATGCCTGGGAAACAATCGAAGTTACTAAGAAAAAAGGTTCAACAAAGGAGAATTGTTCAATTCCAATTGGTCATTGAGTAGACAATTAGAATTCTTCAATTTATTTATTTCTAGACATTCTGAATAATTAAGTTTGACACCTTTATTTTCCACATGTAGAATTTCGAAGTTTTCATCAAAGTGATGATCTTCTTCTAAAATATGATTCGCATATGTTTTTTTGTTTTTTGTTTTTTTTTTTACATAACTCGTGTGATGTTCACGTAGGCGGTTTTTAAAAGATCTCCCGGTCTGGCCTACATATACTTTAGGGCAAGTCCCACAATTTAATTTGTAAACTCCTGATTTTTCTTATTTTTGTGTTTTATCTTTGTTATTTTCAATAAACCTTCCCAACGTATTTTCTGTTCTATAGGCTATCCTTAAATTTTATTTGTGTAAAGATGAGGCTTTACCTGAATAAGGTAATGTTCTATAATTACTTTCTTTGTTCCTGATACTAGGGTAAACTTCTTGGATAGCCTTATTGTGTAATTTCTTGGCCAAAATATTATCTATCAAATCCACCCGATAACCATTATTAAATGCAACTTGCTTTATTATATTTAATTCTTTGTTGAAATTTTCTGTTGATAAAGGAACATTAACTAATCTATGAATCATACTGTTATATGCCGATATTTTATGTTGAAATGGGTGTGTTGAATTATTGTGGATGGTAATATCTGTGTGGGAAGGTTTATGAAAAATTGCAAAGTTATATCTATTATTAGAATTGCTTATCGTTAAATCTAAAAAATGTATTGATTTTTCTACTTCTAACTCTATTGTAAATTTTATATTTGGATGAATAGTATTAATATAGTTGTGAAAGGTGTCTAATTGTCTATTGGTCTATTGGTTTATTTAGATATTTAAGTAAAGCCTAACAAAGGGGATTTTAGTAAACCATTATCGCTTGATAAAACTACAGTGTAGTGAAACATGTCGCGAATTTAATAAAGTTTTGTGGAAATTTAATCGTTTACCTTAGTGCTTTATACTATGGATTTCCATCAAGTAACGACCAATTCAATCCAAAATTCATTTGTATATATTTGAGGTTCAATTTTGAGTTAAGGATTTCTGATATGTAATCAGATATTGCATTCATCATGAAAATTTTTGATGTATATCCATGATTATCATTTAAATCCATCCATTTTACATTGTGAGAGGAATATTCATTGAGAAATGCCGAGTATTCTTTCAATCGATAATTGAATTTTTTCATCTGATGTCCATGATGACATATTGCTATATGTTCCAAAAGGCAATGAAGTTAAGATTATATTTGTATTGCAATATTTTAGAGTGTTATGAATATCTCTAAATTGCGGATATTTATTAGACTTGAAATCATTAGTACCAGCTATTATTACAACAAAATCATCATAATCAAAATGTTTGGTCAAATCAGTCTCATTTTCAATAACATTATGATAGGTAGCACCCTGTTTAACAATTGATTCTACTGAAGTATTACACAATCTATCTTTTAATTTTTTTCCAATATTATGTCCATATTCATCACACAGTAATAAAATTTTGGATTTTCTCATATGCATACTCCCCTCACTCTCACACTTCATCTCATTATTATTGAATGGTACTTCATTCAAAATTGTCTTCTTGTCCATAACTTTTGGACCCTTTTTTGTTTTCTTAACTACTTTCACTTTTTTCTTTTTCGTGTCTGTTATTTTGATTTTTTCAAATTCATTTTCAATTTTATCTAGTTCAATTCTATAAAATTTATTTTCTTCAGATACTGTTTCAATAGACGTCAACATATTCTTCAATTGATTTTTTAAATCACAATTAATCTTTTCAAAACTGGACTGGTTCTTTCAAAATATTAGAATTAACTTCTTCAACAATTTCTATTTGAGAATTCAGGATGTGATTGTAGTTCCTCAATATCATATTTTCATCTTCAAGAGATTTTAGTTCCTCATTTTTTAACAATAACACATTGGACAAATTGTTGGAAACAAGCTGATTTCTTAATTCTGTGTTTTCATTTTTATAGTAACATATAAGTGAATCTCTATGTTTAATAATATTTCTTAGATGTGAATTTTTGATTATATATGAATTTACACTTTTTGTAGTTGGTTCATAATTCATTTGAAAAATTTACATATCACACTGTAAGAATCCTAATGCAAATGTCAAAAATTATTATGGCAAAATAACTTAATGTCAACGGAAAAATTCTTATGGGAATATAAATTAAAATACCTGTTATTTCCTTCAAATTCTTCTTTAAACGTGTAAAATACCTTCTTAAATTTATGAAATCACAACTAAAACTATTTCCTAATTATTTTTCCTTTACAAATTTGAAAAAATTACTTGTGAAATGAAGTTCTTACGTATTTGTTCTTGATCTGGCAACACTGTGTGCAATTCACGCTACATTTCAATGTCAGCGGTCCACATGTCTGAGAAACCGTATTTGGAAAAGTGTGGCTAATGGGCATATGCACCCTTTTACGCGTAAGCCGAGTTTAACTAAGCTGGCTTAAAATATTATGATCGGCTTCAAAACTGTCATAATGGACCATCGAATATTAAACCAAGTTTAGCTAAGCTGCAAATCGACTTGGCAATGCAGCAATTTCAAATAAAAATAAAAAACGGCTCATGCTACTTGTCATTACTTTGTAACCTGAAAAAATCTCCTACTAGCTGGCATAGTAATAAATTAATTATGTTGGCTTGCTATTGCCTCTAACAGTTTTTATATTATTCTCGAAACAGTGCTTTGGTGTATATGC
Organism: Chrysolina americana; assembly: GCA_958502065.1. Lineage (NCBI taxonomy): Eukaryota > Metazoa > Arthropoda > Insecta > Coleoptera > Chrysomelidae > Chrysolina > Chrysolina americana. The sequence goes on along the minus strand of OY293421.1, from coordinate 20,582,019 downwards.
ATAATGTTTATTTGATGTGCACTACTTGCATTAAAGCATTTGTTTCATGGAGGACACACTATTTTTCCTACAAATGGAAAACACTAATATTAAATGAAAAAGTCAGCTGTGTAACTTTCTTACAAATTATTTTCGTATTCAAACTTATTCTCTATCTTGTGTTCATGCAAAAACGTTTTCAAACGGTTGGAGTAACATAGAGCGATACAAACACCACTCGTTGATGAGAGATACAACATCGAATTCATATTCAAGTGATGATATAGTTGCTGGTTTCGTCAATCTGAACCTGCTAAAAAACTCAAGTCATCCATATCGTTAATATAATTCAACCAGACGTTACGGCGACGTAGAAATCCAAATTCAATAATATTTGATATATCAACATCATCTTCTTTAAATATTTCATCTTCCGGTTCCATTTTTTTTTGTAAACAATACCTGTATACAATAAATTCAATAAAAAGTATTGTCATAGTTGCTATAAAACTGAGCTTAGCGTCTTTAAACCGCTAAAGCTGATAGTTTAACTATAAGCGAGCTTAACGTCCATTGTCGTTTCGGTGCATATGAAATGTATCGCTTGAGCTGGCTCAAACCCTAAGCTAGGCTTATCTACGTACTGTGCATATGGCTGTAAGTTCACGTAAATAGAGAGTTATTGCAAACTTGAAGAATATCAACCGTATATGTTATACCTTAGCGCTACGTATGTGTAAGGTATGCGTAATATCGTGAGTTATTGCAGTAGGTTTTCTCGAGCGACGTTTGAGATGATAAATAGTGGGGTGGTCAAGTGTCAAAACTCAAAACAAAATTGTGTTGACTGTTAATGGTGGTAAAGTTTTTCTTGGCTAGTTAATCTATTACTCGATTTCGTAAAATAAATGATATTATGGAAGAACTTTTGAATGTAATTGTTGAAGAACATGAAGATGAAGACATAGAGGAAGCCGTATTATTTCCCCTTATCTATCGTAGGGAAGGTCGACGAAGAAATATCTATGAACGCCTCAATTTAGAATTAATATCACCCCATTGTATTAAATCAAATTTTCGATTTGAAGAGAACACATAACAAAGACTTGGGTTACCAGCTATAATTAGAACAAGAACAAGAAATGTATCAGGTAAACTGTTGATTTCCTAATGAAAGTAAATACACGATACCCTTAATTTTGTGTTTTAGGGGTTGAAGGTTTGTGTATTTTGCTTAAAAGATCAGCTAATCCTAATAGGTTGAAGGACTTGGAAAAAATGTTTGGCCTAAGTGCGCAATCAATTTCCCAAATATCGAATAAACTTGCTACCCTAATTTTGGCAAATTCTGGGCATGTTTTGGAGAATTTATATAATGTGTTATGGTTGAATAGACAACGATTGGTAACATATTCACAGGTAAAAACATGGTTTGAAGTTTAAGTGATAAGTACTCTTGTTGAATGTTACAGGCAATAACTAATGCAGGTGCTCCAATACGGAACTGTTGGGGCTTCATTGATGGAACTGTTAGAGCTATATGTCGACCAAAATCTCATCAAGATGAATATTATTCTGGACACAAGAGGTTGCATTGTGTTAAGTATCAGTCAGTGATCACTCCAGATGGCTTCATAATTAATTTAAATGGAGCTTTTCCGGGAAGAAATCATGATGCAGCCATTTTCAGAGAATCTGAAGTATATGATCAATTACAAAGAAACACAGTATTTCAAAATGAGCATTATGTTTTGTATGGAGACCAAGGATATGGTATACGAGAACTGTTACTTGTCCCATATGCTAATCCTGTTGCAAGGGAGCAGAAAATTTCAGTACAACAATGAGCAGTCATAGAGTCAGCGTGGAATGGGGTTTTCAAAAAGTGATCAGTGAGTTTGCTTTTGTGGACTTTAAAAAAAACCAGAGGCTGTTACTCCAAGACGTGGAAAATTTCTATAAAGCTGCAGTTTTATTAACGAACTGTCATAGTTGTCTATACAGAAATCAGACATCTTTTTATTTCAATGTAATACCACCTACTTTAGAGGAATATCTTTCATAATATAATTTGTTACTAGAAATGTTACCAATAAAATACATGTTCTCATGTTTTGTTCCATATCTCACTGTCAACTTAGTTCATGAATTAGGAAAACACTAGTAAATGAATTGTGTTGGAGAATGTTTCGTTCTCTTTTCGAAATTGGAACTTTTGGTTCCTAATGGACTGTATAAACGATAGTATTCGAGTTATCCTTCCTTTTTATTCGATAATTAAAGATTCAAAATCGTCGATGACAATATATTTTTATTTATTCTTCAGATCTCTCATAACAACAACTTTTTTTTACATAGATACAGAAAAAATGACACGAAATGAATATACAGCATGTTCAAGAAATTGAATATGTGATGCTTTAACATGCCGGCCGCCTTGAAATATGTCAACAATTTCAACTAAAAAAATCATTTAACGAAAAAATCAACAGATAATAATAACTTCAGCTGAAACTGAATAAATGAGCTACTCAACAGTTTATTGGAAAAACACATATTTTTGAAACAGCTCTTTTTACGATTTCGTCACGGACTTTTATGCTGGCTACTCTTGTAACTCCGTCGTTTCCGGGATGAAGTTGTAAGATTCTCCCTAAGGGCCATTGAAGTGGAGAGGAAGTATCTTCTTTTACTAGTACCAAAGCACCTATCTTCAGATACTCCTCAGCATTTTTCTTCCACTTGACTCAATTTGCACCGAGACCAGAAATGTTGGACAATTTTTTGGAGCCTTTCAAACCGTTTCAACCGGTTCTCAGCTACTTCAGTGTAGATAGGTTCTGGGATTCCTGTTAGACGTCTTCCAACCAGAAAGTGAGAAGTGGTACGAGGATCTGTTTCTTCTGGATTGGAAGTTAAAGGACAAAGAAGACGGGAATTGAGAATTGATTCAATCTGAGTCAAAAGTGTATAGAATTCTTGAAAATTCAAATGTGCATTACCGACAACTCTTTTCAAATGGAATTTTGTTCTTTTTATATCCGCTTCCCAGATGCCTCCAAAATTAGGTGATCGAGCAGGAATAAAATCCCACGTTATATTTTCAGAAGCTAAAAAACTTGCAATATTCTTTGTATCATCAATTAAGTAAGTTTGCAACTTTATTAGTTCTGCACAAGCTCCTACAAAGTTTTTTCCATTGTCAGAGTAAATATTAAGTGGTTTCCCGCGTCTGCTAATAAATCGTTTTAAAGTTGCCAAAAATGCTTTGGTGGTCAATTCAGAGACGACTTCAAGATGAATAGCCTTCGTACTCAAACAAATGAATAAGCAAACATATCCTATGATGAGCTTGGTACCTCTTGTGTTTCGATCTTTTAGTAGAAATGGCCTTGCATAATCGACACCTGTATTGTAAAACGGGAAATATTGGTTTACCCTACATTCAGGTAAGTTACCCATGATGTATTCTAGAGAAGTTGGTTGAACTTTAAAACATGTAACTCACAACTTTTTTTGCCATGTTACGCCCAGATATAGGCCAAAATCTGTCTCTGATATTTGAAAGAAGCATGGTAGGCCCACAGTGCAGTAAACGGATATGTTCATGATGAAAAATAAGTTTTGTTATTCTGTGTTTGGCAGGTAAAATTATTGGATATTTTTTGTAATAATCCACATTGCTTTGTTGCAGCCTACCACCTACACGAATTAAGTTGTTCTCATCTATAAAAGGGTTCAACGAAAGTAGAGGGCTCTTTTTATTAACAACTTTGTTTTGCATTAAACTATCATATTCTTTTTCAAATACTTCTTTTTGGGCAATATTTATTATAACATATAATGAATTTTGTAATTCTTCGGTAGACACTACTGGAGATTGATTTACTTTATTTTTATTCCTGCAATTATAAATGAATCTTAAACAAAAGGCAGTAACTCTTTGGAGTTTTCGTAAAGTCGAATATTTATGAATAAAATTTAAATCGTTTATAGTCGTTGCAAAATTTACTGTGCGCTCTTCGGGAATTTCATTCAATGAGTAATATTTTTTTTTGGTTCTCAATGTTAGTTTTAAACCAGGTTGGACCTGTCCACCATAGAGAGGAATCTAGCAGTTTTTTTACAGATGTTCCACGAGATAGCAAATCTGCTGGATTTTCATTCGATAAGACATGGTGCCAATCTGATATGTTTGAGGACTCTTGAATTTCACTCACACGGTTTGCAACAATTGTTTTCCAGCGATTCGCGGGTGCCTTTATCCATGCCAAAGTGATTGTGGAGTCCGACCACAAAAACACTTTATCAAAATTGATATCGATGGACTCACGAATTTTTTGTATCATTCTCACGAGTAGTAGAGCGCTACATAACTCGAGTCTGGGTAATGTAGTACTTTTCATTGGAGCAACTCTTGATCGCGCGCAAAGCAATCGAGATTGATAAGTACCATCAGATGATCTACATCTCAGATACACGCAACAGCCGTAGGCTTTTTCGCTTGAGTCTCCGAAGCCATGAAGCTCCACGCTTTCATATTTATTCATCAACACGTGCCTAGGAATTTGAATAGAATATAATTCTTGTAATTCTGAACGAAATTTCCCCCAAGTATCTTTTATCGTTTCAGGAACTGCCGCGTCCCACGATATTTTCAATTGCCATAACCGTTAAACTATCAACTTAGCGTTGACAACAATTGGCCCTAAAAGACCCAGAGGATCGAATATTTGCGATAACTCTGATAATATAGTTCTTTTTGTTATGATCTTTCATCAAAACGTGGTTGCGAATATTGAAACATATCTGAATGAGAATTCCATAAAACACCGAGTGTTTTACAGGATTCATTTTCTCCAATTTTCAAAATATTGGATTCTAATTTATCGTTCATCTCAAATTTTTCAAGTAAGTTTGCATCATTGCATCTCTATTTTCTTTAATGGAATCCTGCCTTCGACAGTATGTTCGTGACTTCATATTGTAACTGTAATAATTCTTGCTTATTATTAGCACCAGCCAAAAAGTCATCGATTTAAAAACAATTTTTTATAGATTTCGCGGCCAAAGGAAACTTTTCGCTATTTTCCGTAGCTAACTGGTGAAGACATTTTATAGCTAAGTAAGGAGAAGATGAATTACCGAATGTTACTGTTTTCATTTCGAAACATTTCAATTTATGATTTGGATCTGCTCGCCAAAAAATTCGTTGAAATCGCGTTTGAGCTGGATCGATCCAAACCATACGATACATTTTAGAAATTTCTCCTGCCATAACCAAGCTAAATATTCGAAAGCGCAAAAGAATCGCGTATAAGTCATTTTGTAAGGTTGGACCTAAATGTTGAACATCATTGAAGGACAAGCCACTATCTGTTTTTAAACTGGCATCAAACACTATACGGACTTTGGTAGTAGTAGATTCTTCGCGTGTTACTGCATGATGGGGCAAATAAAAGTTCAGTTCTTCTTCATCTAAATTTTCAGCGATTTCCTTCATGTGATTCAAAGATAAACATTCATCCATGAATTTTTTATACTCAATTTGTAACGAAGGATTATTTATCAATCTACGTTCTTGAGAATAAAATCGTTGCATTGCATATTCGCGAGAATGACCTAATTTATTCAAATTGTTTTTAAAGGGTATGCTCATAATGAATCGACCTTCTTCATCGCGGCGATGAGTATTAGCAAAATGAGATTCACATATTCTATCAGATTCCGATAAATCTAACTTTTTTCCTACTTCTTCAAGCTGCCAAAATTTCATCACTTGAGTTTCCAAATTCGCGTTGATATTGCAACAATTTATGGATTTGAATTTTTCGATTGAATTGTCTACACTGCCTACTACTACCCAACCAAACTTGGTTTTTCGCAAAAATAAATTAGTGTTTCCTTTTCGTACTTTCCCTATACAAAGTATATCCCAAAATACGTTAGATCCCAATATAATATCTATTGGACTTGACTCGAAAAATGTAGGATCAGCTAATATAAAATTTTCAGGAATTTCAAGTGGTTTTACGTTCATAGAAAGGATAGGTAAATTATCAGTTAACCTCGGAATAACCAGACACTTGACTACATTTTTATAAGCATTTGCACCAGCGTGTATTCGTATATCAGTCATATAATCGATGCTTGTTTTAAGTTGACCTACCCCAGTTACCGAATATTCAATGGGAGTCATCTTCAGATTTAATTTTTTGCATAAACTTTCGGTAACAAAGTTGCTCATCGAACCACTATCTAAAAGTGTTCTAAATTGATGCAATAATCCCTTTGAATCTTCAATGAGTACCACAGCAGTGGATAGAAGAATTTGCGAAGATGTCGCTGCGTTTGAAATGGTTTCGTATACCAAATGCGTACCGGTTTCATTTCTAGATATTTCAGAATGGTTTTCATGCGAGTTTTGAGAAGGTATTGTGAAATCAGTGTTTTCGCGATGTTCCTGTGTTGGAGGGAAATTTTTTCGAACCTGTCGGGGATATATATGAAGAAGCGAATTGTGTGGTTTTCCACATTTCCTACATTTCGGCGCTGAACAAATTTTGGTATTATGATAAGCCTTCAAACAATTCAAACATAGATGATGTTTCTTTGCTTCTTCAATTCTCATAGATGTAGTCAATTTCGTGAAATCCTGACACCCATAAATTGTATGATTACCCTTGCAAAAAAAACATTGCAACTTTACTGAGTTTTCTGAATTTGATGAAGTAGCATGAACGCTCGATTGTGGTCTATGATAAACCTTATTCTTGGGATCAAATTTATTTTTTTCAGTTATTTGAATCTTATGAGTCTCAAGTTTATCAAGAAATTCACATCGCTTTCTCAGAAAATTATTTATATCACATATTTTCTTATTACCTTCATGTCTGTTACAGTATGCTTCCCATTCTTTGAAGGTAGCATTATCGAATTTATCAACAATTATAGGAATAAGCAAAGTATCCCACTTTTCGATTTCTTCCCCTAAAGCATTCAAAGATCTCAAATTATTTATCAAAGTATTTAACATATTCCTCAAATCTTTTGAACACTCTCTATTTATTTTCGGATAATCAATAATTGCACGAACGTGAGTATTGACGATTATTTTGATTTGTTCAAAATTTTCCTCTAGAGCACTCCACGCAACAGAATAATTAGAAAAAGTGATAGGAATAAATTCGATTATTTCTAGGGCCTCCCCTACTAAAAATGATCTGAGATAGAATAATTTTTGAAAATTAGAAAGTGCAGCATTTTCATCTATCATAGATTTGAAAGCGTCTCTGAATTCTACCCATTTATTTGCATGACCATCAAAAACGGGAATACTCATTGGAGGTAATTTTGCCATGTTGAAAGGGATCATAGAATTAAAATTGAAATTGTCATTCCCAGGCATTTCAGGAATTGGGACTGATTTATTATTCACTTTGATATTCCTACCAATACTTACACATTCGTTGAGCGATGAGTTGCGCTCATTCCCTTCATTAATTTCTTTTTGAACTTTTAATTCGAAAAAATTATCAGTTCCTGCTTGAGAATTAGCACCTACACTTGTTAATTCAGAAATTGTTTTCTCGCGGCTTTTTGATTTTTTATTGTAAAATTTCTGAATTTATTCATCGAATTGAGCTTGTAAAGAATAGTAAAGGCATTCAAATATTTCCCTTTCATCATCATCTACTTCTGGTGGCTCTGAAATGAACTCTATTTTATTTTGTATTTCATTGAATTGATCTAAGAGTGGTTCTAATTTTACTAATCTAGATTTTAATTCATTGCATGTAATCTCATCGAATGAATCAAGATTGAGTTTGCTCAAATAAGTTTTCACTGTTGTCAAATTTGATTTGACAATTTTTCGATTAAACTTCAATTCCGCGAGTTCTGTCATCCCTCAGATTGAATCAATTTCGGTAAAAGGAATTGCAAGGAAAGGATAAGGATAGAAGGAACTCACTTGCTGGTACTCTACCTTGACTGTTTCTTCTGCTGGCACACGTTGGGGCTAGCTGCTATACTACTCGACTGTTCCAAAATTTTACTATCCGGCTCGAATCGGACCAAAATGTTGGAGAATGTTTCGTTCTCTTTTCGAAATTGGAACTTCTGGTTCCTAATGGACTGTATAAACGATAGTATTCGAGTTATCCTTCCTTTTTATTCGATAATTAAAGATTCAAAATCGTCGATGACAATATATATTTTTTTTTTATTCTTCAGATCTCTCATAACAACAACTTTTTTTTTACATAGATACAGAAAAAATGACACGAAATGAATATACAGCATGTTCAAGAAATTGAATATATGATGCTTTAACAAATTGAAAACAAGAAACTATGATGTAAGTAAATTCTATCACAAGATATTCCTTATCATCATAGTGACTGTTTAATAACACTTGTTCCTTAGAATGGAAAATAACTTTGTAACAATCTCACTATTGGTATCATTAACTTGTATGTAAAAAGTATAAACACATTTGTCCAAGAAAAATAAACAATGTAATTACAAAATTATGTATATTACTACACAACTTACACAATCTGAAAAAATTTAGAAATAACTACACACATTCACTAAATGACTATTCAAGAAAATAAACAAACCTAATCTACCTAATCAACAATTAACAAAACATTATTTCGTGTGCAATACTTTTTCGAGCAGTCTTTGTTGAAAATAAAAATTTTGTTGTAGCTGCTTTCTTTCGGAGAGTTCTATTTCATGCCTCTCCCGTTCCATTCGCCACCTAACTTGCCTTTCAGCACTTTCTGCCGAGAATTTCTGCTCCTCTGAAACCAACCGTCTTTCTTCCAAGCCGATTTTTCTTTCTTCTAGGGCAATTTTTTTTTCTCCCAGTTGTAATTCTCGATTTCGTATTTCTAGTTGTATTTCATTCTTACTGTTGAAGTAATCAAGTGCTCATTTTTTAAGAGGGTAACGTTTGACACGATTTAGGGATGGCACTTGAAGAAAAAATTCAATCATATTGTAGTAAGTTACAGGCGGAGCAGAAAACTTTGTATTTCAACAAAATATTATATTGCTAGAGTGTGTACATTGTTCAAATAATTTCACACAATGCAAGACATGATTTTTATCACTAAGTTATTCAGTTTATCCCCCATTTGAGTCCTGAATAAAAAAAATCTGATTACAAACAATATTTTGCTTACCTGCAACTTTTCTCTTAGAAGTGACCTTTGTTGTTGTGGTACAGGAAACTTTTGAAGGGAGATCTCCATCCAAATGTTCTACTACTTGTTGGTTTTCTTCAACCACATCATCATTACTCTCAACAACTTCTTCGCGTATAACATTGAGTTCTCTGTCTGATGAATCTACAATATAAATTTGCTGGTGAGTGGCAAGAACCATGAAACCAGTATGTAGGTGTTTCCCATTTATATGGAAAAATACTTTAAGCTTTAGTATTGGAAGAGCATCACTCACTAGTTCTTTTCGAAAAATATTTACTTTTCATATTAGCTTAGATTACTCAAATATACATCGGTATAATGCAGCTACTCACTATCATAGTCATGATCATGGATTGTTGTTGCCCAGAGATCCCTGTCTAACTACCCTTTCTCTGAAGAATCCTCATTATCGTGTTCTTCCTTATTGACATGGTGAAATTGCTGCATCAAATCAAATATATTTTGCAACAAATCTTCTTTCTCTGTGTGAATTTCTTCAATACCTGACCTAAAATGAACATGCAACTGTTAACTATAAATAATATACTTTGTGAAAATTATATGCACAACAAACGTACTTAGCCCTATTCGTCCTCTCTTCCTTCATCCATTTGAGGACAAGATTGTTTGCATGACTCTTTATAGCCCTCAGTAAAAAAATTTTGCCCGTTTTTGAATTTAAATTTTGTTGAACATTCTTCCAACGTGCTGGGTTTTCCAATGGATTGCAACTTACAATTTCCCGCAACAATATTAGAATATCGTTTTGAGCAAATCTTACTCGTTTAGGATTTTCCATTTCAAAACTAAAAACCAAGTAGCATCCCTTCGTTTGATATACAACAACATACCCACACTTTCTTGCAAATATAGAACACCAAATAGGTCTAACGTAAGCTTTAAAGATCATCCTTATTCCTAAGGGATAACGTACGACGTTATACCTTTAAAATCTTTGTTCGTTACTGAGCGTGCGCAGATGTCACTGTAAAGCATACCGTATAGCTCCAATAACGTGCAATAACTCTCTATTGTCTCATATCATGACTCTAAAATAGCGTAGTCCTCTGGTTGCTACGATGTCAATAAAATATCCGGCGTACTGATGGATTGTCTTCATTTATTATATCATTTATAGAATCTCACCTTCGGTATAATATTTCACTTGGAGTTCTCACAACCAATTTCTTAAAGAACTCAAAAACACCCAAAACTACGTCATACTGGTCACGCGCGTCTAATGAAATTGGCAAAATTTTGGGCAGTTTTCTATTCTTGAATTTCATTCACACCAAAGAAAGGTTCCAAATATTATTATAATCAAGTTCTATACACACATTGATGATTTGAAGGTCCGAATGTTTTTTTTTCTGCGAATGCTAACTATAACAAATCATTATTGTTTCGTTATCGTTTCTGTATACTGTATACCAAGTATATCATAGTGATAATTTTGACTTTGTCAATAAATGTTCCGATTCAGACAATGCACCTCATTTATTTATCTAATTTGGCTACTTTAATTATTCTATTCTGTACGATGTAGAATGTAATCAAACTTTGTGCTTCAATAAATTTTTCCATTCACAGTTTTCTAGATTCTGTTCAGGTTATATTCGTTTGATGCCCAAAGATGTTCAATTGTATGGAACCATTGTGGAGATGCTCTTTCTTGCTGTTGAAATACTTACGCTGCACTGGTTGGAAGCTTCTTTCCCAGTAATGATTGTTTTTGTCATCAAATAACCATCTTCTAGAAGATTAAACTGTCTCCCAAAAGAAAGTCACTTGGTGACTGTAACATGCGTATCTAGGTAGTAAAAATAGGGGGATAGTTTCAGGATAGTACTTCAGTGTCATCATTGTAAGAAGAGTTATTTTTCCATATGACTGAATAAACCATGGTTCCATACTTCTACAGTCGAATAAATCTATTGTTACATGAACTACGTATTAAATATCATATTTTTTCAGATTTTTGATCGAAAGATATCGATCATGAATACAAGTAGAAATGAGAATACTCCTTTAGTTTATTTTCTAATTTTTTATAGGATTCACCATAGGACTATGCTTAGTCTGACTTAAAAAAGTTGTTTTCATGATTGTTAAATTCAAATTAAACAAGATCTAAAATCGACTCGTACTATTTGATCAAAAAAGAAGAAGAAGAATAAAAAGAGGAAATTTTATTCAAGGGGTTAAAATTAGTGGTGTGGTATTGGGATGAAACTCCAGTATATTCACTAATTGGGAAGCTATGTTCCAAAAATAATGTAATTTCACTTCACTGAAATTGTTATTTCTTCTTTGGAACCAATAATTATTTAGACGTATTTTTTTTAAATATATCTAGTTCAAATAGTATCAGCCGCCTTCATAAATATAAATTACATACATAAATACATTATTATAATAATTATGACCATTCAATATTGTTAATGATCAAAGGTGTTTTCTGGAATAATTATTATTGACAATGAAAATACTCACCGAATATATCTCAGAAGAACTATCATTGCAGGATTCATAATCCTTTTATCATATTGGTTCAGGAGACCATAAACTACCAACAATCCACTGAGTAGAAAAAACGTGTCTACGAAGAGATCTCCATGAAACAGTAAACAAGCAACTGAAGATCGGTATTGCTGCAATTGATTGAAAGAAGATTAGGCTCTGCATGGTCCAAAGAAAATTATAATTTCAATGAACAGTCAATGGATGATTCAGATTAATTGATTACAAGAGTCAGAGTTATCTCTATAATATAATTCATAGAAAAATGGAAACGAAGAAAGGATATGACACCCATAACATGAAATGTTGGGTTTCGATAAGTTTTTAGTTAATGCATATTTCACAGAAACCAGTCAATTCAGTAATGCGTGCACTCTCCTGGGAACCACTGAGACAAGCACAGCAGCTTTTTACAAACCCGGCATTCTTGCTGAAGATGTATGATTGGAGATTCTATTGCCTTTGGCACATCCATTTCTTTGCTAGCTTGAATATTAATAATAGCTGTTCCCTTCTCCGTTGGGAATATTCCATTCAGGCTCTGTCTCTAGAGCTCCGATACTTTTTCCCAGATGCCCGTTCCCACAGAATATTATCATTCTTACTCTTTATCCTGTTGGAAATATAGATCAATCGGGCACTATATCCGGAGCCACGATACATCCGGTGGGCACGCTGGTGATATTTAATTATTTACCCCGATAGTCACTCCCTGCAACTGTGAAGTGTGCCCTGCATTCGTCCGGCTAAGAGTTCTGTCAGAATCACGACAAGCCGGTCTAATATTAAGATTCGAAAGGAGCGTGCCCCTAATTCCAGCAAGTTTTCCTATAATCTCTAGCACAATTTCAAAAGAATGGTTTGGGTAAAGCCTGAGGAGTTCGAAGAGTTAGTCCCGATGTTTAGTCCAATTTTCGTCATCTTTTTAGGCGATGATCGTTTCATCAGCAGGTGAAAACTCAATGAATGAAATCGTCTAATTCTAATGGCTGAAAAGGACTACATCAAGCCTTTTGTCTTATATTTGACCGAGGGTGGGAAATTAGAAGTTTCAATCGATTTGCCTTTTTTAATCATCCACAACCAACTCAATGCTTTCCGGAGCATAGGGCAATACTGGTGACTCGTATATACCGTACCAGTATCGTTGCTGGTAGTAAAAGACTCGTAGGGTTGCGTTATGCCTGTGGATATAGAATGACATCTTATTTCTCAATGTCGTTGGGAATATATCAATCTAGTCTTGTTTCCGGAGTCCCGATACATTCGGAGACATGAGTAGGGTGAGTGATTACTGGGTCTGGGTCACATTAGACGAAGTGAACCAAGAATGACGGCATTCAGCAGCATATTCATCATTCCACCAATACTCTTATGATCAGAGCCACTATTTCAAATGAGTGGTTTGGGTAGAGCCGTGGAGTTTGAAAGGTAATTCTCGTTATTTTGTCCGATTTTTATCCTCTTTTTGGACGATGTTCATTTCGCCAGGAGCTGAAAACTTAATGACCCAAATCATCCTACTTTTATAGACATACGACATTTTTTCTACAGCTGAAATGTTATAAACACAAAGACTTCTTCTGAATTGACAATTATGACCATTACCAAGATGGTTATGATGAAGAAAATGATCGACTTGATGAAATAGACATCAATTTTTCTTCGATGACATGTCAGATCAATACTCACGGTTTTCTATTATTTTATAAATGATGAATGAGAATTAGTATTCATATTAGATAGGATTTATTGTTCTTGGAATTACAAATAAGGTCAATGACTATCCAGAAGGCTTGTTTCTCGTTCTTACTCGAAAATCAGATAGTGTTTTTATGACCATGAAACACCTGATCATAAGACACTAGTGTTTCATTAATTCCTTAGGACGTTTGTGATTATAAGCATTATGATTTCATAATACCGCTGTGGAGAAAAAATATATTTATAAATATGAAGGACATACCGATTCCAGGTGATTGAAGTTCAATATTGCCGACGATATGAAAGTACCGAATCGATGGGAAACTATAATTGCTAAAATGCATATTGTTCTGACGCCATATAAAATGGAGAGAGCTGGATTGGAGTTATCTGCTGTATTCAGTTCATTGAAATTCTCTCGTGCCGAAAATGCCATTATGAGCTTTGTAGGCAGCGATCCTGAAAAAGTTCAACGTGAAAATAATATTTTAATACAACGACCAACAAAGCATCAGGAATATCATCGTTTTGTTGCAATTTCTTATGCTAATGAGCTTTTTTACAAAAGCTGACCTAGGGATCAAGATAAGTATTATCTGTTTAGATGAAAAAATATACTTGTATATCCTTAATACAATATTTCACAAATAGACCATCAAGTGTAATTATAATAATAAATGAATTAAAAATTCACCTTTGAAAGTGAGTCACTTCGCTGAAAGTACCCACAAGAGGTCCTACTGATATATTTTTCTCAAGTACTACTACTTTTCATGGCGCGGTTCACCAACAGTTGATGATGAATGAACCCATCGACTTGTATTCCGTCGTTTGGCATAATGTTCTGTAACATTTTATTATCCCAAATACTGAGCCAATGAT